>CM070875.1:121669185-122029185 GCA_036365515.1 Torymus aiolomorphi
AAAAAAACTGTACAGTTCGAAACTGGCGAATCGAAAGCGTCCCCCCCCGGGCTAGCCACGGGGAGGCGCCGTGGATTTCGGCGGATGCGTAGCCGCTCGGGGGCATTTGCGCGGCAGGCGCACCCCCGGCCACCCGCACACATAGCAGAAGCGGGGGCGTCCCGCTCCTGGCGGGTTCGGCCGGACGGGCGAGCGCTCCCGCGCGAGGCCCAGGTCGAAGGCCGCCCGCTCCTCGTCTCGGCGGGCCTGGTTCCACCGAGCGCGGGCTGCCTGGAGCTCGGCTTCCTCGGCGAGGCGGCGGGCGCGGGCCTCCTCCAGGGTCCGCTCCGACGCGGCACGGAGGCGTGCCTCCTCCTCCACCTTTTCCCGCTGCATGCGGGAATGTCGCTCCGCTCGCCAGGCGACCAGGTGCTCGGCCTCCTCCTGCTTGGCCAGCATCATCCGGCGCCAGGAGTCGACCTCCGGGGGCTGCTCCCCGTGGACCCCGACGTGCCGCTCCAAGGCCGCGAACACCTCGGCGCGGGCCTGGTTGGCGGCGCGGTCCATCTCCCGGACTGTCGACAGCCCGGCGCGCAGCTCGTCCCAGGTGGGCTCCGCAGGCAGGAGGTGGGCCTCCGTCTGCGAGGCGGCATCGCGCTGGACCCTCCGCGGGTAGCCGGCGGGGATTGCGCCGCGGGGCGGCGTGGCAGGCTCCTCCTTGGGGGCGAAGCGGGGCACGCCGGGGCTGGTACCCGCCCGGCTCTCCTCGTGGGCGTCGGCCTCCTCTAGGAGGGGCTGCTCCTGCAGTCGCTCCATAGCCTCGTCTTCGAGGCGCTGCCGACGTTGGCGCAGGAGGTGGAGCACCGCCTGGGCCACGCTCTCGACGGGTTTGCCCAAGTCGACGGTTATGAGTGCGGCCATGGCCTCCTCCAGCGTCTGCTCGGAGATCTCCAACATCTGGAAAAGAACATCTCAGGTTAGGCCCGTTTCACTATATCCGCGTGTAGTTTATCGCACGTCTCGGGGGGGGGGGGAATAAGCGCTAGGCGCGCAGCGCTACGGAGGCTTGCGGGGACGACCGCGTCCCCTGCGAGGAGCATACGGGGCTCGCGGTCCTACCGAAGTTGGCTCGGCGGGACCCGTAGTTGCGCCGCGCGCCCTCCGCGGTCTCCCCCGCGTGCTCTCGGGGGGCTCCCCTGTCCTCTGAGGGGCGGGTGGTTCGCTCACAGGCGTCCCCCTGGAGTCGCCTTCCTCGTCGACTCCATTCGACTCAGGCGACTCACCGCGATAGGGCTTAAGCTGGTCAGCGGCCACTACCTCCTCAATTTGGCCCCCCTCACCTACCAATCGGTAGGTGTTGGAGCCTAGCACGGCCGTAATCCAATACGGCCCTTCAAACCTAGGCGCTAGTTTCGCCGCGACGCCCTTCGCGGCCGAGGAGAGTGGGTGGCTGCGCTTTCAGACCCTGTCTCCCGGCTTGAAATCTGGCTCTCGCCTGCCGGCATCATAATAGCTGGCTTGGCGATCTTGAGCCGCTCTCGCCTGCGAGGCGGCTCGTTGATGAAGGTTTGGAAGGGCGTCGAGCCGCTCCTTCCAACGGGCCAAACTTTCTTCTTGTGCCGGGGTCTCTGCCGCGACCTCTTGCAGCCTACGCTGCGTACCAGGGGGCTCTGGCTGCCTACCGTAAAGTAACATGGCGGGGCTGACTCCGGTAGAGCTATGCACCGCCGTATTCATGGCGAAGAGAAGTTCCGGAAGCTTCTCGTCCCATGTGGTGTGCCGCTCCTTAAGGTAAGAGGCGACCATCGTCTTTAAAGTACGATTGGCGCGCTCCACCGGATTAGCCTGCGGGTGGTAGGTGGGAGTGTTGGTGTGATGCACACCTCGCTCCCTCAAGAATTCCTCTACGACACGGTTCTTGAACTCTGTGCCGTTGTCGGAGAGGAACACTTCTGGGCAACCGAACCGGAGGAAAACCTTCCGGTCCAATTCTCCTACCACCGTCTTTGCGTTAGCCTTCCGTATCGGCGAAGCCTCCGCCCACCTGGAGAAAAGGTCTTGAAACACCACAATGTATTCAAAACCTTTAGAGGTGCGAGGCAGCGGTCCTATTATGTCTCCAGCGACGACCTGCCAGGGTCTGTCGACGACTCGTCGACCCATGAGGCCGGCTGGAGCTCTTTGTTCCACCTTAAACCGCTGGCACGTTTCGCAGTGGCGCACGTACTCTTGCGTTTCCGCGTAGTAACGTGGCCAGTAGTAGCGCAGGGCTACTCTGGTAAACGTCTTTTCTCGTCCGAGATGTCCAGCGGTGGCGTCGTCATGGCACTCTTGCAACACCTCGCGACGATGCTCCTCTGGTACTACCAGCTTCCAAGCATCCTCATCGTCGCCGAGGGCCGCGTCAACGTCCGGGTTCGGTCGGTACCGGTAAAGGTTGCCCGCGACGAGTTTGTAGGTTGGAAAATCGTTGGGTTGCTCTCGGACTTTGGCGCTCCACTCTCGATACCACGCGTCCTCGGTGTCCGTTGACCAGGACACCGCAGCCACCTCCGGGCCTTCCTCATCCTCGTACATCCGGGAGAGGGCGTCGGCCACGTGGTTCAAGGCGCCTTTTCGATGCTCGATCGAAAACTTGTGGCCTTGCAACTCCAACGCCCACCGAGCGAGCCTGCTCGTGGGATTTTTCATCTGACAGAGCCACCGCAGACTGCTGTGGTCTGTCACAACCCTAAACTCGTAGCCTTCGATGTAAGGGCGAAACTTCTGTATCGCCCAGACCACCGCGAGGCACTCCCTCTCCGTAACGGTATAGTTTCGCTCTGCCGGGGTTAACACCCGGCTCGCGAACTCAATCATCCGCTCTTGGGTCTCTACTTCCTGAAGCAGCACCGCGCCAAGGCCTACATCGCTCGCATCGGTCTGCACGATGTAAAGGCCGCCGGGATCAGGGCGATGTAGGACCGGAGCGGTCATAATCATCGCCTTCAACAACTCGAAGGCGCGTTGCTGCTCGTCGAGCCACTCGTACTTCTGGTTCTTCTTCGTCAGACCCGTGAGCGGCTCGGCGATCGTGGCATAGTTCGGGATGAACTTCCTATACCACGATGAAGTACCCAGGAATCGGCGCAGCTGCCTCAGATTCCGCGGCTGCGGAAAATTCTTGATTGGCTCGATCTTGGCCGGGTTCGGCCTCGTGCCGTCCCGGTTAACCAAGAAGCCCAAGTATGCTACCTCTTGCTTGCAGAAAACACATTTTTCTGCGTTGAGGGTTAGTCCAGCGGCGACGAGCCTTTCCAACACCCTTTTCAAGCACTTCTTATGCTCCTCGAACGCTTCTGCGACTACGATGATGTCGTCGAGGTAGGCGTAGACGTAAGGCTCCAGCTCGGGTCCGAGCACTTGGTCAATGAGCCGCTGGAAGGTGGCCGGCGCGTTCGTCAGTCCGTACGGCATCCGCCGGAACTGGAACAGGCCCAGCCCCGGCACCGTGAAAGCGGTGATGGGCCGCGCCTCCTCCGCTAACGGTATCTGATGATACGCGCTCTTGAGGTCAAGCGTGGAGATGAACTTCGCCTTCCTCAATTTCCGCAGAATATCCTGCATATTCGGCAGAGGATAGGCGTCGGGTTCGGTGACTGCATTCACCTTCCGCAGATCGTTGCAGAACCGTCGTGTGCCGTCACTCTTCGGCGCCATCACGACGGGGCTCGACCACCCGCTCTTGGAGGGCTCGATGATGCCTTGGTTCAGCATTTCGCAAACCTGGCGATGCATCTCCTCCTGCACCTTATCCGACACTGGATAATGGCGCTGCTTGATGGGTCGAGCGTTTCCTACATGAATCTCATGCTCCACGCCTCTGACGCAACCTAATCCCGGCGGGAGCTTGCCTAGGACCTCGTCCACCATGGCCTTCAGCTCCTCTCACTGAAGGTCTGTAGCGTCCTCGAGCCCAATTGCCGCTACCGAGCTAGGATCTGGGGTCAAGCTGGCTACTTCCAGCTCGACGTAGGCTTCCGTCTCCTTACAGAATAGCCTATCCGTATCCGGGTCTAGTACGGCCCTGAACGCTCGTACAAAGTTGACTCCTAAGTAGCAGTCGGCATCTAAATTCGGCATTATGGCGACTCGGATATCGCGAGTGAGGCCAGCCACAGTGATGGGCAGCATCACGTGGCCTAGCAAGGGGCTACGGCTTCCATCCGCTAGCCTTACCCCTTTCTTCTCGGACGCTACAAACTCCCGGTCCAGCGCTGTAGCTAGTTGGAGTCCGACGGAGCCCATCACCGTCGTGGATGCTCCCGGGTCCAACAAAGCGCGGAGATTAAACTCGCCGACCTCAATTCGCAGCCACCACCTTGTTTCTGCGTCGGTCGGTTGCTTCGCCGAGGCCTCTCCTCGGTTCGCAACTGGCGAGGGTACCGCGGACTCTTTCGCGGCAGGGCGGCTATCGCACGCGGCCAAAACATCTTCGGTTTTGGGGACCTCGTCGGGGAGGGGGGCGGTAGTGATCCCCTCTACGCGCTCCCTTTCCCGTTTCCCGCACAATTAGGGCAGTA
Organism: Torymus aiolomorphi; assembly: GCA_036365515.1. Classification (NCBI taxonomy): domain Eukaryota; kingdom Metazoa; phylum Arthropoda; class Insecta; order Hymenoptera; family Torymidae; genus Torymus; species Torymus aiolomorphi. The sequence continues at coordinate 121,673,727 of CM070875.1, forward strand.
GCGCGCTATATATCCGTCAAGGCCGCATGAGTAGCAACTCAGTGGCGGCCTTTGTCCTTTCGGAGGGCTACCCTCGGGGCTGGTGGAGGGCGCGGAGCCGTTCGGTGGGCTCATCGCCTTCGCCCCCTGCCTCGGTTCTGGGGGCCTCCTTGCCCCGCCACGCCCAGATGGCTGGTTACCGCGCCCTCTGCGCGGCTCAGGGGGCGTATTTCGCCCGGAGCGCTCTCCTCCGGAGCCTCGCCGGTCGGAAAGACGCTCGCTTAGCACTCGCCGAAGCATTTCCTCCAGGCCCTCCAGCTTGGCGTCCTTCTCGACCACCGCAGCAGCCACTTTGCCTTCCTTGGCATCGCCTTTCGGCTTTCGTGGCGCGTCGGTGTTTGCCGGCGGTTTATACGCCATTTCCGGCAGTAGCGCCGCTGTTGGCGGTGGTGGAGGTCGGAACGTCTTGGAATTCTCCAACGTTTGCTCCGCGTCCACTGCCAACTCCAGTAGCTCCTCTACTGTGCTGAAGTCTGACCTACGGACCATCGCTTGCAGCTGGGGCCGTAGGTTTTGGTGCAGCTGATCCAGCTGTTGCTCCGAGCTGGGGGGCGGCGATATCTTCCTCACTATCGCAATGAGGCACGTGATATAATCTCTCACGGCCTCGTCCGCCCCTTGGGTGCGGTTGTTCGCCTCTGCTATCAACCGCTGCTGGTACCTCTTCGTCGTCCCGTACCAGCGTTTCGCTGCAGTTACGAACTCTTGCCACGTGGCCCATTTCTCTTTCTCATTACGGTACCACGTGGCCGCCGTGTCAGTGAACAGCTCTGACAACGACGACAACACCTCTTCTTCGGAGAGGTTTGCCAGGACTCGACAGTCCTCCAGCCTCGCCAGGAATACATCGATACTCTGGCTCTTCGCCCCAGAGAATCGAATTTGCCATTTCCTCACGATTTGGCCTATGTCTCGCGAGTGAAACATACTCGACCTCGAGAAGTTCCCTGTCGCGCCTGGCGCGCCATATGTCGGCCAGCTCGAGCCTCTCTCCGAACTTCGGCCGTCACCCCCCACCCAGGCTGCGTTTACTCCTTGTAAATCAGCCTGACCATCACGCCGAGCTGGCGGTGGTGTCGATTGCGGACCGATCCACGTATCGTTGCCGGTGACGGTGTACGTGTCTTCAAACTGCACGTTGTGACCTTGCCTAGGTTCCGCTATGTGCGTGCTGGAAGCGGCGTGTCGCTGTTGGTTTAAAACCAACTCCTCCAGCGACCTTACTTTCGCTATTAATTCCGCTAATAGCGAGCCGACTTCCCGAGGGATATAAAACTCGGAGCCGTCCTTTGCCAGGAGGCGTAGCATCTCTCCTGGCTGCACTTGTTGGTCGTCGCCGCGAGTTTCTTCTGCTTCGCTGTCCTGCTGCTGTAGAGGTAGCTGTGTGCGTTGCTCCTTTTGTTGTTGCGTAGTGTCCCGGTTACTGGCTGTGGTGTTTGGGTGTGGTGAGTGCTGGGTGTCGGACACGGCTTCCGCCGTCGTCCTACGCAGTATCTCCAATATCTGCTCGCTTTTGAGCACTACGTCCAGGGGGTGTAAATCCCAACTGGACGCTTCGACGAAGGAGCCGTCGTCTTCTAAAAGGATCCTCCGTAAGAGGTTTTCCCTTAGTGCCATCCGCCGGGGGATTACATCCCCCGACTCTTCCGGCTCCTCGAAGTCTTGAGGCGTGTAGTTACCCAGCACCCACTGGCTTAGCCTGTGCATTCTCAAGAATGTGGAGTCGTGTCGCCTCAATTGCAACTCCGACAGGTGGCTATCGATCTCGCTTGGCGAGATCGACCACACCCAATCCTCCACAGCTTCCTGGATGTTGTATGACATCGTTCGCTGGTTGTGCGTGTGCAAGGGGATTCCTCTTCAATCCCGCAATTTACTATGCTTTTGCACGGCCAGTGGTATCCTTCACAAGGTACCTACTGGAATACCACTGGCTCAGGAAGTAACGATCTTCCCCAACTGGTGGTTTGGTCTTTACGCTATACCGAGGTTAACTCGTTTTTACTCACTTGCCTGGAGGTAATGTCGCTTTTGGCGTATTGCGCAAGCGTAATAGTCGTCCGCGCAACCGATTCCCGGTCAAAACTGAAATTCGCGATTTTCGGGCGCTGCGCATGCGCGGCACTAAAATCACTATGTGTATCAGTACCGCCGCCGCATGCGCAGACGATTCTGCGTGTAAAAACAAAAATTTGATCTTTCGACCTTTTGCGCATGCGCAAAACCGAAATTAGTGAATATGCCCACCTCCTCGTGGGATGGGCAACCGAATTCGCGATAGCGATTTTTCACTTTTTATTTTCGGATTCTGCGCATGCGCGGGTCCAAAATTACTGCGCGCGCATCTTACGGTATCCCCCGCGCAGGCGTCTTCGCGAATTAAGCCCTAAATCCGAAAATCCAAACGAAATCCCCAGTATTTAAATACTGGGTGCGTAATCCGGTAGTTTACTCCCCGGTGTGCACGTGTGATGACGCACAAAGAGATAAAACGCTAGGACCTATATAAAACAATTTTAATAATATAATACATAATTAATAAATAATTGCTACCTAATCTCTTTGTCGTCCTCGCTAAATACTTCAACAAATGCTCGGCCTTCACAAGCAATGTTCCTCACTAAATACGTGCAGACCGGGTAAATTCCTCCAAGCAAGGTTAGAAACCACCAGTTGGTTACCCTTGCACACACTGTACACTTTGTAATAATTAATTATCACCGCGATAATTAATTATTCGCAACGCGCGTCTCGACCTGTTTCGACGATCAACCAATTACTGTAAAATTCGCCGTTCCCTAATCTAATGTGCTGCACACGTTAATGGGCGCCAGTTGTAACGGGGTGAATTTAAAAGAGGGTATTAATCCCTCTCTGGGATGCGCCAGGCGATAAACGGGCGTCGACTACGCCCAGAGCAGCGCGCCGTTGTAGACGGACCCGTCGGCCGGCCGGAGCGCGTTGGCGCAGGCTCAGAACAAGCGCGCCCGGCTTTCGCTGTAGAAAGCTTAGGCCGCCTTCTACTAGACCCGGCGCTGCGCTCTGCCGCTGCCGCTGACTTCGGCGCACAATTCACCGGCGGCTAGATATGCACTAGCCTGACCTACTCTCGCCGGTGTTCCCGTACAACGTCGCTCAGGTTAACCTGAGCGACTTTCACTACAATTTCCCCGTTGACGTTGCTCCTCTAGGAGGTGAAGCCTCCGACTAGCTGCAGCTGCTGAAAAGGTAGAGGGCGGTATTCGGGGGGATAGGGAACGGTTACTCGCGAAATGACAGACTCGACACGAATAATGAAAAGTAAAATAAATAAAGTTTATTCGTCAAAAGGAATCGCGCTAAGGGGCGCGAAGCCCGAACATCTCCTACAAAAACGAGCGCGCAGGCCGAGACTTACGCGGAGCCGGCCGGTCGCACGGCCGGCGTCACCGCGCGGCGAGACGCCACAAAATGGCCGCCGCGCTCTCGCACACGAGGCCGCTTGCCTCTACGCAGGCGGCGTCGGATAGCCGCGTAACACTTCTTACGCGTGGCCGCTCGCACGCAAAACCTACGCGGCAAAAATACAAATGAAGCGCACACTTACTTTAGCGCTGGCCAGGGCGTCGCTCGAAGTCTATCCCTCTCTCTCTCTCTCTCTCTCACGCTCCCGCGCTCTCGCCTTCTCGCTGCGAGGCGTCGGGCCTCGTGGCTCCTCGAGCCTCGGCTGCCGCCTCTTTCTCTCTCTCTCCTCCTCTCGCTTTCTGGGTGGCGGAGTGGCCCGGCCGGCGAGGCAGCCGGTGATGCGTCGCTGCGGCGCTGGCGGCGGATCGGAGGCGCAAGGGCTGTTCCACAGGGCGGGATGCGGCACTGGCGGGGCACTCCGAAGCACAGCACTCGTATATGGCGGGAGAACACGTGCGCACCTGTTGCGCTACAGGACTAGACTGCCCATCAATGGCCGCGGCGTCCCTTCGGAGCGCCACGGCGGCGTCTTCTTCTTCTTCTTGCTTCGCCTCCCGCGCGTCCCGCTTGGCGCGCAGCGAGCCGCTGTACGTGCAAGCGCGCGCGATTCAAACCTCGCGGCGCGGTACACGCGGCTCTTTCGCCTTTATTGCCTGCACCCGTTACAATATATAGATATATGGGTAACTTCACGTCAACTGTGTCAGGTCGAAATTTTAAAATGGCTTAAAATGGGGGTTTCTAGTTCTAAATTAGCCCCAAAATACAACCCTAGTGTTTAAGAGCGAAATACTCAATGGTTAAAAAGTTAGAATCAATTGAAAATTTGAAAATTTTGACTTTTTTCAAAAAACAGCAATTTTCATGATTTTTTTACTAAAAATCTTGAAACTTTTTGTATAGCACATTAAATGGGAAAAAGTTTACAAATTGTAAGTAGAATTGCTCAAAATTTTTCCAGATTGATGTCAATAATATTGTTAATTTATACGTAATAAAATACCATACAAAATATGCTTAAGTCGGTTGTGACTTGATTAATATCCCTCGACAGAGGCTAAACATTTAATACAAAATGTTACTTTTAAAATGAGACCTTGATGAAAGTGGAATACAAACTCAGAAATAAGTAACAGACAATTGAAACTGTATTCATGTATATATATGTATATTTTTGTATTGTAACGGGCTAAAAGCTGTCCTCGGTGCGCTATATCTCAACGCGGACTTGCCGATGAACGGCACAGCAATTGACAGGCGCGAGCACTTACTCGTGCCAACCCTCGACGATTAGCGGCCCGTCAGCTCCGTGCTGTTGCTCGCCGTCGGCTGCTTTCAGCAGCAGCCGCGCCTTTTCGACCCGTTGCAACGCGCGACTTCGTCGTCGCGCTCTCTCTCTCTCTCTCTCTCTCTCTCTCTCTCTCTCTCTCTCTCTCTCTCTCTCTCTCTCAAGCGTGCTGCCCCAGCTGCTCAGTTATCACGCGAGTACTACGTACTCGCGACCACGGAGGCCGGCGGTATTCTTCACCGTGCCACCGAATAGGGAATTGAAAGTAGGATGCGTGAAATAATACACGAACAAGTAAAAGCAAAGAATTATCTTTATGGCCCCTGGCTATTTACACGCGCGGCGCGTACTCTAGGTACGCGCCGATTCGGGTGGTGCGCCCGCGCACGCGAAGTACGTGTGTGCTCTGCCGCACACCCGTACGCGCAAAGCGCCGCGTCGGCCGATCGCCGCGCACGATCGGCGCTCACGCGCGTGTCGGCGGCCTCGCTCGCTCGCCCGTCTCCACTTCCTGGACGCTCGCCGTCCGCGGGGGAAACGCGCGCTCGCCTGGCCAGGACTTACCTCCTCAGTTGCAGCGAGAAGGCGCGGTTGTACGCGCTCGGTGGTGCCTGCTGCAGCGCGTCGCTGTGTCTCTCTCTCTCTCCTTCTTCGCTGCTACGCGCCTCGCCCTACTCCCTCTCTCTCTCTCTCTCTCTCTCTCTCTCTCACACTCTCTCTCTCTCTCTCTCTCTCCCTCTCTCTCTCTCTCTCTCGCTCCTGCGAGTATCGGCCGCGATGCTCTCCCTCGCTCGCTCCCGTGAGTGAGCTCGGCCGCGCTGCTCTCTCTCGCTCTTTCGCTGCCTCCGTCGAGTGTGGCTCTCTCTCCCTCTCCCTCAACCACCGACGAACGAGGTTCTCGGAGCCGTGCTGCGTCTCTCTCTCTCACTCTCGTGCACTACACTGCACCCACTCCGCGATCCTCGTGCACTTCACTTCGACTCTCTCTCTCTCTCTCTCTCTCTCTCTCTCTCTCTCTCTCTCTCTCTCTCTCTCTCTCTCTCTGTCTCTCTCTCTCTCTTTCTCTCTCTTTCTCTCTCTTTCTCTCTCTCTCTCTCTTTCTCTCTCTCTCCAAATCGTCGCGCACGGGGGACGAGCAGCTGCCTCAGCTACGGCGGAAGCGATACTGCCGGGCTCTGTCTCTCGCTCTCCTTCCCCCTCGCGCAAGGTTGTCGCGAGTTTTCATTTCGGGGCTCATTGTGTGTCGTAGTTGCGCTCGGTACTTTACACGTGCGAGCAACTACACACACACACGCAAGCCCCCGGAGTCATACGAGAACAAGCCCGACTCTACTTGCGAATCCTCATGCCGCAATTGTCGGCCTTGCCTTCTCCAAGGCCGCGGTATGTTTATGTTTTCGGTCAACTACCTGTGTGTATACCGTGCGTCGGAGATCGGCTCGATCCGAGCTCCGTGTTCGCGCACATACACACGCACAGACGCGCCTGCCGTTACAGTATGTATATATATACAGTTTCAATTGTCTGTTACTTATTTCTGGGTTTGCATTCCACTTTCATGAAGATCTCGTTTTGAAAAGTAACATTTTGTGTCAAATTTTTAGCCTCTGTCGAGGGATATTAATCATGTCACAGCCGCCTTAAGCATATTTTGTATGGTATTTTCTTACGTATAAATTAACAATATAATTGGCATCAGTCTGGAAAAATTCTGAGCTATTCTACTTACAATTTGTAAACTTTTTCCGATTTAATGTGCTATACAAAAAGTTTCAAGATTTTTAGTAAAAAAAGCATGAAAATTGCTGTTTTTTGAAAAAAATCAAAATTTCAAATTTTCAATTGATTCTAACTTTTTAACCATTGAATATTTCGTTCTTAAACTCTAGGGTTGTATTTTGGAGCTAATTTAGAACTAGAAAACCCCATTTTTAGCCATTTCAAAATTTGGACCTGTCACAGTTGACGTGAAGTTATCCATATATATATATACTAGGGGGTACCGCCCGTGCTCGCTCCGCTCGCCAACTCCCCATTAGTAAGTGGACTTTTTATTTATCTGTTTTTATTCTAAAATTAAAAAAAAATAGTAGAGATTATTATATAGATATTATTAAAAAAAAGTAAGGATCATAAGTCTTTATCTAAAAAATATTAACGTACGAGGATAGGCATCACAGTTTCTAGGAGTGAGGTTATGTGACGTTCTCGACCCTGAAATGAAAGATTAAGTACAAATAACTTTCTGTACGGTGTGTGGAAAAATTGTATATTGCCTTCGGTAGCAATGAAAAACGTGCGCGAGTTGTGCCTTCGCTTCGCTTGATCCTGAAATTATGGATAAGCACAAATAATTTTCTGTACGACATATGAGGAAATTGTATATCCCTAGGTAAAGGTAATATATGGACTGAACAGTGACAGAGACTCTATATAATATATAAAAGATATAAAAAGTCTATCTTTTCCACGCCACCCAAGAGGTAGATAGGTAGGCGCCTTTTTTTATAGAGGTTTCCCCTTTTTTACTATCTTTGAATTCATTTTCCATTAAATATGTCATTTTTTGTTTTTGTAATAAAAAGTTAGTAAAAAAAGGCCTATTCCTCTGTTAAAAAACTGTATAATTTTCAAGTATTACTTTTATTCTATTAAATAAACATATGTTATATTTTTAAACATTTTTATAGTTATTTAAATAACATAAATTTTAAACTTGAAAGTCATTCAAAGCTTTTGAACTTCATATTGATTTCAAAGGTCGTTCAAAGTATGACGCTAAACCGAAACTTAAATCGAAACCATTGTTGAATTCTAAAAGTAGATCGATTTTGAAGGTTAAGCAAAAGATCAGTTTGTAAGTCATTGAAAATATATTAATTTTAAAGATTGTTGAAAGCTAATCTATTTTGGAGGTCTGAATACTGACATATATGAGGCGTTTCACGTCAGCTCTTCAGGCGCGGCGCGCGAGCGCGAAATCATGCTGTTTTCAGCTTGTGTTTGAAGGGCTAAGATGTATCTAAAAAAAATAATCCCCAAGTGATTTCGATGTATTTTTTCCTCAGCTTTCCGATAGTGCTATTAGTTTCTCAAAATTTTTCAATTCTAACCTCAAAAAAACATAAAACGTGTTATATCTCAAAAACTATATTTTTAATATTTTTTTTACCTGCTACATCAAAGAGGAGGAAATTTTACATGGATATAGCCTTTTTCTACATAGGGGTTTTTTGATTTTTTCGAGATATTATTCAAGAAATACTTAGAATTGAAAATTTTTGAGAAACTAATAGCACCATCGGAAAGCTGAGGAAAAAATACATCGAAATCACTTGGGGATTATTTTTTTTAGATACATCTTAGCCCTTCAAACACATGCTGAAAACAGCATGATTTCGCGCTCGCGCGCCGCGCCTGGAGAGCTGACGTGAAACGCCTCATATATGTCATACCTATTTTGAAGGTCGCTGATAGCAGACCGATTTTTAAAAGTTAATTAATTTTGGAGGTCTGATAGCAGACCGATTTTGAAGGTCATTGATAGCAGACCGATTTCGAAGGTCGCTGATACCAGACCGATCTTAAAGGTCGCTGATAACAGACTGGTTTTGAAGATCGTTGATAGGAGACTAATTTTAAAGGTCGCTGATAGCAGACCGATTTTAAAAACATTTTTTAATAATGTTGTTTATAGCAGACCAATTAAGACATTTTTAATACTTTTTTTTTTAATTTAAAAGTCAATAAAAGTAGACCAATTTTGAAGATCGCTGACCAATTATCTACTAAGACTTTCAATTAGATATTTTATATAATTTAAATTATATTCTTTCAATGACTCCTCTAAATATTCATTATACTTATTTGTTTCTTTTATATTTTCTTCTATTTTTGTATTTAATTCGGACAGTAGATTTTCTTCTTCCAATGTATACACGTCTACATATTTTTTTTTTCTGGATCCCATAATACTGGAAATTCTGTTTTATTTTCGTTTAAATAATTATTGTATTCATCTATTAAATCGTTCATATAATTATTGTCCTCGTGGTCATGTTGTAACAACTGTTTATTTAAATCGTCTAAAATTTGAGCTTGTTCAATGGTGTGAACTTCTATAAATTTTTTTTCTTTTGCATCCCAACGTAATGGTATTGGTTTTACGTCACCTTGGTCTGCCATGTTTATTAATTTAATATACTTCGAATTAATATAAATATTATAAAAAATAATTTGTAATTTTATTACATAATAAATATAAGAGTAATTATAATTGTTCATCAAAAATTTCTTTCCACACAATATTGATAATTTCCTCTGTATTTTCCGAATCGTATTGAATAAATATATTATTAGGATTTCTACATCTAGATAGTACAACATATAATTGTCCATGTCAAAACAATAGTTTTCTAATATAAATACCTATAGCATCAAAACTTTGTCCTTGTGATTTATTTATTGTCATACAAAACGCTAAGAGGATAGGAAATTGTTTTCTATTAACTATAAATGGTAATGAAGACGATTCTGCTGTAGTTAATGCTATTCTCGGTATAAAAACTTTATTTCCTGATTTTTCACCTGCTATTATTTCAGCTTCTACATTGTATTTAAATAGTCTAATTATTTTTAATCGCGTACCATTGCATAAACTATCGTTTATACTTAAGTTTCTTATTAACATTACTATCGCATTAATTTTCAGATTTAATTTATGTGGAGGTAAACCTTCACGAATATTATGCAAATATTCAATAGGAAAATTTATGTAAATATTATCATCTGATAGATCAACACCTTTATATGTAGCAGTATCTATACTATAATAAGTGATTTCATCACTATAGATCAATTTTAATATTTTATTATTCAGAATAGTTGTATCTTCATTATGAGACGTTAAAATGACACTATTCATAGATAAATTATAATTTATATCTTGATATATTTTCAAACAAACATCGTCAGTTTTCCAACTGTTTGGTACTTTGAATGGATTAATTGTTCCCTCTCCAATATCTAATAAAAATGAAGCGAATTCTTCATTGTTAGAACGAATATTTTTTTTTAACTTCATTATATTGAAAAGTGGCCAAATATCTGAATATTTTATTGTTTCTTGTATAATTGTGTTTCTACAACCGTTTTTAATAACTGGAAGAATTTGCCCAAAATCTCCTCCTAATACAATTAATCCCCCCCCCTCCAAATGCTAAATTATTATTACAAACATCACTTAATCTTTTATCTACAATGTCTAAAGCTTTTTTTGGTATCATCGATGCTTCGTCCCAAATTATTGCATCTACTTCCCGTAATTTTTTCTTATCAGAGTCTAATTTTAAAAATGCACTTTCTATACTTTCTAAATCTAAAGGTAATTTAAATGTTTTATGACTTGTCATTCCTTTTGGTAATAGTATTGACGCAATACCAGTCCAAGCCATTGATAAAATTTTTTTTTCTTTAGACAAAAAGTAAAAAATTAATGTTTTGTATAAAAATGTTTTACCTGAACCACCAGGACCGTCTATAAAATGAATCTTATGTTCATTATTTAATAATTTCTCAAAAATATACTTTTGTTCTAAATTTAGTTGAGTATACATGTTACTAAACATTTCTTCACAGAATAAAATTTCAGTCTTATTAACTTCATTACATTCAACTTTTAAGATTTTATTTGGTTTAGGCAATCCAAAATCTATATATGATTTTTCAGTTTAATGATAATATTTCATTTATTTGTATGAGGGAATTGTATAATTTATCATCTTTAAAATCTTCTATAAAAAAGTTATTAAATTCCTTCCAATTATTATTACCATTAATATTTTCAGATAGTAAATACCAAGCAAAAAATTGACGTAGTTGATATCCTAACATAACGTCACAAGCTTCTTGAAAAGTATTTTTTATTTGTAAGTCATCATCAACTAAACCCATTTTTATTGCAGTTTCTCTGTATGTGCTATATGTAATTTTTTCGTAAATCTTGAAACGAAATTGCACCTTTAACACGATTTAAAATTAATTTTAAATGAAATCGTTCAAAATCCTTTATATAATTATCTTGATTTCGTTTTCGTTTTATCCAACATTTATTTTTAAAGTTGTAATATTTAGGTATATTAACATTTTATTTTCCTTACATAATTATCTTTTTTATTTCAATCAAACCATGCTGTTAATGTTGTTTTATAATTTCCTAAACCTTCAGTCTCGTTATTTTCTTCAAAAATAATTCTTTGTTGATTTTCTGTAAGAAATGATTGACTTATTACTGTATTTTTTCTACCACATAAAGGAAATTTTTCCAATCGCCAAGCTGCTTCCATTGGACTTAAAAAACTTCCATCAACAAATTGAGTAATTTCATCATATATAGTACCATCATTGGTATCATTAACTTTTTTTAATTTACATAATGCTCTATCTCCACCTTTACGTATATAATCAAATATATATTTTATACTTTGAATATTGGCACAATATTCTACATTAATGTGACACTTATATTTTTTTAATAAAAAACTATTATAAGGTACTACCATAGAATTGTCTACTGAGATTAATTGACTATTATTTTTTGCTTTATACGTAAAATTTTCTGAGGTATTATTTCTTCGTTTATATTCTGGATAACCATTCTTTTTAAATTTTGTATAATTTGTAAATGATTTAGGAAAATTTTTTTACATATACTTTTATCTTTTATATAACAAGGAGAACTATGTCTATGCCGTCTATGGAGCATGTGTTTAATTACTAATTTTTGTAAGTTTTCATCTTCATTTTTGTCTGGTATTTCTGCAGAGATATATTTATCGTATAAATATTATTATATTTATTGTGTAAATATATGATATAATATCTCCAAATATTTTATGTCATATTCTTTTATGTCATCTAATAATGACATTAATTTTGTATGAAATAATCTAATTGCTATATTTGGAATATCATTTGGTGTAGTCCTTACAGGAAATTTTTGCAAAACTTCTTTTAGTTCTTGCCACTTAGGATTACATGTTACTGTTATAAATAAGTCAAGTCACCCAGTATTTCTCATAATAGCCATTGCATCTTGATAATGCTGTTGCATATATCTCGGACTACCAATGTAAGTGGCTAATACTATAAAAATATTTCCTAATCTTTCTTTATTTTCAAAGTTATTAGAAATATTAGAAGCATTATTCATTATATGACCTAATAAACCTTGATAACATTCGACTCTTAATTTTTTTTGATTATTTCGAAAAAAATTCATTCTATTACTTTCCATCATAATGTATGCATGTAAAAAAAATTGTTGTGTTAATGTTCCACAATATAATAATGGACTAAATTTACCATTTGGTCGATAAGCTAATCTATATGAATAATATTGTAGGATAGTAAGATGTCCCTTTTCTGGAACGCTTGTTCTTTTAGTGTAACCAACATTCCAACCTAAATTTCCTAAAGGAAATAATATCGGGAACACCATAGGATCAATACGATGCGATAATTTATTAATATATGTATTTTTTTGTTCATTATCAGGAATGTTTTTAGGATATACACATACATCGTAATTTTCTGGAATTTCATTTTTCGATACTATTATTGCTCCACATTCAGATGTTACAGGAGCATTATATCTATGCTTTTGATTATTATTTTTACGGACGAAATACAATTTATAATTTGGGTAATTTTTTAAATTTGGTATTTGATATAAATGTTTATAATTTTTTGCGTATGGATTACGGTCTAATATTTCAATTAATATTCGTATATGTTAATCACTTAAGTCTTGATTTTTTTTAACCTTCGTTCAAGTGCTGTTACATTATCATAAATATATAATTGTCCACAACAAGGTTCATCTTTACCGATAGGTAATAAAGTGATTGGCGTAATGTGACAAATTTGTCCTTGAATTTTTAAATTATAAATTCCTTTTTTCTTTTCATGTTCGACGTTAGCATTACAGGTTGCAAAACAAAATAAATTCTTATAATATCGTATTACATATCTGAATGTTTGATCATGTAATAACATTTCTTTCAATGTTTTCTCATAATCACTTAAAGGTGAAAGTATTATTGTACCATTATTACAAAAATTAGACTTATATTTTTCTTCTTTCCAAAATACTGCTGAACATTTTATTCTATCAACGACCTTCAAAATCGGTCTGCTATTAGACCTCTAAAATTGATTAACTTTCAAAAATTAGTCTGCTACGAGCGACCTCAAAAATCGGCCTGCTATCAGACCTCCAAAATTGATTAACTTTCAAAAATTTGTCTGCTATCAGCGACCTTCAAAATCGGTCTGCTATCAGACCTCCAAAATTGATTAACTTTCAAAAATTGGTTTGCTATCAGCGACCTTCAAAATCGGTCTGCTATCAGACCTCCAAAATTGATTATCTTTCAAAAATTGGTCTGCTATCAGCGACCTTCAAAATCGGTCTGCTATCAGACCTCCAAAATTGATTATCTTTCAACAACCTTTATAAAATTAATAAACTGATCTTTTGCTCAACCTTCAAAATCGATCTATTTTCAGAGTTCAACAACGGTTTCGATTTAAGTTTTGGTCTGCTTTCAGCGACCTTCATAATTAATATTTTTAGCGTCATATTTTGAGCGACCTTTGAAATGAATATGAAGTTCAAAAGCTTTGAATGACTTTCAAGCTTAAAATTTATGTTAATTAAATAACTATAAAAATGTTTAAAAATATAACATATGTTTATTTAATTGAACAAAAGTAATACTTGAAAATTTTACATTTCTTTTAAACAGAGGAATAGGCCATTTTTTACTAACTTTTTATTATGAAAAAACAATGAAATATTTAATGGAAAATGAAGTCAAAGATAGTAAGAAAAGGAAAACCTCTATAAAAAAGGCGCGCCTATCTATCTACCTCTTGGGTGGCGTGGAAAAATAGACTTATTTGTGTTAAAAAAATATTAATGGTCCTCATTGTTTGGAGACCATATACAATTTTTCATATACCTTACAGAAAGTTATTTGTGCTTAATCTTTAATTTCAGGGTCGAAAACGTCATATAACCTCATTCCTAGAAACTACGAAGCCTATGCTCATATGTCTATTTTTTTCCGATGATTAGTACCGTTTATAATTATTTACGGCCCGAGCGAAGCGAGACTCCCTGTCGTCAATGTGAAAACAGAATACTTTACGCGTGGTGTGAGAAAAAACATCTTTGTCGCATGTATACCGAGATAATAAATACGATTAAAGAAAAAAATGAATATGAGGAGGGGGGCTGGGGGGTGAGGGGGGCTCAGTGGCTATTTTAATATAAAAACCTCATAGAAATACGCTAATTTTTACGTTATTTTGAAGGGGGGCGGAGGGGGCGGAGGAGGGGGCGGAGGGCGATGGGGTGATGAGGGGGGGGCTGATGTTCAAAAACAACACTAACATCTATATAATATAGGTAGATATATATATTATCACGGGGTGGATTTTCAGGCTAAGGCACGTTTTACCTGCGTACCTTAGCGGTTCAATTTCGTATCTCTCGGTTCAACTACCGGAGATTGAGTAGCCAGATTAGGTAACAGACGCTACAACGTCGTGCAATTTAACCTAACCTGGTAACTTACCGTGCAACACGCAAGTCGAAGACTTTGTTTCTCACCAGTGACTCGAACTCTCCTCTCGTTCACTGGTTCGTGTGCCGGCTGCTCAGATGTAACGAAACGTATTCTCTTACGTAACGACCGCGGAGGCATCGGGGAGCGGGGAATGACTAAGGTCGCAAAATGATAAGTGGCTAAAGTTAATAACAAAAGACTATGATTTATTAAATAAAAGAAGTTGAGGTTTGGTAATGGACCAGTAATATAAAAGAAGTGAATTTAGGTTTGCGTATTCCCTACCTAAACGGTGCACCAGCACGTTACCTCTGACGTCAGTTGCCTCGGAGACTGACATCACGCTCACGGTAACTTACGCCGCGCACATGGGGTATAATACGCCTCACGTGTGCGGTACTCTACGCGCACGTTCGCCGAGTAAAACGGCGAAGTGAGAGAGCGGTCGCGATCGCCGCGCGACGCACACACGTATAAGTGTGAGAGAGAGGGTAGATGGCGGGGCCACACGTGTGCGCACCTGTTATGCGCACTCACCGGCTTTGAAATAGCTGGTGATTCGACCTTGAGTCCAACCTTGATAACGTGCGAACCCGATGCCCACACTCTCTCCTCACACTTGCTTTCACCGCACGAGAACGCCTACTCGAAGCCGATGTCCAGGTACGACGAGCCTGGACAAGCGGTTACGCGGAGCTAATACGCGGCGCGGAAGAATGCGTGCACGCTTATCTTAACTATTGAAAACTACAGCGCAGTCTATTTGGGCTCGCAGCAGACTCTCCCCTCTATAGCAGTGGTTTGGCCGGTGCAGCTGTCTCGTCCGCGGGGCTTATCTCCGGTGAAGATGGTGCGGCAGGTTGAAATACCCTGTCGCACAATCGTACGATGATTCTCGTCGCAGCGGTGCAAATACCCGACGAGGTAAGCCTTGTCTCGCAAGAAGGATTCTGCGAATACCGTATCGGCCCTCTAACTATTTCACAGGCGAAAAAGGCGAAGGACTTCTCACAAAATTCACAGAGAATCACAGAACGCAACTAAGCCCGTGCAACCTTCTCTCTCGCGAACGATAAGATGGCCGTCGGCTCACCGAGGTCTGCTAGTCTTCACGTCGATGCAGCTCAGATTCTGCATCGACGCGCCATCTTCCGTTTGCGTGCATGAGTTACTTCAACTACGGCTTATACGCGACGTCGATACGGCAGGTCGTGACAATATATATATATATAATGATATTGTATGTATGTATGTTATTTATGTATTATTAAATATTATGTATATATTCTTACGGAGTAAGTTATGGAGCAGGCACGTGTGTTCTGCCCAAAGGTGTTAATACAAGGTGACTGACCCGAATACTCAAAAGGGCCTTTACTCCTATCAATTATTAGGATTCTCGTCAACAATGCATATCGCGCACGCAGTTAAACAACAACCGATATGCCCAAATCAAGGCTACGA
The DNA here is from genome assembly GCA_036365515.1 of Torymus aiolomorphi. Classification (NCBI taxonomy): domain Eukaryota; kingdom Metazoa; phylum Arthropoda; class Insecta; order Hymenoptera; family Torymidae; genus Torymus; species Torymus aiolomorphi. Next base: position 121,689,594 of record CM070875.1, read on the forward strand.
AGAACAGTTAGAAAAACTCTAAATTCAAAAATATAATAGAAATTTCGGTGAATTATGCGCATATAAACACTGGCGCTGTGAGCAGTTGACACGCAAATGACTTCTATAAATTGGAATGTTTGAAAAACTTCAAATTTTGATTTTCGCGGAAATTGCTCAGTGTAACAGCACAGTGAGGTTAGAGCGACTAATCACGCTCTGCTACCAAATTTGTTACGTGAGGGCCACAATAATTAATGGCGCTCACATACTTGCGATATTTCTTTCGAAACTATCGCCTTATTGGTTGTCACTCTTGGGGCATCTATCATCCCCGCCACGTTGGTACCTTACCTGTGCTATTATTTCGACCTTATACTCCCATACGTATAAGGTTATATGAGGAATTAAGATAAAAGGGAAAGGTTTGTAAGAAGTGTTAGTAATTCAGAATAATAACAAGATTTATTATATTTAATGTTTTATTCTAACCCCTATCCCAATACAGGTTTTACTTATGCTATTAGTCCCTAGTAAACGTATGTATACTTGTGCACGTGCGTATGTGCACTCATCTATATTTGCCTAATAATGAAATATTATAACGTTATTACTCGAAATTCAATCTTGATCCCTTCGTTTTACTAGAGTTAAGGTAACACGGAACGCGCGCACTCGCAGCAATGGAACTACGCTTGTGATTGGCCAGTCTGATGGTACGCGTGCGCCAGCATTGCGGCTGCGTCAACATAGACGCTTTTAACGCGCGTTCGGCTTGAGTCCGTCTCACATCTCACTTACAACTATGAATTCGGGCCTAAATATTGCAGATCACTTTCGAGCGCTCTTTTACAGGTTACGCCTATGTAATATCTCTAGTGTTATTCCTAGTGTTTTATTTTAAACCCCGTTACCGTCTGTCGGTATCAGTTACACCCACACGCGCAGCGAACGCGCATTAAAAGCGTCTATGTAGACGCAGCTTGCACGTCGACCCTTAAGATGTCTTTACCGCGTGCGCGATTGCGATGCTAGACCGCGGACTCGCATGTATACAGTCGCGCGACTAGCAAGATTGGTGTCACGTGGGCGGAGTATTAACCTCCCGTATACGTCTTGACGAATCCACGGAGCAGACGGGTGCTATCGTGTGCGTGGCAAAAACAATAGTTGATCGGTGACAAAAGGAAACTCTAATCTTTATCAGATAAGTATACTTGTTTAGTTTTTCCTCTGCTTATGTAGATCCATTGATGCTTTATAGTATGTTTTCTTTTACGGTTTCAGATCTGCAAGGGTCGTCGGCCGTTGATTTGAGTGACTTGATTTATGCACTCTAATTTCCAGATAATATGCGGATATGGCTCTTCCTTCCTTGATGTTTATAGTTATTACCAAGATATTGCTGGTTGTTTTACACAACCCCAACAAGATGATGAGTGGCCCTCGCTTCAAGAAAAGTTACTATGAGGAAGTGTAACTAGGCCTTGTGCAGCAATGACTATGTTGTGTTCATGCAGTGTAGAAATACTTGTTTCCTTCCTTGGATTGCGATGCATACTTCCATACACGCAGACAGCTAGTAAATGCAAGGGCCCGTCAGTGTGTCACATGCTTCGGATTTATTTGACACCCCTTTAATAGGTATGTAATTGAAGAAAAAAAGAAACCCAACTTCTATAACTTCTTCTAAAGTCTCATGGGTATAGGCTAATATAGATAATCATGCACATAATATATACTTGCACGTATAAAGTCCCACAGATAGGTATATAACTAATCCAGTAAAGCTAAACTCATATGAACTATAAAAGGAAACCGTGATACGAAGACTAATATGAATTCTTTCAATAAGTAGGATAACGTCACACGTTTCTCTTATACAATTACCGTATTAGTATTCTTATGCAATTATTAATGATAAGACTCTATATACACATATAGAGGACATTAATAATTGTATTCGTATCATAATTTCTTCTGTATTCACTCATTTTGTTGATTTTTTTAGGTAGGGAAATAATTCATGTTGATGAGTACAATAGTATTATTATTAAAAAACGTGCACGTTTTTTAATATTTTTAATATTTTCAAATCTTCGGGCAATAAATACATGAATTTCAAGTAATTTAGACCCATGAAAAGTCACCGATTCAGTTGATTTTGGCCTCAGAAGCCATTAGGTGTAACACGCCCTTAATGGATACGTATACGAAAAACACCTATTTTGAAAAATTCGTAACTTTTGCAAATATCAAAAAAACCGAACAAAGCTAATTGGGTCGTTTTTGAGAAGGTTAAACCTTTTTTTTCCGCCCAATACGAGCCCAATCGGTTTTGATAGAAAAAAGTTACAGGGGTGCCAACATTGCGATTTTCGAAAATCGACCATTTTGAAAGAGCTGTATGTTTGCTTCAAGTTAATCAAATCAATCGTTGGCCGAGAGAAAATGAAATGTATTTTTAAGAGGAAGAAAATAGGCCCTATCCGATCTCAATATCTATAATACTCGAGGAACTATGAAAGATGAAAAATAACCTTAAAAATGAAAATATTTAGATTCACGTTTTCCTTTGTGTAAAAATTTCATTGCGTTATTTTTATTCCACAAATTTTTTTTCTAAAATTTGACAAAATAACAAAGAAATTCCTTCTTGAATCATTCAAATCGATCAAAAAACGAGCCGCACAGAATTTTTCGAAAATAGCCATTTTTTGCAATTTTTCGAAATTCAGCACAGTGTAGCTGTCTCAATATTGGATATAGGGAGCTAATGTTGGGGCTTTCTCACTTTTTTTATATGTACTTTCACAGGAAAAATCAGCAAGAAAACGGTTGACCCCCTGCGACCGGTTATGACCGAAAAGTACAAGAACGACCCATATATATATGGGATATTTCAGGTGAAGTGAGCAGCTCAAAATTTTAAAATCGCTGAAAATTGGTTTAGTTCTAGTTTTTTATGAAAAAATAATGTTCCTAGAGTTTGAGACCGAATTATTCAAAAATAAAAAAGTTATGGAACATTGAAAATTCAAATTTTTTTAAATTTTTGGTTAAAATTTAACTTTATTCATTTTTTTACTCAAAATCTTGAAACTTTTTGTATTGAACATTGATTGGGAAAAGGTTTGCATTTTACTTGTAGAATGTGCCAGTATTTATTTTATGACCCTTTTTGAAAGTCTCTGATTGGCTGCTTCTTAGTATACATTCAGATTAGAAAAAAAAGTGTCCGACACAATATTTTTTGTTCGACAAAGTTTTTTTTATTTTGTTTTTTGGCAAACTGTAAGACGCAACTTCAACCTAGACTGTTGCACCTTACTGAAAAAAGTGACATGCTTTTAAATATAAAAAAATATCAAAAATTGGTATTTTTGACCGGTTAGTGGATTTAAGAAGTTAATATTATTCATAAATTCCATACGTTATGTATCGTGTCACTGAATTTTGTCAAAATATATATTAAATGTACTCCAAACATTTATTTTCAACAGTATTTTATTGGATTATTAAATTTATATTTAAGAAGACAAGGGAAATATGAATAGAGTGTATGTAGTATGTGCCGCTTGCATCAAATATTCAGGAAAATAAATATGAATAAAATGATAAGCCAATTAAATACTGTTGAAAATAGATGTTTGGAGTACATTTAATATATATTTTGACAAAATTCTGTGACACGATACATAACATATGAAATTTATGAATAACATTATCTTCTTAAATCCACTAACCGGTCAAAAATACCAATTTTTGATATTTTTTTATATTTAAAAGCATGTCACTTTTTTCAATAAGGTGCAACAGTCTAAGTTGAAGGTGCGTGTTACAGTTTGTTAAAAAACAAAATAAAAAGACTTTGTCGAACAAAAAATATTGTGTCGCACACTTTTTTTTCTAATCTGAAGGTATACTAAGAAGCAGGCAATCAGAGACTTTGAAAAAGGGTCATAAAATAAATACTGGCACATTCTACAAGTAACATGCCAACTTTTTCCCAATCAATGTTCAATACGAAAAGTTTCAAGATTTTGAGTAAAAAAATGAATAACGTTAAATTTTAACCAAAAATTTTAAAAAATTTGAATTTTCAATGTTCCATAACTTTTTTATTTTTGAATAATTCGGTCTCAAACTCTAGGAACATTATTTTTTCATAAAAAACTAGAACTAAACCAATTTTCAGCGATTTTAAAATTTTGAGCTGCTCACTTCACCTGAAATATCCCATATATATATATTTGTTGAGTTAAATATGAATATTGCTCTCCAATTGTTTATTTTGAAATATAATGGATCGATCCGAAGGAGACAGGTAAAAAGAAAACACAAGTTTTTACTTTAAATTTGTGCAACGTTTCGTTGGCATGGTCCGCCAACCTCTTCAGGCTATAATTTGTTAACAAAAAGGTTTTTAATTACAAAGAACTATCACTTGTATAAAGGAATCAAGGAGCGCGGGAGTAACTCCGAAGGCAAGTAACAGTCAATGCAGAAGAGGCCTAAGGAGTGAGCCCATGCCCTATATTCTTTGATATGAGTGCACGAAAACTTTGATCGAGTTGTATTTTATAGTATATACCTTATTTTACCTAGCACATAACGTCAATGTAAGCAATACAGTGGTGTACATTCGTATTTATATTCGTAAGATCCTTGTATTTACAAACAAGGCCAAAAATAAACAGAGCGATGCATAGTATTAATTTAAAAGGCGCAGTAACGGAAAATACAAACTGTTTAATGACTTTACATCTTCTTTCTTATTGATATTGTTTTTATCGCATTTAATATGGATCATTTCAGATAGAGTGCGCTTTTTGTAATTTGTTTCGTAATCTAAAATTTTACTACTTTTCCAGTCGAAGTCATGTGTGAATTTGTTCATATGTTGTTTTACTACTGCTTCTGGGTTATTAGTTTTTTGATTTTCTTTAATTCTCGTTTTTAGAGTACGTTTAGTTTCCCCTGTATATGAAGCTGGGCATGACTTACAGAAGAACTTATATACTAGGTTAGTCCGATCCCATTTATCGGTATGGTCTTTACCTAGTTTGATAACTGAGTTGAAACTTTTTTTAATTATGGGTAGAGCATAAAATTTGAAGGGTTTTAAAATTGCTGCTATTTTTTCGTATTGGTCATTAAACGGTAAAGAGATGTAAGAGATAGATCTATTGTGTAATGGTGTACTTTTTTGGGGTTGTTTATGTTTAATTGTGTGCATCCTAAATGCGATAAAAACAATATCAATAAGAAAGAAGATGTAAAATCATTAAACAGTTTGTAGCTTCCGTTACTGCGCCTTTAAAATTAATACTATGCATCGCTCTGTTTATTTTTGGCCTTGTTTGTAAATACAAGGATCTTACGACTATAAATACGTATGTACACCACTGTATTGCTTACATTGGCGTTATGTGCTAGGTAAAATAAGGCATATACTATACCTTTATACAAGTGATAGTTCTTTTTATATATTGTAATTAAAAACATTTTTGTTAATAAATTATAGCCTGAAGAGGTTGGCGGACCATGCCAACGAAACGTTGCACAAATTTAAAGTAAAAACTTGTGTTTTCTTTTTACCTGGCTCCTTCGGATCGATCCATTATATTTCAAATTATATATATATTTGTTCTCATTTATTTATATGGCTATAGTAAAATCATTATATTAATAATATTTATCTGGAAGGCAAGTATCTGGGACGGATCCATACACGTAACGCATGCTTCTGGGTATTTCGCATTTATCTGGGACGTCCCAGAAAACTTCTATCCGTAACGCAAGCTTCCAGGCTCACTAAAGCTAACTGTCACACAATATGAATTTGATTTCTTTAGTAGTTTTTCCGTAATTTTCTTCCGCAAAAGCGGGCGCCGCAGGCCCCTTGCGAATGTCAGTAACCTGAGGGTCATTATTTCTTTAGTCAGGCTCATTCTACAATGTTTATAATGTTTTCTCAATATATGGCACAGCTTCCATTGTAGGTAGACCCTAAGAAAATCATCGAAAATCCCGGAAGATTGCCTTATGGATATATATATTATTCAAATTAATTAATAGGTATATAGGTTAATCTATATCTAATTTTTGTCTTCTTTTAATAATGGATAATAAATGAAGTGCAACCAATTACATGCGCCTACAGTGAATTTATTTAATTGTTCATGCCAAATTATGAACGTTTAGTATGGGTACCTTTAAATTATTTTTTGAATTCCTTTTCTTTCTGGTTTGTAAATTTTAAATAATGATACTCACTCTTTTTGTGTTTCAGATTGTAGTAGAAAGTCAATGAAGGAAAGGCCTAGGTTGGAGATACAAGTCCGCTTGTGTCCGTGTTGTGTCCCTTATTTAATGTTCTCTGTTTATTGGGCTTAATTATCCAATCTTGAAAAATAGCCTTTCTGTATATAGATTTTCTGTCCCGGCCGGAAAGCGCCAACTTCCCAGCCGCTGCGCGAAACGAAGTTGCCGCTTTCCGGCGCCGTCCAGCAGAAAAATACCTCGGCTTCGCCTCGGCCGACAATTACATGAAATCTGAGACATTTCTTATTTTTACTGCCTAGGTGTGTAATTGTAACGTCTGAACGCGAGTATGCACTCCGATCTTTTTCATTTCAAGATAAAGAGCAGAAGATCTAATTAATTCTTTTACCTCGAGCCGGCACCTTACCAGCCACCGGCTCTACAACCCTTTTACCTCAAACTGGCACATTACCAGTTGCCAGCCTCTCAACCCTTTCAAGCATTTACCTTCACTCGTAATCCTCTCTACTTACCTCGAGCCGATTACTTACCACCCGTCGGTAACTTGCCCGCCTACAGCTTACCATATGCATTCACACAGTCTCGAGAGCGCACTCTCTCACTCACCTATATATATATCTACACTCATTGTACACGTGCACATATGCTCTTATATCTATACGCATATGCACACGTCATATTATTAATCAATCTTAGTTAACTAACATTTAATTATCTTAAGGAGAAGAATGCGTAATTCATTAACTTATAATAAAGTGGATTATCTGCCACGCCTTCCAAGAACGCACGTGCAGAGCAACACGTTTTATCTTATGTACACACCTTCTTTTCTCGCCGTATGTAAAGTCGATCCGCCGACAAAAAAAATAATCGCAATACATTAGGCACATCCGCCCTTCAGACGCACTGCCGAATTATTATCCGTGTGACGATAGCCATTTCTTAGAATCCTCGTGCAAAGCATTGCACTCGCAATCTTATAAACACATTCCAAGTAATCAGTGTGATTACGATGTGTCCCAACTGATTATCGAATGAGAATGCTTAGGCAGATAAAAATATCGGGAGTAAGCCGAATCTCAAAGCAAGCCGACATGATGGCGTCACCAACCCATGCCAAGCAACGGCGTCCCCACGCCAAGCTGAATGGCATCATCAAGCAACGGCGTCCCCAAGCCAAGCCTAGAGCGGGAGAACCAACCAGCGTAAACCACGCCCACCGCTCGACCAATAGGAAGGACGCCCCACTACAGCCGGAGCGCTCCCACCACTCGCTCCCCCTTCAGCAGGCAGAGCAGGGCGGAGCAGCTAGCAGTCAGTCAACCTCCACCATCCAACTAGGGCAGTCCACTCGCGAGACGAGCTCTCGATATATATTCACTCTGTAATTTATATTTTTAATACTTTTATATTTTTCTCAATATACGTGGAGCGTCTCCACATTTTAACATAAAATCAATCGTCTTTTGTCTTATTATTTATCCACGGAATACCTACAAAAACGTATCGCAGTCTTCCTAAAAGCATAAAGAGTCAAAAGAAAATTCTTCAAAGTAAAGAAATATATTTCGTCCGCGCCGCGACCGAAGGAATCTCCACCACGGGCCGACGCTGGACCAGAGAGGCAGCCAGCCGAGCAAACGAGGGTCTTCCTGCCCGCCGATCACAGGGAGTGGTGACAGCAGCCCACGAGACGAAGGACGCACGTCTCCGTCGAGACGATCCTCGCACAGCCAGCCCGCGCGTAACGCCATCATCGGGGCTTACCCTAAGGGCCGCCGCCTCGACCGCAAGCCAGCCACGCAGCTCAACTACCTTGCTTAGCTAAGTAGAACTTTCGTTAAAAGTATGCGATCGTGTAAAATCATACCTTTAAAATCTATACACGAATCGGGACGTAACATAATATACTATTCTTTGGTTTTGTCTTCTTGTGGTTTATTTTAATAGGTTCAATCTTATTTGGTATATTTATCTATGTATATATATCTCTATATTTCCTTTTTCCTTGTTTATAAATTTTAGTACTTTTATAACGCGAATAGAAAATTATGAAATTAAATTTAATCGAGGGCACATGGCCTTTATACTTATTTTCTGTATGTGTATATATATATATATATATATATATATATATATATATATATATATATATTTTAATATATATGATTCCATTTTACGTCCTGTTCGTTCAGGAGTTTAAACTACTCTTCCGCAATATAGCTTATTTGTTGAGAAGGCTCGCGCGCTTTCGTCCCCCGCTCTTCATTCACTCTCCTTCTCTCTCGCACTCATACATTCGGATAGAGCCGATAAATGCGCTCGCTTCGTGTAGGCCCAGGCCGTGCTGCCCTCGCCTTGCCGCGGCAGCGCCGCGCCGGTCACTCCTTGACTTCGCAGAGCCTCGTTGTCGCCGCGCGGTCAGCACTTCGTTGTCGTCGCGCGTTCACCTCCCCCATCAGATGTTTGGAGAGGGTGTTGTATTCCATCGCTCGCTCAAGGAAAAGAATGCCAACATTTATGGCCTTGAAGTTGAAGTATGGCTAGCTAACGTTCTTTTCCTTGCATTTATAAAACTAACTACTTTCACGCGGGAATTTATATTAGCTTTATATTCATATAGCAGCATTGAAACGTTTTTTAAAATAATCGAACTTTTGTAACGTAACATAGTATTATTTCGACAGAGAATTTAAAGTTGTTAAAAAAGATAACAATAATATATTGTTACGCGCCTAGTATTAATTATTAATACTTAATAAAAAGTATTAATTATATTTATAATTATTAATGTTAATAGACTCTCCGCGCCGGTTTACGCGTAAAACTGTATATAGCGCATTTGAATTTTCCCGCGCTGCGCGCCGACCCGCCTGAGAGCAGTACGCGGCGCCGCCGCCAGGCGGCGACGGCCCTACTTTTGCGCTCGCCAAAGTAAGTAAGCGCGCTCCGGGGCATATAAGCCCCGCGCACCGACGTCTCGGCAGCCTTATTTCCCCCGACTCCCCCTACATAGTAGAACGGTCTCAACCTCGGCAGAGTAATTTCGGGTGAATAAAGGAGATTTTTGATTAATAAAAACCTTGAGTTTTTATTTACGAGACCTATTGGTCGCGTTTTTGAAGAGTCTTTCCCGGCTCATTTCCCTACCACTTCCTACTTATCCTTCCAGTCTGCGCCTTCTGGATTTATATCCTCCGGCAAATTCCGGGCTCTCGAGGCGGAAAAGGAGCTCCTTCGGCTCCGCCTAGGGAACATCGTCCGGGAGCAGGTCTTGGAAAGGCGGCGACTCAGGGAGCATCTCCTCCAGCAGCACCAGCAGGAGCTCAACGACCAGGCCCGGAAGTGGGCCAAGGACCGGGCTCAGCTACAGGCCAGCCACGAGCTGGAGATTCGGCAGCTGCGGGAGCAGAGCCGAGCAGAGTTACAGGAACTCCGAGAGCAGTTGCGGCGAGCGCAACCTAGCGCCGCCCCTTCGCCTCCTCCGGCAGTGTCTCGGACGTACCAGTTCGTAGACACTCCGCCCACTGGCCGAGAACGCCCTTCGTTGGAGCTGACTGTTCGGCGAATCGCCGCAGGAGCGCCTCCGGCTCCTAAGCTCATCGCCTTAGTGGACCTGCCGCTCACCGAGAACGTCCCAGCGAAGAAGGCCTGCCGACCCCCGCCCGCTCATCGGAATGAGCCGGTCCTTCGAAAAAGGACGCAGCCCGTCAAACCAGGCAAGACGGCGATAAAGCGTCGGGCGGCGCTAGAAACGACCTCTTCTCTCCCGGAGGCCGCCATCGACCTCACGGTCTAAGGGCCGCGCTCACGCGCTCCCCTTAGTTTTGGCGAGTCAGTTCCCGTTTTGGAACTGACTCCCAACTTTAATCAAACCCAAAAATAATCCCCGAAGCAGGGTGGTGTTGCCTACACCGAGCCAGGTGGTCTCGCCCTACCCCCTAGACCCAGGACCAGGGGTTGACACAGGGGGGATAGTGCTGTGTCCTCCCCCTGTGCAACGAGGGAGCATCAGCGACGAGTCGTCGCCTCTGCAGGCACGCTCTGCCTTACAGCTTGCCTCCAACTCCGGTTGACGTCGAGCGGTTGCTCCGTCAACCCTCTCTAAGCGTTCAGCGAGCGCAGCGAGCATACTCCGCTCGCAACCCCCCGAGATTGGCGTCGAGCTATTGCTCCGCCAATCCTCTTCACGCGCTCATAGCACAGCGAGCACTCACAGCTCGCATCCAGTGGTGGTTGGCGTCGAGCTATTGCTCCGCCAACCCTCTCCAAGCGTCCACAGAGCGTAGCGAGCATACACAGCTCGCAACCTGCCTTGATCGACGTCGAGCTATTGCTCCGCCGATCCCCTCTCGCACTAAGAAGCAGCCTAGCGAGCGCCTGCAGCGCCTCCCTGCATCGATAGACGTCGAGCTATTGCTCCGTCTATCACCTACCTATGCTCACGGGATACATCGGATACGGATAACTTCGCTCCGGCTCAAGTCTGAGCACAACCCTGCGCGCTCAAGCGCTCTCCAGCACTCAGAGTGCCCCTCCTCTTGGTGCGTCGTTCTCTCGCAAACCGAGACAACCGGCCTACACCAGAACAGGCATTCGTGTAAATTACCAGACACAACATCGGTCTGAAGTGCTGTCGGCATACTCGGCATACTCAAAATCGGCTAGCGAGCCGATCCCTCGAGTAGAGCGCTCACCAACGCCCCCCGAGTGCTCACGCCTACATCAATATTTTTTTTTTGTAGCTATCGCAAGGAATAAAAGAAAAAGGTACAAGTTCTCAGAATTACAATTCAAATTTCTGTATCACCTGATTCTCTTGCTTTTATAAAACTTGAAGCTCAAAGTTGGCTGAGAAGTTGAGTTCACATGTCAACTGCCATTTCCATAGCAGCAGGCGGTACAAAGTTTTTTAAAAACTATTCTTTCGCATCTATTTCTCTGAAATCACCTAATCCTCTAGCCTTTACAAAATGCGAAGCTCAAAGTTTGCCAAGTTAACTACCCTTACGTAACAGAACCTGATACTAAGTTTTTTTACAAAACACTCTTATGCATCCATTTGCTTTTGTTTTTTTGACAAATTATTATTACATTATTAAATTTGTGCTAAAATTTACCTTTAGTCTTCTATTGCACATTCTAAAGCTGAAATTCATTTCAATATTTTGATATCCACATATTTCTTTTTCATAATATTTTATCAAAGACTTGCAAGGGTACTAGATCGAATAATCATACTACTGCATCACAATCAGCTAGCAAATTAAAATGTTACACACACACACACACATACACAAACATGCACACGCACACGCACACGCACACACACACACACACAAGCGTAAGATACACGACAACCGGAAGTGTTGTAAGAGCTGCAAACCGAACGCCGGAACAAGGAGAAGAAAAGTAAAAGGAAATCGCACATAAAAAAATTCAGCTCTCTATATCTTCTGAACGAGATAATCTTTTTAAATAAAATGTTTTGATTCGAGTACAGCAATGAAATGGCTTTCGATTAAGAGGGATATGTTATATAGTAAAAACTAACGCAATATACGTAAAAGCGCATTGAATTTTTCGTACATCCATTTCAATGTATATGTAGCACGGGTCGCTCCTTTAGGCTTCTTCTATACTTGCCTTCGGAGCGCTCCCGCGCGCCGTGATATGTCCGAAATTCAGTATCAAACTGCATTTCTTCTACACTTTCTTACATTTTACAATAAAACGTAAATATAATTAATTTGTAAGTATTCTTATTATTCTATAGATTATACAAATTATAGTTTGTAATAGTTTGTAATAGTGTCAAACAGTTTAAAACGCAGATTCAAAAAGTGTCAAATAATTTTGAATTTGATATTTAATAACCCTGTTGAAAGCGCCTTATAAAATCGTATAAAATCCTATAAAATATAACTGCGTTTAGCGAGCAAAAAATTATATCTTATGGTTTTCAATATGGAATTCCAAATTAAAAAATATTTTATAAGTTTTTATAGAATATGCTAATAAAAAAAATTCTGGAGATTAGGATTCATTATTTTTTAAGATTTTATAAGTTTTATACAATAGAATATTTAAATGATTATGTGTGGATAGTTGATATTAAACTTTAATAAGAATGTGCATATACAATATTGATATGGTTTTAACCATTTCTTTATCGGACGTTTAGTATACGATTTTTTAAAATGAATTTATTAGAATTTTCGAAGATTATAACTTATCAGATTATTCTGTACCTTTCCAAAATGTAACTAATGGGATTTTGGTTGTACTCACACAAAAAAAATGTTATTTGTATTAATTTGCACTTTCTTATATTTCTATTAATTAAATTTTTTAGGATTCGTTATGTAATTTCTGGTGCAAATACACATGTTAAACGATGTTTTAAATAAGGGTTTATATGATACAATCGTTCCAACACATCCATGTACACTGAAACAAATGTTTTGTAAAATTACTGTTCTAAGAATAGGTAAAAATGTTACTCCCATGTTGTTGTATACTTGTATTATACAACATTTTTGTATGCAAATATTATATAACATTTTTAACTATTCTCTGAACAGTAGTTTTACAAAAGATTTTTACAGTATGTGAGTATTGAAAATTAAATGTTTTAACAAATTTGTAGTGTACTTGTACGCATACGTGCGTACGTGTCAGAGTGCTTGTAGTATACGTGTGCACGTCCACGTGTGTACGCGTTTATGCATTTAATATTTTTGTATTATATTAACGATTTTATATTGGGATTCAACATGTGAAAGTGTACATAAATGTCAGCCATATTGTACTTCCTCCTCCCATCATAAAACCATGTTCAATCCCAATAGCGTTGCCTGCACTAAGTCCGCAGTCACACTTATCCGCGCCTAAAGCATTTTTGAACAAACATAGCAAGGGCGATAAACACGATGCGAAAACGGACTATTTAAGGCAGTATTATGTACGTGCGTTTATTATTTGCATTAGAAGTTTTCAGAGCCCAAGAAAATAGCTTCCCATGTTTACATTTTTGCCGAACGGCCAACTACTTCTTGGAAGACGCTCGACCTCACTTGTATTTGTTGTCGATAGAGCGGGGAAGTGGGGAGGTTAGAAGGGTCATACTTAACTAACATAGCACTATATAACTAATATAGCACCTATACTCTATATTAGTTTACGCTTCGCTCATTAGTCGATCCCCTCTCCTTGAACTTTCCTCTTAAAACAAAAGCGCGAATCAGTTACCAGTATCGTGAGGAGCATCGAACAGGTAAGACGTGTGGTGCAACATACTATTATATTCACGATTTGGAGTTTTATATAGACGTGCTAATATTATGTGGCTGTACATTAAATACAGTGATACGAGTGCTGATAGAGATACACTATTTGACATTGTAGAATCATCAAAGGCCGTTGTTATTTGTACGCCAGATCGCTGTAGATAGGTATACTTACATATACGTAAAATCTAACCTTCAATTTTCTTTAGTCGAAGAATTGACGCTTGACTAAAGAAAAAATAGGCAAGGATTGACGTTTGACTAAAGAAATAATAGTCCCTCCCATATCAGACTTTCAAAACAGTGATTTTTACATGTTTCTAAGTGGGTTATAGGTTATTCGCTGTGACTATTCGCACAAAGATCACGTATTTTACGTGGATTTACGTGGATATAAGAGTACTTACGGGGATATAACAATGAATTTTCCGGAAATGTTACAGACACGTGAATTTTCCGAGTCCTCATATAGACACGTAAAATCATATAAAAACGTGAAAATTTCTTTAAATCCACGTATAACCTAATAAAACTGAAAGCTTGAAGACACGTACACATTGGTACTGGTACTGGCTAACGGAGACATAAAAGCTTAAACACCCGTACACATTGGTACTGGCACTGGCTTACGGAAACGTAAAAGCTTAAAGACCCGTACACATTGGTACTGGCACAGGCTTACGGAAACGTAAAAGCTTAAAGGCACGTGAGAGTCAGGTGAAACTGGCTTACGGACACGCAACGGGCTTATAGACACGTAAAAGCTTAAAGACACGTAAGAGGCAGGTGAAACTGGCTTACGGGCACGCGTTGGGCTTATAGCCACGTATAATCTAATATACACGTAAAAAGCAGCTGAGGCTGGCTTAAGGGCACGCGATGGGCTTATAGACACGTATAAGCTTAAAGACACGTAAAAAGCAGTTGAGGCTGGCGTACCGGCACGCGATGGGCTTATAGACACGAAAAAGCTTAAAGACACGTAAGACGCAGCTGAACGTGGCTTACGGGCATACGATGGGCTTATAGACACGTAAAATCTTATGGACACGTAAGAGGCAGGTGAAACTGGCTTACGGGCACGCGTTGGGCTTATAGACACCTAAAAGCTTAAACACACGCAAGAGGCAGCTGAAAGTGGCTTACGGGCACGCGACGGGCTTATAGACACGTATAATCTAATATACACGTAAAAAGCAGCTGAGGCTGGCTTACGGGCACGCGATGGGATTATAGACACGTATAAGCTTAAAGACACGTAAGAAGCAGGCGAAACTGGCTTACGGGCACGCGACGGACTTATAGACACGTAAAAGCTTAAAGACACGTAAGAGGCAGGCGAAACTGGCTTACGGACGCGCGACGGGCGTATAGACACGTATAATCTAATATACACGCTAAAAGCAGCTGAGGCTGGCTTACGGGCACGCGATGGGCTTATAGACACGTATAAGCTTAAAGACACGTAAAAAGCAGTTGAGGCTGGCTTACGGGCACGCAATGGAGTTATAGACACGAAAAAGCATAAGGACACGTATGAGGTAGCTGAACGTGGCTTACGGGCACGCGATGGGCTTATAGACACGTAAAATCTTATGGACACGTAAGAGGCACGTGAAACTGGCTTACGGGCACGCGTTGGGCTTATAGTCACGTATAATCTAATATACACGTAAAAAGCAGCTGAGACTGGCTTACGGGCACGCGATTGTCTTTTAGACACGTAAAACCTTAAAGACACGTAAGAGGCAGGCGAAACTGGCTTACGGGCATGCGACGGGCTTATAGACACGTAAAATATTATGGACACGTAAGAGGCAGATGAAACTGGCTTACGGGCACGCGTTGGGCTTTTAGACACGTATAATCTAATATACACGTAAAAAGCAGTTGAGGCTGGCTTACGGGCACGCGATGGGCTTATAGACACGTATAATCTAATAAACACGTAAAAAGCAACTGATACTGGCTTACGGTCACGACATGGGCTTATAGACACGTAAAAGCTTACAGGCACGTCAGAGGCAGCTGAAAGTGGCTTACGGGCACGCAACGGGCTTATAGACACGTATAATCTAATATACACGTAAAAAGCAGCTGAGGCTGGCTTACTAGCACGCGATGGGCTTATAGACACGTATAAGCTTAAAGACACATAAGAGGCAGGCGAAACTGGCTTACGGGCACGCGACGAGCTTATAGACACGTAAAAGCTTAAAGACACGTAAGAGACCGGCGAAACTGGCTTACGGGCGCGCGACGGGCTTATAGACACGTGTAATCTAATATATACGTAAAAAGCAGCTGAGGCTGGCTTACGGGCACGCGATGGGCTTACAGACACGTATAAGCTTAAAGACACGTAAAAAGCAGTTGAGGCTGGATTACGGGCACGCGATGGGCTTATAGACACGTAAAAGCTTAAAGACACGTAAGACGCAGCTGAACGTGGCCTACGGGCACGCGATGGGCTTATAGACACGTAAAATCTTATGAACACGTAAGTGGCAGGTGAAACTGGCTTACGGGCACGTGTTGGGCTTATAGACACCTAAAAGCTTAAAGACACATAAGAGGCAGCTGAAAGTGGCTTACGGGCACGCGACGGGCTTATAGACACGTATAACCTAATATACACGTAAAAAGCAGCTGAGGCTGGCTTACGGGCACGCGATGGGCTTATAGACACGTATAAGCTTAAAGACACATAAAAAGCAGTTCAGGCTGGCTTACCGACACGCGATGGGCTTATAGACACGAAAAAGCTTAAAGCGACGTAAGAGGCAGCTGAACGTGGCTTACGGGCACGCGATGGGCTTATAGACACGTAAAATCTTATGGACACGTAAGAGGCAGGTGAAACTGGCTTACGGGCACGCGTTGGGCTTATAGACACCAAGAAGCTTAAAGACACGTAAGAGGCAGCTGAAAGTGGCTTACGGGCACGCGACGGGCTTATAGACACGTAAAATCTTATGGACACGTAAGAGGCAGGTGAAACTGGCTTACGGGCACGCGTTGGGCTTATAGACACCTAAAAGCTTAAACACACGTAAGAGGCAGCTGAAAGTGGCTTACGGGCATGCGACGGGCTTATAGACACGTATAATCTAATATACACGCTAAAAGCAGCTGAGGCTGGCTTACGGGCACGCGATGGGCTTATAGACACGTATAAGCCTAAAGACACGTAAAAAGCAGTTGGGGCTGGCTTACGGGCACGCGATGGACTTATAGACACGAAAAAGCTTAAGGACACGTATGAGGTAGCTGAACGTGGCTTACGGGCACGCGATGGACTTATAGACACGTAAAATCTTATGGACACATAAGAAGCACGTGAAACTGGCTTACGGGCACGCGTTGGGCTTATAGTCACGTATAATCTAATATACACGTAAGAGGCAGGCGAAACTGGCTTACGGGCATGCGACGGGCTTCTAGACACGAAAAATATTATGGACACGTAAGAGGCAGATGAAACTGGCTTACGGGCACGCGTTGGGCTTTTAGACACGTATAATCTAATATACACGTAAAAAGCAGTTGAGGCTGGCTTACGGGCACGCGATGGGCTTATAGACACGTATAATCTAATAAACACGTAAAAAGCAACTGATACTGGCTTACGGTCACGACATGGGCTTATAGACACGTAAAAGCTTACAGGCACGTCAGAGGCAGCTGAAAGTGGTTTACGGGCACGCAACGGGCTTATAGACACGTATAATCTAATATACACGTAAAAAGCAGCTGAGGCTGGCTTACGGGCACGCGTTGGGCTTATATACACGTATAAGCTTAAAGACACATAAGAGGCAGGCGAAACTGGCTTACGGGCACGCGACGGGCTTATAGACACGTAAAAGCTTAAAGACACGTAAGAGGCCGGCGAAACTGGCTTACGGGCGCGCGACGGGCTTAAAGACACGTGTAATCTAATATATACGTAAAAAGCAGCTGAGGCTGGGTTACGGGCACGCGATGGGCTTATAGACACGTATAAGCTTAAAGACACGTAAAAAGCAGTTGAGGCTGGATTACGGGCACGCGATGGGCTTATAGACACGTAAAAGCTTAAAGACACGTAAGAGGCAGCTGAACGTGGCTTACGGGCATGCGATGGGCTTATAGACACGTAAAATCTTATGGACACGTAAGAGGCAGGTGAAACTGGCTTACGGGCACGTGTTGGGCTTATAGACACCTAAAAGCTTAAAGACACATAAGAGGCAGCTGAAAGTGGCTTTCGGGCACGCGACGGGCTTATAGACACGTATAATCTAATATACCCGTAAAAAGCAGCTGAGGCTGGCTTACGGGCACGCGATGGGCTTATAGACACGTATAAGCTTAAAGACACATAAAAAGCAGTTCAGGCTGGCTTACCGGCACGCGATGGGCTTATAGACACGAAAAAGCTTAAAGCGACGTAAGAGGCAGCTGAACGTGGCTTACGGGCACGCGATGGGCTTATAGACACGTAAAATCTTATGGACACGTAAGAGGCAGGTGAAACTGGCTTACGGGCACGCGTTGGGCTTATAGACACCTAAAAGCTTAAAGACACGTAAGAGGCAGCTGAAAGGGGCTTACGGGCACGCGACGGGCTTACAGACACGTATAATCTAATATACACGTAAAAAGCAGCTGAGGCTGGCATACGGGCACGCGATGGGCTTATAGACACGTAAAAGCTTAAAGACACATAATAGGCAGGCGAAACTGGCTTACGGGCACGCGACGGTCTTATAGACACGAATAAGCTTAAAGACACATAAGAGGCAGGCGAAACTGGCTTACGGGCACGCGACGAGCTTATAGACACGTAAAAGCTTAAAGACACGTAAGAGGCCGGCGAAACTGGCTTACGGGCGCGCGACGGGCTTATAGACACGTGTAATCTAATATATACGTAAAAAGCAGCTGAGGCTGGCTTACGGGCACGCGATGGGCTTATAGACACGTATAAGCTTAAAGACACGTAAAAAGCAGTTGAGGCTGGATTACGGGCACGCGATGGGCTTATAGACACGTAAGAGGCAGCTGAACGTGGCCTACGGGCACGCGATGGGCTTATAGACACGTAAAATCTTATGAACACGTAAGTGGCAGGTGAAACTGGCTTACGGGCACGTGTTGGGCTTATAGACATCTAAAAGCTTAAAGACACATAAGAGGCAGCTGAAAGTGGCTTACGGGCACGCGACGGGCTTATAGACACGTATAACCTAATATACACGTAAAAAGCAGCTGAGGCTGGCTTACGGGCACGCGATGGGCTTATAGACACGTATAAGCTTAAAGACACATAAAAAGCAGTTCAGGCTGGCTTACCGACACGCGATGGGCTTATAGACACGAAAAAGCTTAAAGCGACGTAAGAGGCAGCTGAACGTGGCTTACGGGCACGCGATGGGCTTATAGACACGTAAAACCTTATGGACACGTAAGAGGCAGGTGAAACTGGCTTACGGGCACGCGTTGGGCTTATAGACACCAAGAAGCTTAAAGACACGTAAGAGGCAGCTGAAAGTGGCTTACGGGCACGCGACGGGCTTATAGACACGTAAAATCTTATGGACACGTAAGAGGCAGGTGAAACTGGCTTACGGGCACGCGTTGGGCTTATAGACACCTAAAAGCTTAAACACACGTAAGAGGCAGCTGAAAGTGGCTTACGGGCATGCGACGGGCTTATAGACACGTATAATCTAAGATACACGAAAAAGCAGCTGAGGCTGGCTTACGGGCACGCGATGGGATTATAGACACGTATAGGCTTAAAGACACGTAAGAAGCAGGCGAAACTGGCTTAAGGGCACGCGACGGACTTATAGACACGTAAAAGCTTAAAGACACGTAAGAGGCAGGCGAAACTGGCTTACGGGCGCGCGACGGGCTTATAGACACGTATAATCTAATATACACGCTAAAAGCAGCTGAGGCTGGCTTACGGGCACGCGATGGGCTTATAGACACGTATAAGCCTAAAGACACGTAAAAAGCAGTTGGGGCTGGCTTACGGGCACGCGATGGACTTATAGACACGAAAAAGCTTAAGGACACGTATGAGGTAGCTGAACGTGGCTTACGGGCACGCGATGGACTTATAGACACGTAAAATCTTATGGACACGTAAGAAGCACGTAAAACTGGCTTACGGGCACGCGTTGGGCTTATAGTCACGTATAATCTAATATACACGTAAGAGGCAGGCGAAACTGGCTTACGGGCATGCGACGGGCTTCTAGACACGAAAAATATTATGGACACGTAAGAGGCAGATGAAACTGGCTTACGGGCACGCGTTGGGCTTTTAGACACGTATAATCTAATATACACGTAAAAAGCAGTTGAGGCTGGCTTACGGGCACGCGATGGGCTTATAGACACGTATAATCTAATAAACACGTAAAAAGCAACTGATACTGGCTTACGGTCACGACATGGGCTTATAGACACGTAAAAGCTTACAGGCACGTCAGAGGCAGCTGAAAGTGGTTTACGGGCACGCCACGGGCTTATAGACACGTATAATCTAATACACACGTAAAAAGCAGCTGAGGCTGGCTTACGGGCACGCGATGGGCTTATAGACACGTATAAGCTTAAAGACACATAAGAGGCAGGCGAAACTGGCTTACGGGCACGCGACGGGCTTATAGACACGTAAAAGCTTAAAGACACGTAAGAGGCCGGCGAAACTGGCTTACGGGCGCGCGACGGGCTTAAAGACACGTGTAATCTAATATATACGTAAAAAGCAGCTGAGGCTGGCTTACGGGCACGCGATGGGCTTATAGACACGTATAAGCTTAAAGACACTTAAAAAGCAGTTGAGGCTGGATTACGGGCACGCGATGGGCTTATAGACACGTAAAAGCTTAAACACACGTAAGAGGCAGCTGAACGTGGCTTACGGGCACGCGATGGGCTTATAGACACGTAAAATCTTATGGACACGTAAGAGGCAGGTGAAACTGGCTTACGGGCACGTGTTGGGCTTATAGACACCTAAAAGCTTAAAGACACATAAGAGGCAGCTGAAAGTGGCTTACGGGCACGCGACGGGCTTATAGACACGTATAATCTAATATACCCGTAAAAAGCAGCTGAGGCTGGCTTACGGGCTCGCGATGGGCTTATAGACACGTATAAGCTTAAAGACACATAAAAAGCAGTTCAGGCTGGCTTACCGGCACGCGATGGGCTTATAGACACGAAAAAGCTTAAAGCGACGTAAGAGGCAGCTGAACGTGGCTTACGGACACGCGATGGGCTTATAGACACGTAAAATCTTATGGACACGTAAGAGGCAGGTGAAACTGGCTTACGGGCACGCGTTGGGCTTATAGACACCTAAAAGCTTAAAGACACGTAAGAGGCAGCTGAAAGGGGCTTACGGGCACGCGACGGGCTTACAGACACGTATAATCTAATATACACGTAAAAAGCAGCTGAGGCTGGCTTACGGGCACGCGATGGGCTTATAGACACGTAAAAGCTTAAAGACACATAATAGGCAGGCGAAACTGGCTTACGGGCACGCGACGGGCTTATAGACACGTAAAAGCTTAAAGACACGTAAGAGGCCGGCGAAACTGGCTTACGGGCGCGCGACGGGCTTATAGACACGTGTAATCTAATATATACGTAAAAAGCAGCTGAGGCTGGCTTCCGGGCACGCGACGGGCTAATAGACACGTAAAAGCTTAAAGACACGTAAGAGGCAGGCGAAACTGGCTTACGGGAGCGCGACTAGCATATAGACACGTATAATCTAATATACACGCAAAAAGCAGCTGAGGCTGGCTTACGGGCAGGCGATGGGCTTATAGACACGGATAAGCTTAAAGACACGTAAAAAGCAGTTGAGGATGGCTTACGGGCACGCGATGGACTTATAGACACGTAAAATCTTATGGACACGTAAGAGGCACGTGAAACTGGCTTACGGGCACGCGTTAGGCTTATAGACAAGTATAATCTAATATACACGTAAAAAGCAGCTGAGACTGGCTTACGGGCACGCGATTGTCTTTTAGACACGTAAAACCTTAAAGACACGTAAGAGTCAGGCGAAACTGGCTTACTGGCATGCGACGGGCTTATAGACACGAAAAATATTATGGACACGTAAGAGGCAGGTGAAACTGGCTTACGGGTACGCGTTGGGCTTTTAGACTCGTATAATCTAATATAGACGTAAAAAGCAGTTGAGGTTGGCTTACGGGCACGCGATGGGCTTATAGACACGTAAAATCTTATGGACACGTAAGAGGCACGTGAAACTGGCTTACGGGCACGCGTTGCGCTTATAGACAAGTATAATCTAATATACACGTAAAAAGCAGCTGAGACTGGCTTACGGGCACGCGATTGTCTTTTAGACACGTAAAACCTTAAAGACACGTAAGAGTCAGGCGAAACTGGCTTACTGGCATGCGACGGGCTTATAGACACGTAAAATATTATGGACACGTAAGAGGCAGGTGAAACTGGCTTACGGGCACGCGTTGGGCTTTTAGACACGTATAATCTAATATAGACGTAAAAAGCAGTTGAGGCTTGCTTACGGGCACGTGATGGGCTTATAGACACATATAATCTAATAAACACGTAAAAAGCAGCTGAGGCTGGCTAACGGGCACGCGATGGGCTTTTAGACACGTTAAAGCTTAGAGACACGTAAGAGGCAGCTGAAAGTGGCTTACGGGCACGCGATTGCCTTACATACACGTAAAAGTTTAAAGACACGTAAGAGGCCGGCGAAACTGGCTTACGGGCGCGCGACGGGCTTATAGACACGTGTAATCTAATATATACGTAAAAAGCAGCAGAGGCTGGCTTACGGGCACGCGATGGGCTTATAGATACGTATAAGCTTAAAGACACGTAAAAAGCAGTTGAGGCTGGATTACGGGCACGCGATGGGCTTATAGACACGTAAAAGCTTAAAGACACGTAAGAGGCAGCTGAACGTGGCTTACGGGCACGCGATGGGCTTATAGACACGTAAAATCTTATGGACACGTAAGAGGCAGGTGAAACTGGCTTACGGGCACGTGTTGGGCTTATAGACACCTACAAGCTTCAAGACACATAAGAGGCAGCTGAAAGTGGCTTACGGGCACACGACGGGCTTATAGACACGTATAATCTAATATACCCGTAAAAAGCAGCTGAGGCTGGCTTACGGGCACGCGATGGGCTTATGGACACGTATAAGCTTAAAGACACATAAAAAGCAGTTCAGGCTGGCTTACCGGCACGCGATGGGCTTATAGACACGAAAAAGCTTAAAGCGACGTAAGAGGCAGCTGAACGTGGCTTACGGGCACGCGATGGGCTTATAGACACGTAAAATCTTATGGACACGTAAGAGGCAGGTGAAACTGGCTTACGGGCACGCGTTGGGCTTATAGACACCTAAAAGCTTAAAGACACGTAAGAGGCAGCTGAAAGTGGCTTACGGGCACGCGACGGGCTTACAGACACGTATAATCTAATATACACGTAAAAAGCAGCTGAGGCTGGCTTACGGGCACGCGATGTGCTTATAGACACGTATCAGCTTAAAGACACATGAGAGGCAGGCGAAACTGGCTTACGGGCACGCGACGGGCTTATAGACACGTAAAAGCTTAAAGACACGTAAGAGGCCGGCGAAACTGGCTTACGGGCGCGCGACGGGCTTATAGACACGTGTAATCTAATATATACGTAAAAAGCAGCTGAGGCTGGCTTACAGGCACGCGACGGGCTAATAGACACGTAAAAGCTTAAAGACACGTAAGAGGCAGGCGAAACTGGCTTACGGGCGCGAGACTAGCATATAGACACGTATAATCTAATATACACGCAAAAAGCAGCTGAGGCTGGCTTACGGGCAGGCGATGGGCTTATAGACACGGATAAGCTTAAAGACACGAAAAAAGCAGTTGAGGCTGGCTTACGGGCACGCGATGGACTTATAGACACGTAAAATCTTATGGACACGTAAGAGGCACGTGAAACTGGCTTACGGGCACGCGTTAGGCTTATAGACAAGTATAATCTAATATACACGTAAAAAGCAGCTGAGACTGGCTTACGGGCACGCGATTGTCTTTTAGACACGTAAAACCTTAAAGACACGTAAGAGTCAGGCGAAACTGGCTTACTGGCATGCGACGGGCTTATAGACACGAAAAATATTATGGACACGTAAGAGGCAGGTGAAACTGGCTTACGGGCACGAGTTGGGCTTTTAGACACGTATAATCTAATATAGACGTAAAAAGCAGTTGAGGTTGGCTTACGGGCACGCGATGGGCTTATAGACACGTAAAATCTTATGGACACGTAAGAGGCACGTGAAACTGGCTTACGGGCACGCGTTGGGCTTATAGACAAGTATAATCTAATATACACGTAAAAAGCAGCTGAGACTGGCTTACGGGCACGCGATTGTCTTTTAGACACGTAAAACCTTAAAGACACGTAAGAGTCAGGCGAAACTGGCTTACTGGCATGCGACGGGCTTATAGACACGTAATATATTATGGACACGTAAGAGGCAGGTGAAACTGGCTTACGGGCACGCGTTGGGCTTTTGGACACGTATAATCTAATATAGACGTAAAAAGCAGTTGAGGCTTGCTTACGGGCACTTGATGGGCTTATAGACACGTATAATCTAATAAACACGTAAAAAGCAGCTGAGGCTGGCTTACGGGCACGCGATGGGCTTTTAGACACGTTAAAGCTTAGAGACACGTAAGAGGCAGCTGAAAGTGGCTTACGGGCACGCGATTGCCTTACAGACACGAAAATCTTATAGTCTCGTAAGAGGCAGGTGAAACTGGCTTACGGGCAAGCATTGGGTTTATAGACACGAATAATCTAATATACACGTAAGAAGCAGTTGAGGCTGGCTTACGGGCACGCGATGGGCTTATAGACACGTAAAAGCTTAAAGACACGTAAGAGGCACCTGACCGTGGCTTACGGGCACGCGATGGGCTTATAGGCACGAAAATCTTATGGACACGTAAGAGGCAGGTGAAACTGGTTTACGGGCACGCGTTGGGCTTATAGACACGTAAAAGCTTAAAGGCACGTCAGAGGCAGCTGAAAGTGGCTTACGGACACGCGTAAAAAGCAGCTGATACTGGCTTCCGGGCACGCGATGGGCTTATAGACACGTAAAAGCTTAAAGGCACGTCAGAGGCAGCTGAAAGTGGCTTACGGGCACGCGAGGGGCTTATAGACACGTATAATCTAATATACACGTAAAAAGCAACTGAGCCTGGCTTACGGGCACGCGATGGGCTTATAGACACGTATAAGCTTAAGGACACGTAAGAGGCAGGCGAAACTGGCTTACGGGCACGCGACGGGCTTATAGACAAGTAAAAGCTTAAAGACACGTAAGAGGCAGGCGAAACTGGCTTACGGGCGCGCGACGGGCTTATAGTCACGTATAATCTAATATACACGTAAAAAGCAGCTGAGGCTGGCTTACGGGCACGCGATGGGCTTATAGACACGTATAAGCTTAAAGACACGTAAAAAGTAGTTGAGGCTGGCTTACGGGCACGCGATGGGCTTATAGACACGTAAAAGCTTAAAGACACGTAAGAGGCAGCTGAACGTGACTTACGGGCACGCGATGGGCTTATAGACAAGTATAATCTAATATTCACGTAAAAAGCAGCTGAGACTGGCTTACGGGCACGCGATTGTCTTTTAGACACGTAAAACCTTAAAGACACGTAAGAGTCAGGCGAAACTGGCTTACGGGCACGCGTTGGGCTTATAGACAAGTATAATCTAATATACACGTAAAAAGCAGCTGAGACTGGCTTACGGGCACGCGATTGTCTTTTAGACACGTAAAACCTTAAAGACACGTAAGAGTCAGGAGAAACTGGCTTACTGGCATGCGTCGGGCTTATAGACACGTAAAATATTATGGACACGTAAGAGGCAGGTGAAACTGGCTTACGGGCACGCGTTGGGCTTTTAGACACGTATAATCTAATATAGACGTAAAAAGCAGTTGAGGCTGGCTTACGGGCACGCGATGGGCTTATAGACACGTAAAATCTTATGGACACGTAAGAAGCACGTGAAACTGGCTTACGGGCACGCTTTGGGCTTATAGACACCTAAAAGCTTAAAGACACGTAAGAGGCAGCTGAAAGTGGCTTACGGGCACGCGATGGGCTTATAGACACGTAAAATCTTATGGACACGTAAGAGGCAGGTGAAACTGGCTTACGGGCACGCGTTGGGCTTATAGACACCTAAAAGCTTAAAGACACGTAAGAGGCAGCTGAAAGTGGCTTACGGGCACGCGACGGGCTTACAGACACGTATAATCTAATATACACGTAAAAAGCAGCTGAGGCTGGCTTACGGGCACGCGATGTGCTTATAGACACGTATCAGCTTAAAGACACATGAGAGGCAGGCGAAACTGGCTTACGGGCACGCGACGGGCTTATAGACACGGAAAAGCTTAAAGACACGTAAGAGGCCGGCGAAACTGGCTTACGGGCGCGCGACGGGCTTATAGACACGTGTAATCTAATATATACGTAAAAAGCAGCTGAGGCTGGCTTACAGGCACACGACGGGCTAATAGACACGTAAAAGCTTAAAGACACGTAAGAGGCAGGCGAAACTGGCTTACGGGCGCGAGACTAGCATATAGACACGTATAATCTAATATACACGCAAAAAGCAGCTGAGGCTGGCTTACGGGCAGGCGATGGGCTTATAGACACGGATAAGCTTAAAGACACGTAAAAAGCAGTTGAGGCTGGCTTACGGGCACGCGATGGACTTATAGACACGTAAAATCTTATGGACACGTAAGAGGCACGTGAAACTGGCTTACGGGCACGCGTTAGGCTTATAGACAAGTATAATCTAATATACACGTAAAAAGCAGCTGAGACTGGCTTACGGGCACGCGATTGTCTTTTAGACACGTAAAACCTTAAAGACACGTAAGAGGCAGGCGAAACTGGCTTACGGGCATGCGACGGGCTTATAGACACGTAAAATATTATGGACACGTAAGAGGCAGATGAAACTGGCTTACGGGCACGCGTTGGGCTTTTAGACACGTATAATCTAATATACACGTAAAAAGCAGTTGAGGCTGGCTTACGGGCACGCGATGGGCTTATAGACACGTATAATCTAATAAACACGTAAAAAGCAACTGATACTGGCTTACGGTCACGACATGGGCTTATAGACACGTAAAAGCTTACAGGCACGTCAGAGGCAGCTGAAAGTGGCTTACGGGCACGCAACGGGCTTATAGACACGTATAATCTAATATACACGTAAAAAGCAGCTGAGGCTGGCTTACTAGCACGCGATGGGCTTATAGACACGTATAAGCTTAAAGACACATAAGAGGCAGGCGAAACTGGCTTACGGGCACGCGACGAGCTTATAGACACGTAAAAGCTTAAAGACACGTAAGAGACCGGCGAAACTGGCTTACGGGCGCGCGACGGGCTTATAGACACGTGTAATCTAATATATACGTAAAAAGCAGCTGAGGCTGGCTTACGGGCACGCGATGGGCTTACAGACACGTATAAGCTTAAAGACACGTAAAAAGCAGTTGAGGCTGGATTACGGGCACGCGATGGGCTTATAGACACGTAAAAGCTTAAAGACACGTAAGACGCAGCTGAACGTGGCCTACGGGCACGCGATGGGCTTATAGACACGTAAAATCTTATGAACACGTAAGTGGCAGGTGAAACTGGCTTACGGGCACGTGTTGGGCTTATAGACACCTAAAAGCTTAAAGACACATAAGAGGCAGCTGAAAGTGGCTTACGGGCACGCGACGGGCTTATAGACACGTATAACCTAATATACACGTAAAAAGCAGCTGAGGCTGGCTTACGGGCACGCGATGGGCTTATAGACACGTATAAGCTTAAAGACACATAAAAAGCAGTTCAGGCTGGCTTACCGACACGCGATGGGCTTATAGACACGAAAAAGCTTAAAGCGACGTAAGAGGCAGCTGAACGTGGCTTACGGGCACGCGATGGGCTTATAGACACGTAAAATCTTATGGACACGTAAGAGGCAGGTGAAACTGGCTTACGGGCACGCGTTGGGCTTATAGACACCAAGAAGCTTAAAGACACGTAAGAGGCAGCTGAAAGTGGCTTACGGGCACGCGACGGGCTTATAGACACGTAAAATCTTATGGACACGTAAGAGGCAGGTGAAACTGGCTTACGGGCACGCGTTGGGCTTATAGACACCTAAAAGCTTAAACACACGTAAGAGGCAGCTGAAAGTGGCTTACGGGCATGCGACGGGCTTATAGACACGTATAATCTAATATACACGCTAAAAGCAGCTGAGGCTGGCTTACGGGCACGCGATGGGCTTATAGACACGTATAAGCCTAAAGACACGTAAAAAGCAGTTGGGGCTGGCTTACGGGCACGCGATGGACTTATAGACACGAAAAAGCTTAAGGACACGTATGAGGTAGCTGAACGTGGCTTACGGGCACGCGATGGACTTATAGACACGTAAAATCTTATGGACACATAAGAAGCACGTGAAACTGGCTTACGGGCACGCGTTGGGCTTATAGTCACGTATAATCTAATATACACGTAAGAGGCAGGCGAAACTGGCTTACGGGCATGCGACGGGCTTCTAGACACGAAAAATATTATGGACACGTAAGAGGCAGATGAAACTGGCTTACGGGCACGCGTTGGGCTTTTAGACACGTATAATCTAATATACACGTAAAAAGCAGTTGAGGCTGGCTTACGGGCACGCGATGGGCTTATAGACACGTATAATCTAATAAACACGTAAAAAGCAACTGATACTGGCTTACGGTCACGACATGGGCTTATAGACACGTAAAAGCTTACAGGCACGTCAGAGGCAGCTGAAAGTGGTTTACGGGCACGCAACGGGCTTATAGACACGTATAATCTAATATACACGTAAAAAGCAGCTGAGGCTGGCTTACGGGCACGCGTTGGGCTTATATACACGTATAAGCTTAAAGACACATAAGAGGCAGGCGAAACTGGCTTACGGGCACGCGACGGGCTTATAGACACGTAAAAGCTTAAAGACACGTAAGAGGCCGGCGAAACTGGCTTACGGGCGCGCGACGGGCTTAAAGACACGTGTAATCTAATATATACGTAAAAGCAGCTGAGGCTGGGTTACGGGCACGCGATGGGCTTATAGACACGTATAAGCTTAAAGACACGTAAAAAGCAGTTGAGGCTGGATTACGGGCACGCGATGGGCTTATAGACACGTAAAAGCTTAAAGACACGTAAGAGGCAGCTGAACGTGGCTTACGGGCATGCGATGGGCTTATAGACACGTAAAATCTTATGGACACGTAAGAGGCAGGTGAAACTGGCTTACGGGCACGTGTTGGGCTTATAGACACCTAAAAGCTTAAAGACACATAAGAGGCAGCTGAAAGTGGCTTTCGGGCACGCGACGGGCTTATAGACACGTATAATCTAATATACCCGTAAAAAGCAGCTGAGGCTGGCTTACGGGCACGCGATGGGCTTATAGACACGTATAAGCTTAAAGACACATAAAAAGCAGTTCAGGCTGGCTTACCGGCACGCGATGGGCTTATAGACACGAAAAAGCTTAAAGCGACGTAAGAGGCAGCTGAACGTGGCTTACGGGCACGCGATGGGCTTATAGACACGTAAAATCTTATGGACACGTAAGAGGCAGGTGAAACTGGCTTACGGGCACGCGTTGGGCTTATAGACACCTAAAAGCTTAAAGACACGTAAGAGGCAGCTGAAAGGGGCTTACGGGCACGCGACGGGCTTACAGACACGTATAATCTAATATACACGTAAAAAGCAGCTGAGGCTGGCATACGGGCACGCGATGGGCTTATAGACACGTAAAAGCTTAAAGACACATAATAGGCAGGCGAAACTGGCTTACGGGCACGCGACGGTCTTATAGACACGAATAAGCTTAAAGACACATAAGAGGCAGGCGAAACTGGCTTACGGGCACGCGACGAGCTTATAGACACGTAAAAGCTTAAAGACACGTAAGAGGCCGGCGAAACTGGCTTACGGGCGCGCGACGGGCTTATAGACACGTGTAATCTAATATATACGTAAAAAGCAGCTGAGGCTGGCTTACGGGCACGCGATGGGCTTATAGACACGTATAAGCTTAAAGACACGTAAAAAGCAGTTGAGGCTGGATTACGGGCACGCGATGGGCTTATAGACACGTAAGAGGCAGCTGAACGTGGCCTACGGGCACGCGATGGGCTTATAGACACGTAAAATCTTATGAACACGTAAGTGGCAGGTGAAACTGGCTTACGGGCACGTGTTGGGCTTATAGACATCTAAAAGCTTAAAGACACATAAGAGGCAGCTGAAAGTGGCTTACGGGCACGCGACGGGCTTATAGACACGTATAACCTAATATACACGTAAAAAGCAGCTGAGGCTGGCTTACGGGCACGCGATGGGCTTATAGACACGTATAAGCTTAAAGACACATAAAAAGCAGTTCAGGCTGGCTTACCGACACGCGATGGGCTTATAGACACGAAAAAGCTTAAAGCGACGTAAGAGGCAGCTGAACGTGGCTTACGGGCACGCGATGGGCTTATAGACACGTAAAACCTTATGGACACGTAAGAGGCAGGTGAAACTGGCTTACGGGCACGCGTTGGGCTTATAGACACCAAGAAGCTTAAAGACACGTAAGAGGCAGCTGAAAGTGGCTTACGGGCACGCGACGGGCTTATAGACACGTAAAATCTTATGGACACGTAAGAGGCAGGTGAAACTGGCTTACGGGCACGCGTTGGGCTTATAGACACCTAAAAGCTTAAACACACGTAAGAGGCAGCTGAAAGTGGCTTACGGGCATGCGACGGGCTTATAGACACGTATAATCTAAGATACACGAAAAAGCAGCTGAGGCTGGCTTACGGGCACGCGATGGGATTATAGACACGTATAGGCTTAAAGACACGTAAGAAGCAGGCGAAACTGGCTTAAGGGCACGCGACGGACTTATAGACACGTAAAAGCTTAAAGACACGTAAGAGGCAGGCGAAACTGGCTTACGGGCGCGCGACGGGCTTATAGACACGTATAATCTAATATACACGCTAAAAGCAGCTGAGGCTGGCTTACGGGCACGCGATGGGCTTATAGACACGTATAAGCCTAAAGACACGTAAAAAGCAGTTGGGGCTGGCTTACGGGCACGCGATGGACTTATAGACACGAAAAAGCTTAAGGACACGTATGAGGTAGCTGAACGTGGCTTACGGGCACGCGATGGACTTATAGACACGTAAAATCTTATGGACACGTAAGAAGCACGTAAAACTGGCTTACGGGCACGCGTTGGGCTTATAGTCACGTATAATCTAATATACACGTAAGAGGCAGGCGAAACTGGCTTACGGGCATGCGACGGGCTTCTAGACACGAAAAATATTATGGACACGTAAGAGGCAGATGAAACTGGCTTACGGGCACGCGTTGGGCTTTTAGACACGTATAATCTAATATACACGTAAAAAGCAGTTGAGGCTGGCTTACGGGCACGCGATGGGCTTATAGACACGTATAATCTAATAAACACGTAAAAAGCAACTGATACTGGCTTACGGTCACGACATGGGCTTATAGACACGTAAAAGCTTACAGGCACGTCAGAGGCAGCTGAAAGTGGTTTACGGGCACGCCACGGGCTTATAGACACGTATAATCTAATACACACGTAAAAAGCAGCTGAGGCTGGCTTACGGGCACGCGATGGGCTTATAGACACGTATAAGCTTAAAGACACATAAGAGGCAGGCGAAACTGGCTTACGGGCACGCGACGGGCTTATAGACACGTAAAAGCTTAAAGACACGTAAGAGGCCGGCGAAACTGGCTTACGGGCGCGCGACGGGCTTAAAGACACGTGTAATCTAATATATACGTAAAAAGCAGCTGAGGCTGGCTTACGGGCACGCGATGGGCTTATAGACACGTATAAGCTTAAAGACACGTAAAAAGCAGTTGAGGCTGGATTACGGGCACGCGATGGGCTTATAGACACGTAAAAGCTTAAACACACGTAAGAGGCAGCTGAACGTGGCTTACGGGCACGCGATGGGCTTATAGACACGTAAAATCTTATGGACACGTAAGAGGCAGGTGAAACTGGCTTACGGGCACGTGTTGGGCTTATAGACACCTAAAAGCTTAAAGACACATAAGAGGCAGCTGAAAGTGGCTTACGGGCACGCGACGGGCTTATAGACACGTATAATCTAATATACCCGTAAAAAGCAGCTGAGGCTGGCTTACGGGCACGCGATGGGCTTATAGACACGTATAAGCTTAAAGACACATAAAAAGCAGTTCAGGCTGGCTTACCGGCACGCGATGGGCTTATAGACACGAAAAAGCTTAAAGCGACGTAAGAGGCAGCTGAACGTGGCTTACGGACACGCGATGGGCTTATAGACACGTAAAATCTTATGGACACGTAAGAGGCAGGTGAAACTGGCTTACGGGCACGCGTTGGGCTTATAGACACCTAAAAGCTTAAAGACACGTAAGAGGCAGCTGAAAGGGGCTTACGGGCACGCGACGGGCTTACAGACACGTATAATCTAATATACACGTAAAAAGCAGCTGAGGCTGGCTTACGGGCACGCGATGGGCTTATAGACACGTAAAAGCTTAAAGACACATAATAGGCAGGCGAAACTGGCTTACGGGCACGCGACGGGCTTATAGACACGTAAAAGCTTAAAGACACGTAAGAGGCCGGCGAAACTGGCTTACGGGCGCGCGACGGGCTTATAGACACGTGTAATCTAATATATACGTAAAAAGCAGCTGAGGCTGGCTTCCGGGCACGCGACGGGCTAATAGACACGTAAAAGCTTAAAGACACGTAAGAGGCAGGCGAAACTGGCTTACGGGAGCGCGACTAGCATATAGACACGTATAATCTAATATACACGCAAAAAGCAGCTGAGGCTGGCTTACGGGCAGGCGATGGGCTTATAGACACGGATAAGCTTAAAGACACGTAAAAAGCAGTTGAGGATGGCTTACGGGCACGCGATGGACTTATAGACACGTAAAATCTTATGGACACGTAAGAGGCACGTGAAACTGGCTTACGGGCACGCGTTAGGCTTATAGACAAGTATAATCTAATATACACGTAAAAAGCAGCTGAGACTGGCTTACGGGCACGCGATTGTCTTTTAGACACGTAAAACCTTAAAGACACGTAAGAGTCAGGCGAAACTGGCTTACTGGCATGCGACGGGCTTATAGACACGAAAAATATTATGGACACGTAAGAGGCAGGTGAAACTGGCTTACGGGTACGCGTTGGGCTTTTAGACTCGTATAATCTAATATAGACGTAAAAAGCAGTTGAGGTTGGCTTACGGGCACGCGATGGGCTTATAGACACGTAAAATCTTATGGACACGTAAGAGGCACGTGAAACTGGCTTACGGGCACGCGTTGCGCTTATAGACAAGTATAATCTAATATACACGTAAAAAGCAGCTGAGACTGGCTTACGGGCACGCGATTGTCTTTTAGACACGTAAAACCTTAAAGACACGTAAGAGTCAGGCGAAACTGGCTTACTGGCATGCGACGGGCTTATAGACACGTAAAATATTATGGACACGTAAGAGGCAGGTGAAACTGGCTTACGGGCACGCGTTGGGCTTTTAGACACGTATAATCTAATATAGACGTAAAAAGCAGTTGAGGCTTGCTTACGGGCACGTGATGGGCTTATAGACACATATAATCTAATAAACACGTAAAAAGCAGCTGAGGCTGGCTAACGGGCACGCGATGGGCTTTTAGACACGTTAAAGCTTAGAGACACGTAAGAGGCAGCTGAAAGTGGCTTACGGGCACGCGATTGCCTTACATACACGTAAAAGTTTAAAGACACGTAAGAGGCCGGCGAAACTGGCTTACGGGCGCGCGACGGGCTTATAGACACGTGTAATCTAATATATACGTAAAAAGCAGCAGAGGCTGGCTTACGGGCACGCGATGGGCTTATAGATACGTATAAGCTTAAAGACACGTAAAAAGCAGTTGAGGCTGGATTACGGGCACGCGATGGGCTTATAGACACGTAAAAGCTTAAAGACACGTAAGAGGCAGCTGAACGTGGCTTACGGGCACGCGATGGGCTTATAGACACGTAAAATCTTATGGACACGTAAGAGGCAGGTGAAACTGGCTTACGGGCACGTGTTGGGCTTATAGACACCTACAAGCTTCAAGACACATAAGAGGCAGCTGAAAGTGGCTTACGGGCACACGACGGGCTTATAGACACGTATAATCTAATATACCCGTAAAAAGCAGCTGAGGCTGGCTTACGGGCACGCGATGGGCTTATAGACACGTATAAGCTTAAAGACACATAAAAAGCAGTTCAGGCTGGCTTACCGGCACGCGATGGGCTTATAGACACGAAAAAGCTTAAAGCGACGTAAGAGGCAGCTGAACGTGGCTTACGGGCACGCGATGGGCTTATAGACACGTAAAATCTTATGGACACGTAAGAGGCAGGTGAAACTGGCTTACGGGCACGCGTTGGGCTTATAGACACCTAAAAGCTTAAAGACACGTAAGAGGCAGCTGAAAGTGGCTTACGGGCACGCGACGGGCTTACAGACACGTATAATCTAATATACACGTAAAAAGCAGCTGAGGCTGGCTTACGGGCACGCGATGTGCTTATAGACACGTATCAGCTTAAAGACACATGAGAGGCAGGCGAAACTGGCTTACGGGCACGCGACGGGCTTATAGACACGTAAAAGCTTAAAGACACGTAAGAGGCCGGCGAAACTGGCTTACGGGCGCGCGACGGGCTTATAGACACGTGTAATCTAATATATACGTAAAAAGCAGCTGAGGCTGGCTTACAGGCACGCGACGGGCTAATAGACACGTAAAAGCTTAAAGACACGTAAGAGGCAGGCGAAACTGGCTTACGGGCGCGAGACTAGCATATAGACACGTATAATCTAATATACACGCAAAAAGCAGCTGAGGCTGGCTTACGGGCAGGCGATGGGCTTATAGACACGGATAAGCTTAAAGACACGTAAAAAGCAGTTGAGGCTGGCTTACGGGCACGCGATGGACTTATAGACACGTAAAATCTTATGGACACGTAAGAGGCACGTGAAACTGGCTTACGGGCACGCGTTAGGCTTATAGACAAGTATAATCTAATATACACGTAAAAAGCAGCTGAGACTGGCTTACGGGCACGCGATTGTCTTTTAGACACGTAAAACCTTAAAGACACGTAAGAGTCAGGCGAAACTGGCTTACTGGCATGCGACGGGCTTATAGACACGAAAAATATTATGGACACGTAAGAGGCAGGTGAAACTGGCTTACGGGCACGAGTTGGGCTTTTAGACACGTATAATCTAATATAGACGTAAAAAGCAGTTGAGGTTGGCTTACGGGCACGCGATGGGCTTATAGACACGTAAAATCTTATGGACACGTAAGAGGCACGTGAAACTGGCTTACGGGCACGCGTTGGGCTTATAGACAAGTATAATCTAATATACACGTAAAAAGCAGCTGAGACTGGCTTACGGGCACGCGATTGTCTTTTAGACACGTAAAACCTTAAAGACACGTAAGAGTCAGGCGAAACTGGCTTACTGGCATGCGACGGGCTTATAGACACGTAATATATTATGGACACGTAAGAGGCAGGTGAAACTGGCTTACGGGCACGCGTTGGGCTTTTGGACACGTATAATCTAATATAGACGTAAAAAGCAGTTGAGGCTTGCTTACGGGCACTTGATGGGCTTATAGACACGTATAATCTAATAAACACGTAAAAAGCAGCTGAGGCTGGCTTACGGGCACGCGATGGGCTTTTAGACACGTTAAAGCTTAGAGACACGTAAGAGGCAGCTGAAAGTGGCTTACGGGCACGCGATTGCCTTACAGACACGAAAATCTTATAGTCTCGTAAGAGGCAGGTGAAACTGGCTTACGGGCAAGCATTGGGTTTATAGACACGAATAATCTAATATACACGTAAGAAGCAGTTGAGGCTGGCTTACGGGCACGCGATGGGCTTATAGACACGTAAAAGCTTAAAGACACGTAAGAGGCACCTGACCGTGGCTTACGGGCACGCGATGGGCTTATAGGCACGAAAATCTTATGGACACGTAAGAGGCAGGTGAAACTGGTTTACGGGCACGCGTTGGGCTTATAGACACGTAAAAGCTTAAAGGCACGTCAGAGGCAGCTGAAAGTGGCTTACGGACACGCGTAAAAAGCAGCTGATACTGGCTTCCGGGCACGCGATGGGCTTATAGACACGTAAAAGCTTAAAGGCACGTCAGAGGCAGCTGAAAGTGGCTTACGGGCACGCGAGGGGCTTATAGACACGTATAATCTAATATACACGTAAAAGCAACTGAGCCTGGCTTACGGGCACGCGATGGGCTTATAGACACGTATAAGCTTAAGGACACGTAAGAGGCAGGCGAAACTGGCTTACGGGCACGCGACGGGCTTATAGACAAGTAAAAGCTTAAAGACACGTAAGAGGCAGGCGAAACTGGCTTACGGGCGCGCGACGGGCTTATAGTCACGTATAATCTAATATACACGTAAAAAGCAGCTGAGGCTGGCTTACGGGCACGCGATGGGCTTATAGACACGTATAAGCTTAAAGGCACGTAAAAGTAGTTGAGGCTGGCTTACGGGCACGCGATGGGCTTATAGACACGTAAAAGCTTAAAGACACGTAAGAGGCAGCTGAACGTGACTTACGGGCACGCGATGGGCTTATAGACAAGTATAATCTAATATTCACGTAAAAAGCAGCTGAGACTGGCTTACGGGCACGCGATTGTCTTTTAGACACGTAAAACCTTAAAGACACGTAAGAGTCAGGCGAAACTGGCTTACGGGCACGCGTTGGGCTTATAGACAAGTATAATCTAATATACACGTAAAAAGCAGCTGAGACTGGCTTACGGGCACGCGATTGTCTTTTAGACACGTAAAACCTTAAAGACACGTAAGAGTCAGGAGAAACTGGCTTACTGGCATGCGTCGGGCTTATAGACACGTAAAATATTATGGACACGTAAGAGGCAGGTGAAACTGGCTTACGGGCACGCGTTGGGCTTTTAGACACGTATAATCTAATATAGACGTAAAAAGCAGTTGAGGCTGGCTTACGGGCACGCGATGGGCTTATAGACACGTAAAATCTTATGGACACGTAAGAAGCACGTGAAACTGGCTTACGGGCACGCTTTGGGCTTATAGACACCTAAAAGCTTAAAGACACGTAAGAGGCAGCTGAAAGTGGCTTACGGGCACGCGATGGGCTTATAGACACGTAAAATCTTATGGACACGTAAGAGGCAGGTGAAACTGGCTTACGGGCACGCGTTGGGCTTATAGACACCTAAAAGCTTAAAGACACGTAAGAGGCAGCTGAAAGTGGCTTACGGGCACGCGACGGGCTTACAGACACGTATAATCTAATATACACGTAAAAAGCAGCTGAGGCTGGCTTACGGGCACGCGATGTGCTTATAGACACGTATCAGCTTAAAGACACATGAGAGGCAGGCGAAACTGGCTTACGGGCACGCGACGGGCTTATAGACACGGAAAAGCTTAAAGACACGTAAGAGGCCGGCGAAACTGGCTTACGGGCGCGCGACGGGCTTATAGACACGTGTAATCTAATATATACGTAAAAAGCAGCTGAGGCTGGCTTACAGGCACACGACGGGCTAATAGACACGTAAAAGCTTAAAGACACGTAAGAGGCAGGCGAAACTGGCTTACGGGCGCGAGACTAGCATATAGACACGTATAATCTAATATACACGCAAAAAGCAGCTGAGGCTGGCTTACGGGCAGGCGATGGGCTTATAGACACGGATAAGCTTAAAGACACGTAAAAAGCAGTTGAGGCTGGCTTACGGGCACGCGATGGACTTATAGACACGTAAAATCTTATGGACACGTAAGAGGCACGTGAAACTGGCTTACGGGCACGCGTTAGGCTTATAGACAAGTATAATCTAATATACACGTAAAAAGCAGCTGAGACTGGCTTACGGGCACGCGATTGTCTTTTAGACACGTAAAACCTTAAAGACACGTAAGAGTCAGGCGAAACTGGCTTACTGGCATGCGACGGGCTTATAGACACGAAAAATATTATGGACACGTAAGAGGCAGGTGAAACTGGCTTACGGGCACGAGTTGGGCTTTTAGACACGTATAATCTAATATAGACGTAAAAAGCAGTTGAGGTTGGCTTACGGGCACGCGATGGGCTTATAGACACGTAAAATCTTATGGACACGTAAGAGGCACGTGAAACTGGCTTACGGGCACGCGTTGGGCTTATAGACAAGTATAATCTAATATACACGTAAAAAGCAGCTGAGACTGGCTTACGGGCACGCGATTGTCTTTTAGACACGTAAAACCTTAAAGACACGTAAGAGTCAGGCGAAACTGGCTTACTGGCATGCGACGGGCTTATAGACACGTAATATATTATGGACACGTAAGAGGCAGGTGAAACTGGCTTACGGGCACGCGTTGGGCTTTTGGACACGTATAATCTAATATAGACGTAAAAAGCAGTTGAGGCTTGCTTACGGGCACTTGATGGGCTTATAGACACGTATAATCTAATAAACACGTAAAAAGCAGCTGAGGCTGGCTTACGGGCACGCGATGGGCTTTTAGACACGTTAAAGCTTAGAGACACGTAAGAGGCAGCTGAAAGTGGCTTACGGGCACGCGATTGCCTTACAGACACGAAAATCTTATAGTCTCGTAAGAGGCAGGTGAAACTGGCTTACGGGCAAGCATTGGGTTTATAGACACGAATAATCTAATATACACGTAAGAAGCAGTTGAGGCTGGCTTACGGGCACGCGATGGGCTTATAGACACGTAAAAGCTTAAAGACACGTAAGAGGCACCTGACCGTGGCTTACGGGCACGCGATGGGCTTATAGGCACGAAAATCTTATGGACACGTAAGAGGCAGGTGAAACTGGTTTACGGGCACGCGTTGGGCTTATAGACACGTAAAAGCTTAAAGGCACGTCAGAGGCAGCTGAAAGTG
This sequence comes from Torymus aiolomorphi, assembly GCA_036365515.1. Lineage (NCBI taxonomy): Eukaryota > Metazoa > Arthropoda > Insecta > Hymenoptera > Torymidae > Torymus > Torymus aiolomorphi. Next base: position 121,728,392 of record CM070875.1, read on the forward strand.
GCTTACGGGCACGCGAGGGGCTTATAGACACGTATAATCTAATATACACGTAAAAAGCAACTGAGCCTGGCTTACGGGCACGCGATGGGCTTATAGACACGTATAAGCTTAAGGACACGTAAGAGGCAGGCGAAACTGGCTTACGGGCACGCGACGGGCTTATAGACAAGTAAAAGCTTAAAGACACGTAAGAGGCAGGCGAAACTGGCTTACGGGCGCGCGACGGGCTTATAGTCACGTATAATCTAATATACACGTAAAAAGCAGCTGAGGCTGGCTTACGGGCACGCGATGGGCTTATAGACACGTATAAGCTTAAAGACACGTAAAAAGTAGTTGAGGCTGGCTTACGGGCACGCGATGGGCTTATAGACACGTAAAAGCTTAAAGACACGTAAGAGGCAGCTGAACGTGACTTACGGGCACGCGATGGGCTTATAGACAAGTATAATCTAATATTCACGTAAAAAGCAGCTGAGACTGGCTTACGGGCACGCGATTGTCTTTTAGACACGTAAAACCTTAAAGACACGTAAGAGTCAGGCGAAACTGGCTTACGGGCACGCGTTGGGCTTATAGACAAGTATAATCTAATATACACGTAAAAAGCAGCTGAGACTGGCTTACGGGCACGCGATTGTCTTTTAGACACGTAAAGCCTTAAAGACACGTAAGAGTCAGGAGAAACTGGCTTACTGGCATGCGACGGGCTTATAGACACGTAAAATATTATGGACACGTAAGAGGCAGGTGAAACTGGCTTACGGGCACGCGTTGGGCTTTTAGACACGTATAATCAAATATAGACGTAAAAAGCAGTTGAGGCTGGCTTACGGGCACGCGATGGGCTTATAGACACGTAAAATCTTATGGACACGTAAGAAGCACGTGAAACTGGCTTACGGGCACGCTTTGGGCTTATAGACAAGTATAATCTAATATACACGTAAAAAGCAGCTGAGACTGGCTTACGGGCACGCGATTGTCTTTTAGACACGTAAAACCTTAAAGACACGTAAGAGTTAGGCGAAACTGGCTTACTGGCATGCGTCGGGCTTATAGACACGTAAAATATTATGGACACGTAAGAGGCAGGTGAAACTGGCTTACGGGCACGCGTTGGGCTTTTAGACACGTATAATCTAATATAGACGTAAAAAGCAGTTGAGGCTTGCTTACGGGCACGCGATGGGCTTATAGACACGTATAATCTAATAAACACGTAAAAAGCAGCTGAGGCTGGCTAACGGGCACGCAATGGGCTTTTAGACACGTTAAAGCTTAGAGACACGTAAGAGGCAGCTGAAAGTGGCTTACGGGCACGCGATTGCCTTACATACACGTAAAAGCTTAAAGACACGTAAGAGGCCGGCGAAACTGGCTTACGGGCGCGCGACGGGCTTATAGACACGTGTAATCTAATATATACGTAAAAAGCAGCTGAGGCTGGCTTACGGGCACGCGATGGGCTTATAGACACGTATAATCTAATAAACACGTAAAAAGCATCTGAGGCTGGCTTACGGGCACGCGATGGGCTTTTAGACACGTTAAAGCTTAGAGACACGTAAGAGGCAGCTGAAAGTGGCTTACGGGCACGCGATTGCCTTACAGACACGAAAATCTTATAGACTCGTAAGAGGCAGGTGAAACTGGCTTACGGGCAAGCATTGGGTTTATAGACACGTATAATCTAATATACACGTAAGAAGCAGTTGAGGCTGGCTTACGGGCACGCGATGGGCTTATAGACACGTAAAAGATTAAAGACACGTAAGAGGCACCTGACCGTGGCTTACGGGCACGCGATGGGCTTATAGGCACGAAAATCTTATGGACACGTAAGAGGCAGGTGAAACTGGTTTACGGGCACGCGTTGGGCTTATAGACACGTAAAAGCTTAAAGGCACGTCAGAGGCAGCTGAAAGTGGCTTACGGACACGCGTAAAATGCAGCTGATACTGGCTTCCGGGCACGCGATGGGCTTATAGACACGTAAAAGCTTAAAGGCACGTCAGAGGCAGCTGAAAGTGGCTTACGGGCACGCGAGGGGCTTATAGACACGTATAATCTAATATACACGTAAAAAGCAACTGAGCCTGGCTTACGGGCACGCGATGGGCTTATAGACATGTATAAGCTTAAGGACACGTAAGAGGCAGGCGAAACTGGCTTACGGGCACGCGACGGGCTTATAGACAAGTAAAAGCTTAAAGACACGTAAGAGGCAGGCGAAACTGGCTTACGGGCGCGCGACGGGCTTATAGTCACGTATAATCTAATATACACGTAAAAAGCAGCTGAGGCTGGCTTACGGGCACGCGATGGGCTTATAGACACGTATAAGCTTAAAGACACGTAAAAAGTAGTTGAGGCTGGCTTACGGGCACGCGATGGGCTTATAGACACGTAAAAGCTTAAAGACACGTAAGAGGGTGCTGAACGTGACTTACGGGCACGCGATGGGCTTATAGACAAGTATAATCTAATATACACGAAAAAAGCAGCTGAGACTGGCTTACGGGCACGCGATTGTCTTTTAGACACGTAAAACCTTAAAGACACGTAAGAGTCAGGCGAAACTGGCTTACTGGCATGCGACGGGCTTATAGACACGTAAAATATTATGGACACGTAAGAGGCAGGTGAAACTGGCTTACGGGCGCGCGTTGGGCTTTTAGACACGTATAATCTAATAGACATGTAAAAAGCAGCTGAGGCTGGCTTACGGGCACGCGATGGGCTTTTAGACACGTTAAGGCTTAAAGACACGTAAGAGGCAGCTGAAAGTGGCTTACGGGCACGCGATTGGCTTACAGACACGTAAAATCTTATAGACTCGTAAGAGGCAGGTGAAACTGGCTTACGGGCAAGCGTTGGGTTTATAGACACGTATGATCTAATATACACGTATGAAGCAGTTGAGGCTGGCTTACGGGCACGCGATGGGCTTATAGACAGGTAAAAGGTTAAAGACACGTAAGAGGCACCTGACCGTGGCTTACGGGCACGCGATGGGTTTATAGACACGAAAATCTTACGGACACGTAAGAGGCAGGTGAAACTGGTTTACGGGCACGCGTTGGGCTTATAGACACGTAAAAGCTTAAAGGCACGTCAGAGGCAGCTGAAAGTGGCTTACGGGCACGCGTAAAAAACAGCTGATACTGGCTTCCGGGCACGCGATGGGCTTATAGACACGTAAAAGCTTAAAGGCACGTCAGAGGAAGCTGACAGTGGCTTACGGGCACGCGACGGGCTTATAGACACGTATAATCTAATATACACGTAAAAAGCAACTGAGCCTGGCTTACGGGCACGCGATGGGCTTATAGACGCGTATAAGCTTAAGGACACGTAAGAGGCAGGCGAAACTGGCTTACGGGCACGCGACGGGCTTATAGACACGTATTATCTAATATACACGTAAAAAGCAGCTGAGGCAGGCTTACGGGCACGTATAAGCTTAAAGACACGTAAGAGGCAGGCGAAACTGGCTTACGGGCAAGTTATGGACTTATAGACACGTATAATCTAATATACACGTATAAAGCAGCTGCGGCTCGCTTACGGGCACGCTATGGGCTTATAGACTCGTAAAAGCTTAAAGACACGTAAAAAGCCGTTCTGGCCGGCTTACCGGCACGCGATGGGCTTATAGACACGAAAAAGCTTAAAGACACGTAAGAGGCAGGCGAAACTGGCTTACGGGCGCGCGACGGGCTTATAGACACGTTTAATCTAATATACACGTAAAAAGCAGCTGAGGCTGGCTTACGGGCACGCGATGGGCTTATAGACACGAATAAGCTTAAAGACACATAAAAAGCAGTTGAGGCTGGATTACGGGCACACGATGGGCTTATAGACACGAAAAAGCTTAAAGACACGTAAGAGGCAGCTAAACGTGGCTTACGGGCACGCGATGGGCTTATAGACACGTATAAGCTTAAAGACACGTATAAAGCAGTCCAGGCTGGCTTATCGGCACGCGATGGGCTTATAGACACGAAAAAGCTTAAAGAGACGTAAGAGGCAGCTGAAAATGGCTTACGGGCACGCAACGGGCTGATAGACACGTATAATCTAATATACACGTAAAAAGCAGCTGAGGCTGGCTTACGGGCACGCGATGGGCTTATAGACACGTATAAGCTTAAAGACACGTATAAAGCAGTCCAGGCTGGCTTATCGGCACGCGATGGGCTTATAGACACGAAAAAGCTTAAAGAGACGTAAGAGGCAGCTGAACGTGGCTCACGGGCACGCGATGGGCTTATAGACACGTAAAATCTTATGGACACGTAAGAGGCAGGTGAATCTGGCTTACGGGCACGCGTTGGGCTTATAGACACCTAAAAGCTTAAAGACACGTAAGAGGCAGCTGAAAGTGGCTTACGGGCACGCGACGGGCTTACAGACACGTATAATCTAATATACACGTAAAAAGCAGCTGAGGCTGGCTTACGGGGACGCGATGGGCTTATAGACACGTATAAGCTTAAAGACACGTAAGAGGCAGGCGAAACTGGCTTACGGGCACGTGATGGGCTTATAGACAAGTATTATCTAATATACACGTAAAAAGCAGTTGAGGCAGGCTTACGGGCACGTCTAAGCTTAAAGACACGTAAGAGGCAGGCGAAACTGGCTTACGGGCAAGCTATGGACTTATAGACACGTATAATCTAATATACACGTAAAAAGCAGCTGCGGCTCGCTTACGGGCACGCTATGGGCTTATAGACACGTAAAAGCTTAAAGACACGTAAAAAGCCGTTCTGGCCGGCTTACCGGCACGCGATGGGCTTATAGACACGAAAAAGCTTAAGGACACGTAAGAGGCAGGCGAAACTGGCTTACGGGCATGCGACGGGCTTATAGACACGTAAAAGCTTAAAGACACGTAAGTGGCAGATGAAACTGGCTTACGGGCACGCGTTGGGCTTATAGACACGTAAAAGCTTACAGGCACGTCAGAGGCAGCTGAAAGTGGCTTACGGGCACGCAACGGGCTTATAGACACGTATAATCTAATATACACGTAAAAAGCAGCTGAGGCTGGCTTACTAGCACGCGATGGGCTTATAGACACGTATAAGCTTAAAGACACATAAGAGGCAGGCGAAACTGGCTTACGGGCACGCGACGAGCTTATAGACACGTAAAAGCTTAAAGACACGTAAGAGACCGGCGAAACTGGCTTACGGGCGCGCGACGGGCTTATAGACACGTGTAATCTAATATATACGTAAAAAGCAGCTGAGGCTGGCTTACGGGCACGCGATGGGCTTATAGACACGTATAAGCTTAAAGACACGTAAAAAGCAGTTGAGGCTGGATTACGGGCACGCGATGGGCTTATAGACACGTAAAAGCTAAAGACATGTAAGAGGCAGCTGAACGTGGCTTACGGGCACGCGATGGGCTTATAGACACGTAAAATCTTATGGACACGTAAGAGGCAGGTGAAACTGGCTTACGGGCACGTGTTGGGCTTATAGACACCTAAAAGCTTAAAGACACATAAGAGGCAGCTGAAAGTGGCTTACGGGCACGCGACGGGCTTATAGACACGTATAATCTAATATACCCGTAAAAAGCAGCGGAGGCTGGCTTACGGGCACGCGATGGGCTTATAGACACGTATAAGCTTAAAGACACATAAAAAGCAGTTCAGGCTGGCTTACCGGCACGCGATGGGCTTATAGACACGAAAAAGCTTAAAGCGACGTAAGAGGCAGCTGAACGTGGCTTACGGGCACGCGATGGGCATATAGACACGTAAAATCTTATGGACACGTAAGAGGCAGGTGAAACTGGCTTACGGGCACGCGTTGGGCTTATAGACACCTAAAAGCTTAAAGACACGTAAGAGGCAGCTGAAAGGGGCTTACGGGCACGCGACGGGCTTACAGACACGTATAATCTAATATACACGTAAAAAGCAGCTGAAGCTGGCTTACGGGCACGCGATGGGCTTATAGACACGTAAAAGCTTAAAGACACATAATAGGCAGGCGAAACTGGCTTACGGGCACGCGACGGGCTTATAGACACGAATAAGCTTAAAGACACATAAGAGGCAGGCGAAACTGGCTTACGGGCACGCGACGAGCTTATAGACACGTAAAAGCTTAAAGACACGTAAGAGGCCGGCGAAACTGGCTTACGGGCGCGCGACGGGCTTATAGACACGTGTAATCTAATATATACGTAAAAAGCAGCTGAGGCTGGCTTACGGGCACGCGATGGGCTTATAGACACGTAAAATCTTATGAACTCGTAAGTGGCAGGTGAATCTGGCTTACGGGCACGTGTTGGGCTTATAGACACCTAAAAGCTTAAAGACACATAAGAGGCAGCTGAAAGTGGCTTACGGGCACGCGACGGGCTTATAGACACGTATAACCTAATATACACGTAAAAAGCAGCTGAGGCTGGCTTACGGGCACGCGATGGGCTTATAGACACGTATAAGCTTAAAGACACATAAAAAGCAGTTCAGGCTGGCTTACCGACACGCGATGGGCTTATAGACACGAAAAAGCTTAAAGCGACGTAAGAGGCAGCTGAACGTGGCTTACGGGCACGCGATGGGCTTATAGACACGTAAAATCTTATGGACACGTAAGAGGCAGGTGAAACTGGCTTACGGGCACGCGTTGGGCTTATAGACACCAAGAAGCTTAAAGACACGTAAGAGGCAGCTGAAAGTGGCTTACGGGCACGCGACGGGCTTATAGACACGTAAAATCTTATGGACACGTAAGAGGCAGGTGAAACTGGCTTACGGGCACGCGTTGGGCTTATAGACACCTAAAATCTTAAACACACGTAAGAGGCAGCTGAAAGTGGCTTACGGGCATGCGACGGGCTTATAGACACGTATAATCTAATATACACGTAAAAAGCAGCTGAGGCTGGCTTACGGACACGCGATGGGATTATAGACACGTATAAGCTTAAAGACACGTAAGAAGCAGGCGAAACTGGCTTACGGGCACGCGACGGACTTATAGACACGTAAAAGCTTAAAGACACGTAAGAGGCAGGCGAAACTGGCTTACGGGCGCGCGACGGGCTTATAGACACGTATAATCTAATATACACGCTAAAAGCAGCTGAGGCTGGCTTACGGGCACGCGATGGGCTTATAGACACGTACAAGCCTAAAGACACGTAAAAAGCAGTTGGGGCTGGCTTACGGGCACGCGATGGACTTATAGACACGAAAAAGCTTAAGGACACGTATGAGGTAGCTGAACGTGGCTTACGGGCACGCGATGGACTTATAGACACGTAAAATCTTATGGACACGTAAGAAGCACGTGAAACTGGCTTACGGGCACGCGTTGGGCTTATAGTCACGTATAATCTAATATACACGTAAGAGGCAGGCGAAACTGGCTTACGGGCATGCGACGGGCTTCTAGACACGAAAAATATTATGGACACGTAAGAGGCAGATGAAACTGGCTTACGGGCACGCGTTGGGCTTTTAGACACGTATAATCTAATATACACGTAAAAAGCAGTTGAGGCTGGCTTACGGGCACGCGATGGGCTTATAGACACGTATAATCTAATAAACACGTAAAAAGCAACTGATACTGGCTTACGGTCACGACATGGGCTTATAGACACGTAAAAGCTTACAGGCACGTCAGAGGCAGCTGAAAGTGGTTTACGGGCACGCAACGGGCTTATAGACACGTATAATCTAATATACACGTAAAAAGCAGCTGAGGCTGGCTTACGGGCACGCGATGGGCTTATATACACGTATAAGCTTAAAGACACATAAGAGGCAGGCGAAACTGGCTTACGGGCACGCGACGGGCTTATAGACACGTAAAAGCTTAAAGACACGTAAGAGGCCGGCGAAACTGGCTTACGGGCGCGCGACGGGCTTAAAGACACGTGTAATCTAATATATACGTAAAAAGCAGCTGAGGCTGGCTTACGGGCACGCGATGGGCTTATAGACACGTATAAGCTTAAAGACACGTAAAAAGCAGTTGAGGCTGGATTACGGGCACGCGATGGGCTTATAGACACGTAAAAGCTAAAGACATGTAAGAGGCAGCTGAACGTGGCTTACGGGCACGCGATGGGCTTATAGACACGTAAAATCTTATGGACACGTAAGAGGCAGGTGAAACTGGCTTACGGGCACGTGTTGGGCTTATAGACACCTAAAAGCTTAAAGACACATAAGAGGCAGCTGAAAGTGGCTTACGGGCACGCGACGGGCTTATAGACACGTATAATCTAATATACCCGTAAAAAGCAGCGGAGGCTGGCTTACGGGCACGCGATGGGCTTATAGACACGTATAAGCTTAAAGACACATAAAAAGCAGTTCAGGCTGGCTTACCGGCACGCGATGGGCTTATAGACACGAAAAAGCTTAAAGCGACGTAAGAGGCAGCTGAACGTGGCTTACGGGCACGCGATGGGCATATAGACACGTAAAATCTTATGGACACGTAAGAGGCAGGTGAAACTGGCTTACGGGCACGCGTTGGGCTTATAGACACCTAAAAGCTTAAAGACACGTAAGAGGCAGCTGAAAGGGGCTTACGGGCACGCGACGGGCTTACAGACACGTATAATCTAATATACACGTAAAAAGCAGCTGAGGCTGGCTTACGGGCACGCGATGGGCTTATAGACACGTAAAAGCTTAAAGACACATAATAGGCAGGCGAAACTGGCTTACGGGCACGCGACGGGCTTATAGACACGAATAAGCTTAAAGACACATAAGAGGCAGGCGAAACTGGCTTACGGGCACGCGACGAGCTTATAGACACGTAAAAGCTTAAAGACACGTAAGAGGCCGGCGAAACTGGCTTACGGGCGCGCGACGGGCTTATAGACACGTGTAATCTAATATATACGTAAAAAGCAGCTGAGGCTGGCTTACGGGCACGCGATGGGCTTATAGACACGTAAAATCTTATGAACACGTAAGTGGCAGGTGAATCTGGCTTACGGGCACGTGTTGGGCTTATAGACACCTAAAAGCTTAAAGACACATAAGAGGCAGCTGAAAGTGGCTTACGGGCACGCGACGGGCTTATAGACACGTATAACCTAATATACACGTAAAAAGCAGCTGAGGCTGGCTTACGGGCACGCGATGGGCTTATAGACACGTATAAGCTTAAAGACACATAAAAAGCAGTTCAGGCTGGCTTACCGACACGCGATGGGCTTATAGACACGAAAAAGCTTAAAGCGACGTAAGAGGCAGCTGAACGTGGCTTACGGGCACGCGATGGGCTTATAGACACGTAAAATCTTATGGACACGTAAGAGGCAGGTGAAACTGGCTTACGGGCACGCGTTGGGCTTATAGACACCAAGAAGCTTAAAGACACGTAAGAGGCAGCTGAAAGTGGCTTACGGGCACGCGACGGGCTTATAGACACGTAAAATCTTATGGACACGTAAGAGGCAGGTGAAACTGGCTTACGGGCACGCGTTGGGCTTATAGACACCTAAAAGCTTAAACACACGTAAGAGGCAGCTGAAAGTGGCTTACGGGCATGCGACGGGCTTATAGACACGTATAATCTAATATACACGTAAAAAGCAGCTGAGGCAGGCTTACGGGCACGCGATGGGATTATAGACACGTATAAGCTTAAAGACACGTAAGAAGCAGGCGAAACTGGCTTACGGGCACGCGACGGACTTATAGACACGTAAAAGCTTAAAGACACGTAAGAGGCAGGCGAAACTGGCTTACGGGCGCGCGACGGGCTTATTGACACGTATAATCTAATATACACGCTAAAAGCAGCTGAGGCTGGCTTACGGGCACGCGATGGGCTTATAGACACGTATAAGCCTAAAGACACGTAAAAAGCAGTTGGGGCTGGCTTACGGGCACGCGATGGACTTATAGACACGAAAAAGCTTAAGGACACGTATGAGGTAGCTGAACGTGGCTTACGGGCACGCGATGGACTTATAGACACGTAAAATCTTATGGACACGTAAGAAGCACGTAAAACTGGCTTACGGGCACGCGTTGGGCTTATAGTCACGTATAATCTAATATACACGTAAGAGGCAGGCGAAACTGGCTTACTGGCATGCGACGGGCTTCTAGACACGAAAAATATTATGGACACGTAAGAGGCAGATGAAACTGGCTTACGGGCACGCGTTGGGCTTTTAGACACGTATAATCTAATATACACGTAAAAAGCAGTTGAGGCTGGCTTACGGGCACGCGATGGGCTTATAGACACGTATAATCTAATAAACACGTAAAAAGCAACTGATACTGGCTTACGGTCACGACATGGGCTTATAGACACGTAAAAGCTTACAGGCACGTCAGAGGCAGCTGAAAGTGGTTTACGGGCACGCAACGGGCTTATAGACACGTATAATCTAATATACACGTAAAAAGCAGCTGAGGCTGGCTTACGGGCACGCGATGGGCTTATAGACACGTATAAGCTTAAAGACACATAAGAGGCAGGCGAAACTGGCTTACGGGCACGCGACGGGCTTATAGACACGTAAAAGCTTAAAGACACGTAAGAGGCCGGCGAAACTGGCTTACGGGCGCGCGACGGGCTTAAAGACACGTGTTATCTAACATATACGTAAAAAGCAGCTGAGGCTGGCTTACGGGCACGCGATGGGCTTATAGACACGTATAAGCTTAAAGACACGTAAAAAGCAGTCGAGGCTGGATTACGGGCACGCGATGGGCTTATAGACACGTAAAAGCTTAAACATACGTAAGAGGCAGCTGAACGTGGCTTACGGGCACGCGATGGGCTTATAGACACGTAAAATCTTATGGACACGTAAGAGGCAGGTGAAACTGGCTTACGGGCACGTGTTGGGCTTATAGACACCTAAAAGCTTAAAGACACATAAGAGGCAGCTGAAAGTGGCTTACGGGCACGCGACGGGCTTATAGACACGTATAATCTAATATACCCGTAAAAAGCAGCTGAGGCTGGCTTACGGGCACGCGATGGGCTTATAGACACGTATAAGCTTAAAGACACATAAAAAGCAGTTCAGGCTGGCTTACCGGCACGCGATGGGCTTATAGACACGAAAAAGCTTAAAGCGACGTAAGAGGCAGCTGAACGTGGCTTACGGGCACGCGATGGGCTTATAGACACGTAAAATCTTATGGACACGTAAGAGGCAGGTGAAACTGGCTTACGGGCACGCGTTGGGCTTATAGACACCTAAAAGCTTAAAGACACGTAAGAGGCAGCTGAAAGGGGCTTACGGACACGCAACGGGCTTACAGACACGTATAATCTAATATACACGTAAAAAGCAGCTGAGGCTGGCTTACGGGCACGCGATGGGCTTATAGACACGTAAAAGCTTAAAGACACATAATAGGCAGGCGAAACTGGCTTACGGGCACGCGACGGGCTTATAGACACGTAAAAGCTTAAAGACACGTAAGAGGCCGGCGAAACTGGCTTACGGGCGCGCGACGGGCTTATAGACACGTGTAATCTAATATATACGTAAAAAGCAGCTGAGGCTGGCTTCCGGGCACGCGACGGGCTAATAGACACGTAAAAGCTTAAAGACACGTAAGAGGCAGGCGAAACTGGCTTACGGGAGCGCGACTAGCATATAGACACGTATAATCTAATATACACGCAAAAAGCAGCTGAGGCTGGCTTACGGGCAGGCGATGGGCTTATAGACACGGATAAGCTTAAAGACACGTAAAAAGCAGTTGAGGCTGGCTTACGGGCACGCGATGGACTTATAGACACGTAAAATCTTATGGACACGTAAGAGGCACGTGAAACTGGCTTACGGGCACGCGTTAGGCTTATAGACAAGTATAATCTAATATACACGTAAAAAGCAGCTGAGACTGGCTTACGGGCACGCGATTGTCTTTTAGACACGTAAAACCTTAAAGACACGTAAGAGTCAGGCGAAACTGGCTTACTGGCATGCGACGGGCTTATAGACACGAAAAATATTATGGACACGTAAGAGGCAGGTGAAACTGGCTTACGGGCACGCGTTGGGCTTTTAGACTCGTATAATCTAATATAGACGTAAAAAGCAGTTGAGGTTGGCTTACGGGCACGCGATGGGCTTATAGACACGTAAAATCTTATGGACACGTAAGAGGCACGTGAAACTGGCTTACGGGCACGCGTTGGGCTTATAGACAAGTATAATCTAATATACACGTAAATAGCAGCTGAGACTGGCTTACGGGCACGCGATTGTCTTTTAGACACGTAAAACCTTAAAGACACGTAAGAGTCAGGCGAAACTGGCTTACTGGCATGCGACGGGCTTATAGACACGTAAAATATTATGGACACGTAAGAGGCAGGTGAAACTGGCTTACGGGCACGCGTTGGGCTTTTAGACACGTATAATCTAATATAGACGTAAAAAGCAGTTGAGGCTTGCTTACGGGCACGCGATGGGCTTATAGACACGTATAATCTAATAAACACGTAAAAAGCAGCTGAGGCTGGCTAACGGGCACGCGATGGGCATTTAGACACGTTTAAGCTTAGAGACACGTAAGAGGCAGCTGAAAGTGGCTTACGGGCACGCGATTGCCTTACATACACGTAAAAGTTTAAAGACACGTAAGAGGCCGGCGAAACTGGCTTACGGGCGCGCGACGGGCTTATAGACACGTGTAATCTAATATATACGTAAAAAGCAGCAGAGGCTGGCTTACGGGCACGCGATGGGCTTATAGACACGTATAAGCTTAAAGACACGTAAAAAGCAGTTGAGGCTGGATTACGGGCACGCGATGGGCTTATAGACACGTAAAAGCTTAAAGACACGTAAGAGGCAGCTGAACGTGGCTTACGGGCACGCGATGTGCTTATAGACACGTAAAATCTTATGGACACGTAAGAGGCAGGTGAAACTGGCTTACGGGCACGTGTTGGGCTTATAGACACCTAAAAGCTTCAAGACACATAAGAGGCAGCTGAAAGTGGCTTACGGGCACACGACGGGCTTATAGACACGTATAATCTAATATACCCGTAAAAAGCAGCTGAGGCTGGCTTACGGGCACGCGATGGGCTTATAGACACGTATAAGCTTAAAGACACATAAAAAGCAGTTCAGGCTGGCTTACCGGCACGCGATGGGCTTATAGACACGAAAAAGCTTAAAGCGACGTAAGAGGCAGCTGAACGTGGCTTACGGGCACGCGATGGGCTTATAGACACGTAAAATCTTATGGACACGTAAGAGGCAGGTGAAACTGGCTTACGGGCACGCGTTGGGCTTATAGACACCTAAAAGCTTAAAGACACGTAAGAGGCAGCTGAAAGTGGCTTACGGGCACGCGACGGGCTTACAGACACGTATAATCTAATATACACGTAAAAAGCAGCTGAGGCTGGCTTACGGGCACGCGATGGGCTTATAGACACGTATCAGCTTAAAGACACATGAGAGGCAGGCGAAACTGGCTTACGGGCACGCGACGGGCTTATAGACACGTAAAAGCTTAAAGACACGTAAGAGGCCGGCGAAACTGGCTTACGGGCGCGCGACGGGCTTATAGACACGTGTAATCTAATATATACGTAAAAAGCAGCTGAGGCTGGCTTACAGGCACGCGACGGGCTAATAGACACGTAAAAGCTTAAAGACACGTAAGAGGCAGGCGAAACTGGCTTACGGGCGCGAGACTAGCATATAGACACGTATAATCTAATATACACGCAAAAAGCAGCTGAGGCTGGCTTACGGGCAGGCGATGGGCTTATAGACACGGATAAGCTTAAAGACACGTAAAAAGCAGTTGAGGCTGGCTTACGGGCACGCGATGGACTTATACACACGTAAAATCTTATGGACACGTAAGAGGCACGTGAAACTGGCTTACGGGCACGCGTTAGGCTTATAGACAAGTATAATCTAATATACACGTAAAAAGCAGCTGAGACTGGCTTACGGGCACGCGATTGTCTTTTAGACACGTAAAACCTTAAAGACACGTAAGAGTCAGGCGAAACTGGCTTACTGGCATGCGACGGGCTTATAGACACGAAAAATATTATGGACACGTAAGAGGCAGGTGAAACTGGCTTACGGGCACGAGTTGGGCTTTTAGACACGTGTAATCTAATATAGACGTAAAAAGCAGTTGAGGTTGGCTTACGGGCACGCGATGGGCTTATAGACACGTAAAATCTTATGGACACGTAAGAGGCACGTGAAACTGGCTTACGGGCACGCGTTGGGCTTATAGACAAGTATAATCTAATATACACGTAAAAAGCAGCTGAGACTGGCTTACGGGCACGCGATTGTCTTTTAGACACGTAAAACCTTAAAGACACGTAAGAGTCAGGCGAAACTGGCTTACTGGCATGCGACGGGCTTATAGACACGTAATATATTATGGACACGTAAGAGGCAGGTGAAACTGGCTTACGGGCACGCGTTGGGCTTTTGGACACGTATAATCTAATATAGACGTAAAAAGCAGTTGAGGCTTGCTTACGGGCACTTGATGGGCTTATAGACACGTATAATCTAATAAACACGTAAAAAGCAGCTGAGGCTGGCTTACGGGCACGCGATGGGCTTTTAGACACGTTAAAGCTTAGAGACACGTAAGAGGCAGCTGAAAGTGGCTTACGGGCACGCGATTGCCTTACAGACACGAAAATCTTATAGACTCGTAAGAGGCAGGTGAAACTGGCTTACGGGCAAGCATTGGGTTTATAGACACGAATAATCTAATATACACGTAATAAGCAGTTGAGGCTGGCTTACGGGCACGCGATGGGCTTATAGACACGTAAAAGCTTAAAGACACGTAAGAGGCACCTGACCGTGGCTTACGGGCACGCGATGGGCTTATAGGCACGAAAATCTTATGGACACGTAAGAGGCAGGTGAAACTGGTTTACGGGCACGCGTTGGGCTTATAGACACGTAAAAGCTTAAAGGCACGTCAGAGGCAGCTGAAAGTGGCTTACGGACACGCGTAAAAAGCAGCTGATACTGGCTTCCGGGCACGCGATGGGCTTATAGACACGTAAAAGCTTAAAGGCACGTCAGAGGCAGCTGAAAGTGGCTTACGGGCACGCGAGGGGCTTATAGACACGTATAATCTAATATACACGTAAAAAGCAACTGAGCCTGGCTTACGGGCACGCGATGGGCTTATAGACACGTATAAGCTTAAGGACACGTAAGAGGCAGGCGAAACTGGCTTACGGGCACGCGACGGGCTTATAGACAAGTAAAAGCTTAAAGACACGTAAGAGGCAGGCGAAACTGGCTTACGGGCGCGCGACGGGCTTATAGTCACGTATAATCTAATATACACGTAAAAAGCAGCTGAGGCTGGCTTACGGGCACGCGATGGGCTTATAGACACGTATAAGCTTAAAGACACGTAAAAAGTAGTTGAGGCTGGCTTACGGGCACGCGATGGGCTTATAGACACGTAAAAGCTTAAAGACACGTAAGAGGCAGCTGAACGTGACTTACGGGCACGCGATGGGCTTATAGACAAGTATAATCTAATATTCACGTAAAAAGCAGCTAAGACTGGCTTACGGGCACGCGATTGTCTTTTAGACACGTAAAACCTTAAAGACATGTAAGAGTCAGGAGAAACTGGCTTACTGGCATGCGACGGGCTTATAGACACGTAAAATATTATGGACACGTAAGAGGCAGGTGAAACTGGCTTACGGGCACGCGTTGGGCTTTTAGACACGTATAATCTAATATAGACGTAAAAAGCAGTTGAGGCTGGCTTACGGGCACGCGATGGGCTTATAGACACGTAAAATCTTATGGACACGTAAGAAGCACGTGAAACTGGCTTACGGGCACGCTTTGGGCTTATAGACAAGTATAATCTAATATACACGTAAAAAGCAGCTGAGACTGGCTTACGGGCACGCGATTGTCTTTTAGACACGTAAAACCTTAAAGACACGTAAGAGTTAGGCGAAACTGGCTTACTGGCATGCGTCGGGCTTATAGACACGTAAAATATTATGGACACGTAAGAGGCAGGTGAAACTGGCTTACGGGCACGCGTTGGGCTTTTAGACACGTATAACCTAATATAGACGTAAAAAGCAGTTGAGGCTTGCTTACGGGCACGCGATGGGCTTATAGACACGTATAATCTAATAAACACGTAAAAAGCAGCTGAGGCTGGCTAACGGGCACGCAATGGGCTTTTAGACACGTTAAAGCTTAGAGACACGTAAGAGGCAGCTGAAAGTGGCTTACGGGCACGCGATTGCCTTACATACACGTAAAAGCTTAAAGACACGTAAGAGGCCGGCGAAACTGGCTTACGGGCGCGCGACGGGCTTATAGACACGTGTAATCTAATATATACGTAAAAAGCAGCTGAGGCTGGCTTACGGGCACGCGATGGGCTTATAGACACGTATAAGCGTAAAGACACGTAAAAAGCAGTTGAGGCTGGATTACGGGCACGCGATGGGCTTATAGATACGTAAAAGCTTAAAGACACGTAAGAGGCAGCTGAACGTGGCTTACGGGCACGCGATGGGCTTATAGACACGTAAAATCTTATGGACACGTAAGAGGCAGGTGAAACTGGCTTACGGGCACGTGTTGGGCTTATAGACACCTAAAAGCTTAAAGACACATAAGAGGCAGCTGAAAGTGGCTTACGGGCACGCGACGGGCTTATAGACACGTATAATCTAATATACCCGTAAAAAGCAGCTGAGGCTGGCTTACGGGCACGCGATGGGCTTATAGAAACGTATAAGCTTAAAGACACATAAAAAGCAGTTCAGGCTGGCTTACCGGCATGCGATGGGCTTATAGACACGAAAAAGCTTAAAGCGACGTAAGAGGCAGCTGAACGTGGCTTACGGGCACGCGATGGGCTTATAGACACGTAAAATCTTATGGACACGTAAGAGGCAGGTGAAACTGGCTTACGGGCACACGTTGGGCTTATAGACACCTAAAAGCTTAAAGACACGTAAGAGGCAGCTGAAAGTGGCTTACGGGCACGCGACGGGCTTACAGACACGTATAATCTAATATACACGTAAAAAGCAGCTGAGGCTGGCTTACGGGCACGCGATGGGCTTATAGACACGTATAAGCTTAAAGACACATGAGAGGCAGGCGAAACTGGCTTACGGGCACGCGACGGGCTTATAGACACGTAAAAGCTTAAAGACACGTAAGAGGCCGGCGAAACTGGCTTACGGGCGCGCGACGGGCTTATAGACACGTGTAATCTAATATATACGTAAAAAGCAGCTGAGGCTGGCTTACAGGCACGCGACGGGCTAATAGACACGTAAAAGCTTAAAGACACGTAAGAGGCAGGCGAAACTGGCTTACGGGCGCGCGACTAGCATATAGACACGTATAATCTAATATACACGCAAAAAGCAGCTGAGGCTGGCTTACGGGCAGGCGATGGGCTTATAGACACGGATAAGCTTAAAGACACGTAAAAAGCAGTTGAGGCTGGCTTACGGGCACGCGATGGACTTATAGACACGTAAAATCTTATGGACACGTAAGAGGCACGTGAAACTGGCTTACGGGCACGCGTTAGGCTTATAGACAAGTATAATCTAATATACACGTAAAAAGCAGCTGAGACTGGCTTACGAGCACGCGATTGTCTTTTAGACACGTAAAACCTTAAAGACACGTAAGAGTCAGGCGAAACTGGCTTACTGGCATGCGACGGGCTTATAGACACGAAAAATATTATGGACACGTAAGAGGCAGGTGAAACTGGCTTACGGGCACGCGTTGGGCTTTTAGACACGTATAATCTAATATAGACGTAAAAAGCAGTTGAGGTTGGCTTACGGGCACGCGATGGGCTTATAGACACGTAAAATCTTATGGACACGTAAGAGGCACGTGAAACTGGCTTACGGGCACGCGTTGGGCTTATAGACAAGTATAATCTAATATACACGTAAAAAGCAGCTGAGACTGGCTTACGGGCACGCGATTGTCTTTTAGACACGTAAAACCTTAAAGACACGTAAGAGTCAGGCGAAACTGGCTTACTGGCATGCGACGGGCTTATAGACACGTATTATATTATGGACACGTAAGAGGCAGGTGAAACTGGCTCACGGGCACGCGTTGGGCTTTTAGACACGTATAATCTAATATAGACGTAAAAAGCAGTTGAGGCTTGCTTACGGGCACGCGATGGGCTTATAGACACGTATAATCTAATAAACACGTAAAAAGCAGCTGAGGCTGGCTTACGGGCACGCGATGGGCTTTTAGACACGTTAAAGCTTAGAGACACGTAAGAGGCAGCTGAAAGTGGCTTACGGGCACGCGATTGCCTTACAGACACGAAAATCTTATAGACTCGTAAGAGGCAGGTGAAACTGGCTTACGGGCAAGCATTGGGTTTATAGACACGTATAATCTAATATACACGTAAGAAGCAGTTGACGCTGGCTTACGGGCACGCGATGGGCTTATAGACACTTAAAAGCTTAAAGACACGTAAGAGGCACCTGACCGTGGCTTACGGGCACGCGATGGGCTTATAGGCACGAAAATCTTATGGACACGTAAGAGGCAGGTGAAACTGGTTTACGGGCACGCGTTGGGCTTATAGACACGTAAAAGCTTAAAGGCCCGTCAGAGGCAGCTGAAAGTGGCTTACGGACACGCGTAAAATGCAGCTGATACTGGCTTCCGGGCACGCGATGGGCTTATAGACACGTAAAAGCTTAAAGGCACGTCAGAGGCAGCTGAAAGTGGCTTACGGGCACGCGAGGGGCTTATAGACACGTATAATCTAATATACACGTAAAAAGCAACTGAGCCTGGCTTACGGGCACGCGATGGGCTTATAGACACGTATAAGCTTAAGGACACGTAAGAGGCAGGCGAAACTGGCTTACGCGCACGCGACGGGCTTATAGACAAGTAAAAGCTTAAAGACACGTAAGAGGCAGGCGAAACTGGCTTACGGGCGCGCGACGGGCTTATAGTCACGTATAATCTAATATACACGTAAAAAGCAGCTGAGGCTGGCTTACGGGCACGCGATGGGCTTATAGACACGAATAAGCTTAAAGACACGTAAAAAGTAGTTGAGGCTGGCTTACGGGCACGCGATGGGCTTATAGACACGTAAAAGCTTAAAGACACGTAAGAGGCAGCTGAACGTGACTTACGGTCACGCGATGGGCTTATAGACAAGTATAATCTAATATACACGTAAAAAGCAGCTGAGACTGGCTTACGGGCACGCGATTGTCTTTTAGACACGTAAAACCTTAAAGACACGTAAGAGTCAGGCGAAACTGGCTTACTGGCATGCGACGGGCTTATAGACATGTAAAATATTATGGACACGTAAGAGGCAGGTGAAACTGGCTTACGGGCGCGCGTTGGGCTTTTAGACACGTATAATCTAATAGACATGTAAAAAGCAGCTGAGGCTGGCTTACGGGCACGCGATGGGCTTTTAGACACGTTAAGGCTCAAAGACACGTAAGAGGCAGCTGAAAGTGGCTTACGGGCACGCGATTGGCTTACAGACACGTAAAATCTTATAGACTCGTAAGAGGCAGGTGAAACTGGCTTACGGGCAAGCGTTGGGTTTATAGACACGAAAAAGCTTAAAGGCACGTCAGAGGCAGCTGAAAGTGGCTTACGGGCACGCGTAAAAAACAGCTGATACTGGCTTCCGGGCACGCGATGGGCTTATAGACACGTAAAAGCTTAAAGGCACGTCAGAGGCAGCTGACAGTGGCTTACGGGCACGCGACGGGCTTATAGACACGTATAATCTAATATACACGTAAAAAGCAACTGATCCTGGCTTACGGGCACGCGATGGGCTTATAGACACGTAAAGCTTAAGGACACGTAAGAGGCAGGCGAAACTGGCTTACGGGCACGCGACGGGCTTATAGACACGTATTATCTAATATACACGTAAAAAGCAGCTGAGGCAGGCTTACGGGCACGTATAAGCTTAAAGACACGTAAGAGGCAGGCGAAACTGGCTTACGGGCAAGCTATGGACTTATAGACACGTAAAAGCTTAAAGGCACGTCAGAGGCAGCTGACAGTGGCTTACGGGCACGCGACGGGCTTATAGACACGTATAATCTAATATACACGTAAAAAGCAACTGAGCCTGGCTTACGGGCACGCGATGGGCTTATAGACACGTATAAGCTTAAGGACACGTAAGAGGCAGGCGAAACTGGCTTACGGGCACGCGACGGGCTTATAGACACGTATTATCTAATATACACGTAAAAAGCAGCTGAGGCAGGCTTACGGGCACGTATAAGCTTAAAGACACGTAAGAGGCAGGCGAAACTGGCTTACGGGCAAGCTATGGACTTATAGACACGTATAATCTAATATACACGTATAAAGCAGCTGCGGCTCGCTTACGGGCACGCTATGGGCTTATAGACACGTAAAAGCTTTAAGACACGTAAAAAGCCGTTCTGGCCGGCTTACCGGCACGCGATGGGCTTATAGACACGAAAAAGCTTAAAGACACGTAAGAGGCAGGCGAAACTGGCTTACGGGCGCGCGACGGGCTTATAGACACGTTTAATCTAATATACACGTAAAAAGCAGCTGAGGCTGGCTTACGGGCACGCGATGGGCTTATAGACACGAATAAGCTTAAAGACACATAAAAAGCAGTTGAGGCTGGATTACGGGCACACGATGGGCTTATAGACACGAAAAAGCTTAAAGACACGTAAGAGGCAGCTAAACGTGGCTTACGGGCACGCGATTGGTTTATAGACACGTAAAATCTTATGGACACGTAAGAGGCAGGTGAAACTGGCTTACTGACACGCGTTGGGCTTATAGACACCTAAAAGCTTAAAGACACGTAAGAGGCAGCTGAAAGTGGCTTACGGGCACGCAACGGGCTTATAGACACGTATAATCTAATATACACGTAAAAAGCAGCTGAGGCTGGCTTACGGGCACGCGATGGGCTTATAGACACGTATAAGCTTAAAGACACGTATAAAGCAGTCCAGGCTGGCTTATCGGCACGCGATGGGCTTATAGACACGAAAAAGCTTAAAGAGACGTAAGAGGCAGCTGAACGTGGCTCACGGGCACGCGATGGGCTTATAGACACGTAAAATCTTATGGACACGTAAGAGGCAGGTGAATCTGGCTTACGGGCACGCGTTGGGCTTATAGACACCTAAAAGCTTAAAGACACGTAAGAGGCAGCTGAAAGTGGTTTACGGGCACGCGACGGGCTTACAGACACGTATAATCTAATATACACGTAAAAAGCAGCTGAGGCTGGCTTACGGGGACGCGATGGGCTTATAGACACGTATAAGCTTAAAGACACGTAAGAGGCAGGCGAAACTGGCTTACGGGCACGTGATGGGCTTATAGACAAGTATTATCTAATATACACGTAAAAAGCAGTTGAGGCAGGCTTACGGGCACGTATAAGCTTAAAGACACGTAAGAGGCAGGCGAAACTGGCTTACGGGCAAGCTATGGACTTATAGACACGTATAATCTAATATACACGTAAAAAGCAGCTGCGGCTCGCTTACGGGCACGCTATGGGCTTATAGACACGTACAAGCTTAAAGACACGTAAAAAGCCGTTCTGGCCGGCTTACCGGCACGCGATGGGCTTATAGACACGAAAAAGCTTAAGGACACGTAAGAGGCAGGCGAAACTGGCTTACGGGCACGCGACGGGCTTATAGACACGTAAAAGCTTAAAGACACGTAAGTGGCAGGCGAAACTGGCTTACGGGCGTGCGACGGGCTTATAGTCACGTATAATCTAATATACACGTAAAAAGCAGCTGAGGCTGGCTTACGGGCACGCGATGTGCTTATAGACACGTATAAGCTTAAAGACACGTAAAATCTTATGGACACGTAAGAGGCAGGTGAAACTGGCTTACGGGCACGCCTTGGGCTTATAGACACCTAAAAGCTTAAAGATACGTAATAGGCAGCTGAAAGTGGCTTACGGGCACGCTACGGGCTTATAGACACGTATAATCTAATATACACGTAAAAAGCAGCTGAGGCTGGCTTACGGGCACGCGATGGGCTTATAGACACGTATAAGCTTAAAGACACATAAAAAGCAGTTGAGGCTGGATTACGGGCACGCGATGGGCTTATAGACACGAGAAAGCTTAAAGACACGTAAGAGGCAGCTAAACGTGGCTTACGGGCACGCGATGGGTTTATAGACACGTCAAATCTTATGGACACGTAAGAGGCAGGTGAAACTGGCTTACGGGCACGCGTTGGGCTTATAGACACCAAAAAGCTTAAAGACAAGTAAGAGGCAGCTGAAAGTGGCTTACGGGCACGTAACGGGCTTATAGACACGTATAATTTAATATACACGTAAAAAGCAGCAAATGCTGGCTTACGGGCACGCGATGGGCTTATGGACACGTATAAGCTTAAAGACACGTATAAAGCAGTTCAGGCTGGCTTATCGGCACGCGTTGGGCTTATAGACACGAAAAAGCTTAAAGAGACGTAAGAGGCAGCTGAACGTGGCTCACGGGCACGCGACGGGCTTATAGACACGTATAATCTAATATACACGTAAAAAGCAGCTGATGCTGGCTAACGGGCACGCTATGGGCTTATATCCACGTAACAGCTTAAAGACACGTAAGAGGAAGGCGAATCTGGTTTACGGGCACGCGTTGGGCTTATAGACACGTAAAAGCTTAAAGACACGTAAGAGGCAGGTGAAACTGGCTTACGGGCACGCTACGGGTTTATAGACACGTATAAGCTTAAAGACAGGTAAGAGGCAGGCGAATCTGGCTTACGGGCACGCGACGGGCTTATAGACACGTATAATCTAATATACACGTATAAAGCAGGTGAAACTGGCTTACGGGCACGCGATGGGCTTATAGACACGTATAATCTAATATACACGTAAAAAGCAGCTGAGGCTGGCTTACGGGCACGCGATGGACTTATAGACACGTATAATTTAATATTCACGTAAAGAGCAGCTGAGGCTGGCCTACGGGCTTGCCATGGGCGCGAAACGTATTTGTATGTTGTTATTATTATTATTGTTATTATGATTATTATTATTATTATTATTATTATTATTATTATTATTATTATTATCTTTGTCTGCTGGCCACCTTGGACGTTAAAAACGCGTTTAACTCAGTTAGGTGGGACAAGGCGCTGGAAGCTTTCGAGCGGGACTTTTGTATCCCCGCGTATCTTTTACGCATTCTTGGGGATTATCTGAGGGACCGCTCGATAACTTACGACACTGAGGATGGACCAATAAAGAGGAAAATAAAATCTGGGGCAGCTCAGGGCTCCATGCTGCGTCCCGATATATGGAATGTATTCTATGACGGGATCCTGCGCATGGAAATGCCCGTGGGCACCTTCCTGGTTTGGTACGCTGTCGACATAGCGGTGGTCATCGTAGCCAGAGACGTTGACCTCGCTAGGCTGCTACTCAACCGGGTAATGCGTCGCGTTTTCTCCTGGCTGGAGGATCACTGGCTTGAATTAGCCACAAAGAAGACGGAGGTCGTGCTACTCACGAAGAGGCACATCAATACCATGTGCCCCTTTCAAGTAGGAGACGCGACGGTCCAGGCAAAGGGTGTGGTGAGGTACCTGGGGGTGACGCTTGATAACAAGCTCACCTTCAGGGAACACCTCACCATAGTGACGGAAAAGGCGGCAGCAGTAACAGCCTCGCTGAGTAGGCTCATGGCCAATACCGCCTGCTCCCGGCCTTGTAAAAGGCGCCTACTCATGCGTGCCGCCGAAGCCGTCATGCTGTACGGAGCGGAGGTCTGGGCCGATGCGCTACGGAAAGACGTGCACAGGAAGCGTCTCGCCGCGGTGCAACGGAGAGCAGCACTCCGGATCGCGTGCTCTTACCGCACGGTCTCCGAGCCCGCGATATTAGTGGTCGCTGGGGTAATACCCATCGACCTTCTTGCACTGGAGAGACGTTTCGTCCATCACCAGAAGCCTGCTCTTGGGGTAGTGGAGGCCCATCGAACGGCCAGGGCCAATACCATCCAGGCTTGGCAGCATCGGTGGGAATTCTCCACTAAAGGAAGATGGACGGCCAGGCTGATCCCACAAGTGGACACCTGGCTGCTCCGAAAAGAGGGTGAGGTAAATTACTACCTCATCCAATTCTTGACGGGGCACGGCCTGTTCTGAGCATACCTACATAAGATGGATAAAGTCGCGGAGCCAGGCTGCGCCTATTGTGAGGGCCTCCCGGACGACGTGTTCCACACCTTCTTCGTATGCGGAAGGTGGACCGTCGAAAGGGGGGCACTAGAGAGGGACCTTGGTTGCATATCACCTGACAATATAGTCAGGCTGATGTACCAAGGTCCTCAACAATGGGCGACAGTCTCCTCCTACGTGGAGGCGATCTTGCGCCAAAAAAGGGAAGAGGAGAACAGCAGATCAGCCGTCCGCAGGGCGCCGTAGCTGTTCACGGGAAAAAAAAGACCCCTGCGGGTCTCAACAGCCGATCTGAAGTGAGAAGGTGCCGCTCAGGCGAAGCAAGCCCTCCCCTGAAGTAATGTGTAAAACGGTGCTGGGGGAGGGTCTGTACAGTAGTGCAGAGCAGAAAGGGTTAGTGTTTTTAGTGGGTAGGAATCCCACACGCCGTGGGCGTGTGGAGCCTCTTGCGTTGTCTCCTGGGCTGGCATGGATATGCGGCCCAGGCGGTCCGGTGGAGCATTTGGTCCACCGGACTGATGCAAGATTTCACTGTTTCCCTCGTAAAAAAAAAAAAAAAAAAAAATTATTATTATCATTATTATTATTATTATTATTATTATTATTATTATTATTATTATTATTATTATTATTATTATTATTATTGTTACTATTATTATTATTATTGTTATTATTATTGTTATTATTTGTGTGTCTTTTTAGACCGAGTGTGGGTTGCAGTAGGAGTTGAATGTATAAGTAGAGCTTTTTGTTAAAGAGAAAATAGACACATCAGATTTAATAAATATAATCTTGTTAATTTCGCATCTTTTAAAAAGGTACACTCCATTCTTGTCATAGCAGAATGGAGTGAGTAATTATCCTCAATTTCTGATAGGTTGACATCGTTGGAAACTAACGATTAGTGTAATATAGGTAATCTTGTGTAATCATCATTTAGAAGACGTTGTAAATATTTGTTGTTTGTAATTAGATGTAAATGTTTTTAATAAATTTGTTTTATAACAATATCAACTCGTCTATGCCGATGAAATCACGCTTTGTGTCTCAGTAAAGTAAAATTTAGTTTAAATATCTAACTACTTCGATTGTACAAACCATAATTTGGAAATTATTTGAATAATTTAGAACACGGGTATTCTGTATAATGTTGCTGTTAAGAGTGAAGTTGCGTGTTTAAACGCTCTCCCTCTCTGTCTACCGTTATGGTGGGGGTAAATGCTCGGCATGCTTCGCAACGCCGCGCGGAGCGCTCGCTCACTTCGTCGCAGCACGAACAAGAGAAAGGACTCTCTAATAAAGTAACTTTTATTCTCGAAACCGTCGTTTTCAATCTCCCCATCCATTTCATCCTCACCAGGTTAGGGGCCCAGGGCGCAGTGAGACTGCAGATCAGCCCCAGGATGGCGAGGCCTCGGCGACGATGGCAAAAGGTATATACGAAAGTGCGCAAGCGAAGGGCCGTTGCAGCGAGCGAGCGGCGTTGCGACATTTTGATCTCGCCGAGGAGGAAAAAAAAAAAAAAAAAAAAAAAAAAAAAAAATGAACGTCGTTTTTGCGATCGCGTTTTCGTGCTTTGGCAGGTCTTCCGGAGGCGTGAGTGCGAATGTTGGGTGTGACGCGAGTGTTAAAACTAAAAAGCGCCAGATTGTGATCGCGAAAACGAATGTCGAGCAGAGTATAAGCGTCGGTTCGAGTCTGTGGAAACAAATGTCGAACAGCGAGTGAGCGCCGGGTTACAACTATAAAAATTGATATCGAGCAGCGAGTGAGCGTCAGTTCGCGATTGAAAGAGCGAGTGTCGAGCGGCGAATGAGAGTCGATTCACGACTGCAAGGGCGAATGTCGGACGAGTGAGCGACGGTTTGCGTTTGTAAAGGCGAATGTCGGGCGAGTGAATAAGCGTGTGTTAAAGGGACGGAATCCAGGTCGGGAAAATGGTCGTGTTGGGCTTTACGGGCGGACGCGTTCGTGGACTCCGGCGCGGCATTTCCGTCGAAAGCGAAGATGGCTGCTCGCCGGTGATCGGCGTGGGCAAGCGGCGTCGGTGAGCGCCTGCTAAAATGGCGACGCGCTAGCGAACACGTGGAGGAAGCGACGTCCAAGCGCGCGTGCCAAGATGGCAGCTCGCTTGTGTCCGCGCGTCGCAGAGAGAGACAGAGTGTGCGCTCCCGCATGAAGTGACGTCACGGAGGACGCCGCGCGTGCGGAAGGAGAGAGGCCGCGCGCTCTCATGCCCACAGCGAACTACAACAATGTAGTGCTGCAGCAGCCATATACGCGAACGATATTATGTCAAGCAACGCTGTGCGGGCTTGATGTTCTAAATCGTCGCGTGCAATGGAAGCGTGCAATATTTATTTAATCACGCAAATAAAAATTAGTTAAAATTACTTATTTGAGATTTTTATCGAATGAAAATTTTATATTATCGAATGAAATTTTATAAAATTGAATAAAAATCTTATTTTATTATCGAATGAAATATTTATATAATTATAGTTATATAATTATATAAATATTTATATAATTAAATGGAATTTTAAAGTATAAAGAAATTCCTGAATTAGCGAATGAACGAAATTAAGTACTTAATAAACAAATAATATTAAATTATAGATCGATCTGCGAATGAAATTTAATAATTAAAATTGCAAATGAAACTTAAACTAGCGAACGATAATAATGCGGCGAATGAAAATAGCTATTGAGAATGAATTATAAATATGGGTAATCTATGTACAGATGAAAAGAGGCTATACCTGTTCCTGAGGGCGCAGGAGGAGCTATTAGAGCTGAGTACCCTACACGATGGCGAGCTGGTGTGGGTCGAAATTGAAGACAATCAAATGATTTTTAAAACCGAGTCTGGTTATGCTTATACTACAGCAAAAGCATTTGTCACCGATGAAGAATGTTGGAAGAGGCACTAGCTAAAACACCGGGAAAGTTACTCTTGCCTTATTGCCGAAATTTAGAGAAGGATTGCAATCCAGAGACTGCAGCGAGTGCAGAGACTGATGCGAATGGAGAACCCGAAGCGACTGGACAAAGTAAAGAGAATGCAGAGACTGCGCGAATGAAACTGCGAATGTTCCAACAATTGTATCAGTGACGGAAACCAGAGTGGAGCGACTGGTATTGATACAGAATGATGCTAGCTGTCAAACTGATACTGACAATAATCAGGCAAATAGTAACATGTTAAGAGATAAACCATCTATCAAAATTCTTGATAGAGCGAATGTGAAAATAAAGCGAATAATGGTAAATAGAAAATGAGAATGTTATTACTAATTCAAATAAAATCTTTGTAGAAATAAGTGCTCAACTGGACTCAGTGATAGCCAGGATGAAGAGGTTAGAGCAGCGACAGCTACAACTTGACAGAACTATCTCCGACATGCGTCAGGAGAATAGGGAGCTCATAGAAGACCATGCTGACAGAAACTGGAACAGTATGGTAGATTATGTCCAGGAGCAGGTGGGTGCCCGAGCCACTGATAAGGAAACATCATTTGATGAAGAAGAATGCGTCAACTCGACTCAGGTACCATCTCAGACAGGTTTTAATAAAACTCAGATTACGCGAATAATTAAGAGCGAGTTAGCAAAAATTAATCAAACAAACGAGTCAGCGAATGGTAACTTCCTCAATGTTTCAAGAGAATTGACCAAAACATTGAAGACTCAGCTTTCGGGTAAAGATACAACATTTAAACGTGATTATAAATTAACGATTAAAACTAAATTTGAATTCTTCATGGATTATTTTACATCTGAACTAAGATCGCTAGAACTACTATATGTTATTGATTCGAATGTTAAAGCGAATGAAAGGCTAAGTGAAACAGTTAAAGAAAAACATAAATTCCAGGTACGCGATATTCTAATTAATCGTATCGATTCAGAATATCATTCTAAAATAATGGAAATTAAAGATCCTGTCGAAATGTTGGATAAAATTAAAAACATAAAACATTGTGAAGTCAATCTAACCTCGTCTGCTATTAGAAAGCAGTTACACAATATAGTGTATACTCCATCGAAAGAGAAGGCGACTGCTTTTATCGACCGATTCGAGGAGATTGTAAGAAATTACAATAACTTGTCTGGGATGAGGCCTTTGTCAGAGGATGAAAAGCGAGATGCATTTCTCACTGCAGTAGCAGTGAATGTGCCTAGAGTACAGGATTTAGATATCATGGCTCAAGAAACAGGTGGTTTATCGTACGATAAAATGAAAAATACTATTTTGCAGATTGAGAGCATTAAGAGATCAGCGAATGGTGCTCCCAAGGAAAATAAAAATACAGCGACGGCAATGGCAGCGAATGTGAAGCCAAACTACAGTGGCTTTAGGTGCTACACCTGTGACTCCTATGGACACATAGGCAAGAACTGCCCAAATGCAGGCACTGGTCTTCGCATCTGCTTTTAGTACAAGCAGTTAACCTCCCACACTGCAGAGCAGTGTCCGCAGCGACTGACAAAAGGCGGCAATTCAAAAAGGTATGATAACAGAGTTAATAATGCGAATAATAAGCGGAAACACGGAAAAGACAGCGAAAGTAATCCTAAGCGACAGAAATACAATAGAGCGAATAGGCAAAATAACAAAAGTAACAGAGGTAATAACAAATGGAATAATAGAAGGAAAAGGAGAAATGACACTAACAACAAATCCAATAACCAAAAGGATAACAAAGAGAATAACGCTGGTGAGTACCGACTAAAAGAGACAGACAAAAACATGAGAATGTTAGAGACGGACGTTAATTATGCACTGAACGTAACGACTGTAGCGAAATCAGAAAATAAAAGAACTTGTCTGGCGAAATTTCTAGCTGACACTGGAGCGACAGAACACTTAATTAACTCCAAACTGATTTTCAAGTCTTTCTGTAAAAAGGAAAATGAAATCAGATATGCGAATGAGAGTGCGAATGCAAACATTAAATCGGAGGGAGAAGGCTTAGTTCAAGCCTACACCGAAGGCAACAAATTAATCGAATTGTAGAATGTAATTTGTGTTGAGAAATTGTCTGAAAACTTAATGTCGCTAAGGAAATTCGTAGATAAGGGCTTAAGCGTTTATTTAGATAACAAACAAATTAACATCTTTGATCCTAAATCGAATGAAACACTTGTTACTGGAATCCATAAGAGACCGTACTGGATAATAGAACTTTAAATTAACGATAGTAAAGCAAAGGATGAAGCGAATGAAAATAAAGTAGTAGCGTATGTAACAACCAGAAGAATGAAACGGGAGAATATTAATCAAACTGAACTTACATCAAATGATCAACAAATAATTGAAGCGAATGATACGAATGAAGCTAATAATATGAATGATTGTGTACATGAAACTGTTAATGACTGCGATAATACTAATGAGACTGATGTAGCGAGTGATAATATTGAAAATCTCACTGAAACAAATGTTCAATGTTCCGACTTCGAAAATACGATTGTTAATAGAAAAGCGTATCAGGCTAATGATTACGAATTAGTAGAGAATGTTAAAACTAAATCGAATGAAAGATTAGAATGCAACTTAGAGAATGTTGAGAATGATAAAAATAAAGCGACATGTAATAAGGCTATGCTCTGGCACGCTAGAATGGGCCACGCGTCAATAAAATATTTACAAATGCTACAAAAGAAATATCCACAATTTAAAGATCTGAAAGATACAGTATTCGATGATTCTATTTTAGACTGTGAAGTGTGTATGATTTCAAAAATCAATAGATTACCTTTTAACCAAACTAAAATGAGAGTGACTGAACCACTTCAAATAATTCATTCTGACACAATGGGAATGATAAGTCCAGTTACTTATCCCACGAAATACAAATTTATCTCGGTATTATAGATGACCATTCTAGGTTTGCCATGGCTTATCCTATGAAAACAAAAAATGAGACTGCTGTGTGTTTTGATCAGTTTGTTAAAAGTGCAAGGAATCTATTAGGCAGAGATGCGAAGGTTTGTTTTCTGCGTTCTGATCAGGCTACTGAATTTACGGGCAGTCAAATGGCAAAAATACTTGCAAAATACGGAACAGAACTTCAGTTAGCTTGTCCTGACACTCCTCAACACAACGGAGTGTCAGAGAGGTTTAATCAAACCATACAGCGAAAAGTTCGATCTTTAATGTATGATTCAGGATTACCGGAAAATATGTGGGATCTGGCACTCGGTTCGGCTGTGTACGCTTATAATCGAACACCTCATGCTTCAATAGATATGAACACTCCGATTCAACTATTCAAACCAGAGTATAAAGTAGATCTAAATCAGATCAAAAGATTTGGATCTCTAGCCTAGATGAAAATTCAGAGGAAAGTAGGTCCTAAGTTCAGAGCGATTGGTAAGCGAGTGATCCTAGTAGGATACAAGGAAACTGGATTTGTCCTGTTCAGTCCTGAAAAAGGAAAACTGAAAGTAGAGATGTTAGATTCAACGAAAAATCAGTGTTTAGAGATAAATACAAACACAGAGAAATGAACAATTGGGAAAAATTAGAGAATGAATTTGATTCTGACAAATGGTTTGTAGAATTTGAACAAGAAAAGGCGACTGAAATATCAAGAATGGAGGGAGAAGCAAAAAGACGCAGAGGTCGGCCAAGAAAACACAAAGAGACTGATAACGAATGTACAGAGAATGTTGCGAATGTCCACGCCTTATTGGCATCGATCAATGATGATCCTGTCAACTTCAACGAAGTTCTTAAGCAACCGGATAAGCGACAGCGGCTGAGTGCTATTAATGAAGAACTGGAATCAATGAATAAAAATCAAGTCTGGCAATTAGTAGACAGATCATCTATTGAAAACAAATCCAGCAAACCAAATATCATAGACTCTAAATGGGTCTTTAAGAAAAAGACTGAATCAGATGGGAAAATCCGCTACAAAGCCAGATTGGTGATCAGAGGCTTTAAAGACAAGAATGAATATGACTTACAGGAAACGTATGAAATCCTTAACTTTTGACACACATACAAAACTAACGAGACTGATTCTAAATGAACAATAATACAGAATATACATGTTTGAATAATTTATGTTTCAGGAAACAATAATCAGTGAATGTTCGGCGAAGGTTTAAATTGAAGATTTAGAGAATGAAATCATAATTAGTATATAAGAAACTAACGAAATTAATTATTTATTTTGTATTAAGCTGACTTATTTGTTCAAATATAAACTGCGAGTGAGTTCAAGCGAGTGCGTTAATTGTAAGCGAATGAATCAATGAAAAATGTTAAAAAATTTATTTTGTATTGTAAGCGAATGAAATGTAAATATTGTAAGCGAATGAGATGTAAAGCCTGAAATAAGTGTGAGCGTGTAAACCACGGGAGGGAGTGTTAAGAGTGAAGTTGCGTGTTTAAACGCTCTCCATCTCTGTCTACCGTTATGGTGGGGGTAAATGGTCGGCGTGCTTCGCAACGCCGCGCGGAGCGCTCGTTCACTTCGTCGCAGCACGGACAAGAGAAAGGACTCTCTAATAAAGTAACTTTTATTCTCGAAACCGACGTTTTCAATCTCCCCATCCATTTCATCCTCAACAGTTGCTTATCTGTGTTAAGCCGTTATTTACAGAAACGTCACATCTAGTGACTGCTGTAGGTAAAGAATTTTCAACCGCAAAATTGTTCCTGCTATGAGATCGGTACAGACCTCCTTTATTATATGTCTTTGAACTATGTCTCGTCGGGTAAGATTGTGAATGGACATCCACTATATGGCGTATCGACAATTCTAGAGGGTCTAGTAATCTCGCAAATGTCAGAAGTAATCTACGATTATTACATAAGAGCCAAGTTGCCTACTAATTCGTGCATCGGTAGATCTCTCGCTCTCTTTCTACTCACTCGCTTTGTCTATATTTCTTGCATGTATGCTTATGCACAAACTGTTGCTGCTAACTTTGGTCTGCCGATGTGAAGATAGTATCTGAATGTATCACGTAAAGCACATTTTCCATTCTGTCTGTAGAGTGGATTTACTGGATTACGATGCGTTATTATTACGAAGATTTACAGGTATTGGAAGACATTTCGTCATCGTCTTCATCCGAGCTTTCGTCGTCATCTTGCTCCGAGATCTCCTCCTCATCTTCCTCAGAGCTTTCATTCTATTCCTTCTCCGAGCTCTCATCTGATGAAGATATGGATATCCATGTGGCATTCGATTCCGACCATTGAAGTAATGGATTTGTCAGCGAAGATGGATCTGATTAAAATAGTATAAAGTTGGTTAGATGTAGCGAATGGTAGATTTTGATATAATTGTAGAACTTGTAGTTAATGGCCGTACTACCAGGGTTTGTAAAATAAATAAACAAAATTTACAACTTTTCGGACGTTTTATTACGTCCCTCTTCAGGTTCTAGACATATAATGACGAATTATCATCTTTCATGGTGTATTTTTTTGAATGTTCTTTAAGTCGTACATTTAATCGTCTACCTGTCTGGCCAAAGTATGAAGCCTCACAATCTTTGCACTTAATTTTGTAAACAATATTAGCTTTATCACAATTTTTAGTATTATCCTTCCCTAATTTAATAATATTGTTAGTTTATTCTTAGTGCTATATACAATATTAGTATTGTTTTTTTTAAACAAAATGTTCACGGATCGTTCTAATTCTTTTACATATGGTAGCGAAATAACCATTTTTTTATTTTCATAATTACATCTATTGTTATTATTGTTTTTCAAATTATTTAGACGTTTTTTTATATAAAATTCACATAATTTGGGAGGACAAAGCTAATGTTGTTTACAAAATTAAGTGCAAAGTTTGTGAGGCTTCATACGTTGGCCAGACAGGTAGACGATTAAATGTACGACTTAAAGAACATTAAAAAAAATACACCATGAAAGATGATAATTCGTCATTATATCTACATACAAAAAACAATAATCACACGATAGACTTTAATAATGTACAAATTCTAGATACAGAAAGTAATAGAGGCAAAAGACTATTTTCCAAAGCTGTATTCATACACACACAAGTGAACTATATGAATAAACAATTTGAAATCAATAGTTTAGCCAAAGAATATACTACGCTTATAAATAATTGTCAATTTATGTGCCCAGAAGAGTACGATCACCGAGAGCAGTAAGTAAGTGCGACCAGGAGTGCATGCTGAGGTAGAGTTACCACGCCCACCTTACGTATGATTGCTCGAAGTAGAGAGCAGTATAGCATTGAGTTTCGGCTCCCCCTCTACTCAGACATGCTCTCCTGATACCACATCCGTTGTATCGCTTCTAAATTGTTACCGTATCCACACCATTTGTACGCGTCGCTTATACACACACACATATGCGTAATGTTCCAGTATAAAAAGGATGAATTTCCAAATTTGAAAGCATTGACGAACGGATCACTTTCCGTAATAGATTAATTAATCAAGGAACGCGGGAGCGTTCCGAAGGCAAGTATAGAAGAGCCTTAGGACGACCGCGTGATTATATACTTTGAAATGGATGTACGAGAAATTCAATGCGATTATATACCTATTGCGTTAGTTTTAACTATATAACATATCCCTATTAATCGAAAGCCATTTCATTGCTCTACTCAAATCGAAAGGTTTCATTTAAAAAGATTGTCTCATTCAAAAGATTTAGAGATCTGAATATTTTTATGTACTATTTCCGAATCTCCGAATCTCCATATTCTTCAGTACGCACAAACTATACATTTTTGTCCGACCGGTACATAGTATAGCATTTTTGTCCGACCGACTGGCAAAAGAGAGAGAGAGAGTGAGTGAGTGGGTAGAGTGAGAGAGAGAGGGAAAGAGAAGAGCGACGGAGAGAGAGAGAGAGAGAGAGAGAGAGGGAAAGAGAAGAGCGACGGAGAGAGACAGAGAGAGAGGGAAAGAGAAGAGCGACGGAGAGAGAGAGAGAGAGGGAAAGAGAAGAGCGACGGAGAGAGAGAGAGAGAGAGAATCCGTATATGGTATATATATATATATCTGGTCAACCAACCTAACCTTATTATTTTATGTATACATAAAACTTTCAATATTACGCATTGGTCCATATACAATCATCATTTATATACAAGTTATATTCAAGACTTTTTACATCATTGAAATTCGATAGATATTAAATGGACTTGGTATATCTCAGATATATTTTCAGATAAGTAGCAAACTATCATTATAAAATAAAAAAAATAATGTTATTAATATAAGTATTGTTACTTTGTGAAATATTTTTTTTTTTGTTATTACAGAGATATCAGAACAAGGATAATTGACAAGTAGATCATCTTTAAATAGTATGTAACATAGAAGAGTTCAAAATTATTATTTTGTATTTTAAGGCCACCAAAAGATTAATTATGTTCAAGTCTGTCAAAGCATGCAACCTCCTGTAGTAGAAAAAATAGAAATACTGTTGCTGATAATATTCGCTCTAGCAGATCAAGCCTCGTTCTACTTTATGGTGTTTTAATTGTGGATATGCTTTACTGGCCCTATGATTTCTAAAGGTAAACTAGCATTATTAAAACCCGGAAATAGTGATATATAAGATTTTGCAAGATGTATCTGATTGCTTATTAATTCAAGAGGTTTCTAGTTAAAATTTAAACGAATCTAAGTGTCGAATATAATGTAATTATATAGTGATTGGCTTATGGCAATGGGTGCCTATAAATAAAATAAAGTATCGGTATGATGTGTTAAATGAAGTGTTGATAACAAATTTCTAACCTCTACTTAAAATCAGAATTTAAAATATTGGTCAGAGCCTTGGTTAAAAAAAAACATTTTTTGTCTATACTTCAAGAAACTTTGTTGATATTGGCGCTGTGCATATTTATTTACTTAAACATCAATTAAAAGATTATGTTAAGTGAACA
Organism: Torymus aiolomorphi; assembly: GCA_036365515.1. NCBI lineage: Eukaryota > Metazoa > Arthropoda > Insecta > Hymenoptera > Torymidae > Torymus > Torymus aiolomorphi. Next base: position 121,763,581 of record CM070875.1, read on the forward strand.
ATAAAATAGAAAAAAGAAAAAATGATGTGTTATTGTTGTGAATAAAAGTGCTCAGTTAATCTAATTTTATAATTTTCTCATGGTGGGAGACGTCAAAATGTTTCAGAAGAGTTCTCAGTAAATATTGTGAAAATGTCTACAGATAAAAGTGCACAGTTAATCTAATTTTATAATTTTCTCACGGTGGGAGACGTCAAAATGTTTCAGAGGAGATCTCAGTAATTTTTCTACACAAGATTCAGATAATTATTTCAAAAAGTATACAAGAATGTTACGGAAGCTTTTATTATCAGAAATTCTTAGTTCATAAACTGATACAAGATGTGTGGCAATCATGAGTTTCTACTATAAAAGAATGTCGAGAAAGCTTTCTTTTCCCAATGATTCTTAGTTCATAAACTTTTGTTTTTAATTTTGCAAGATGTATCTGATTGCTTATTAATTCGAGTGGTTTCTAGTTAAAATTTAAACGAATCTAAGTGTCGAATATAATGTAATTATATAGTGATTGGCTTATGGCAATGGGTGCCTATAAATAAAATAAAGTATCGGTATGATGTGTTAAGGTAATGTGTACTTACCGACAAATTTTAGAACATATATATCTTTTGCAAATAATAATAGAATTACTAAAAAAAAAAATTGAGTATAGTATTTATATATACGGAGCGCCTGACAGAGCTGTTTTTCCAAAAATCTACTCAGAATTTATTTAATTAAATAAAAGCCGCAATGTCGATAAGTAGGGATCTGTAATACTTCGAATTTTGCCAGTTTTAAAACGAGCATATCTCATGGAAATGCTGATAGAATCGCACAAAAAAAAATCTGAGCATAGTATTTACATACACGGAGCGCCTGACAGAATTGTTTTTCCAAATAAACGTTCGAATGTTTATTAATTAAATAATGAAATTGGGTTGATTTTGAGGTTCACATCGCCTTAAATGAAGTGTTGATAACAAATTTCTAACCTCTACTTAAAATCAGAATTTAAAATATTGGTCAGAGCCTTGGTTAAAAAAAAACATTTTTTGTCTATACTTCAAGAAACTTTGTTGATATTGGCGCTGTGCATATTTATTTACTTAAACATCAATTAAAATATTATGTTAAGTGAACAATAAAATAGAGAAAAAAGAAAAAATGATGTGTTATTGTTGTGAATAAAAGTGCTCAGTTAATCTAATTTTATAATTTTCTCATGGTGGGAGACGTCAAAATGTTTCAGAAGAGTTCTCAGTAAATATTGTGAAAATGTCTACAGATAAAAGTGCTCAGTTAATCTAATTTTATAATTTTCTCACGGTGGGAGACGTCAAAATGTTTCAGAGGAGATCTCAGTAATTTTTCTACACAAGATTCAGATAATTATTTCAAAAAGTATACAAGAATGTTATGGAAGCTTTTATTATCAGAAATTCTTAGTTCATAAACTGATACAAGATGTGTGGCAATCATGAGTTTCTACTATAAAAGAATGTCGAGAAAGCTTTCTTTTCCCAATGATTCTTAGTTCATAAACTTTTGTTTTTAATTTTGCAAGATGTATCTGATTGCTTATTAATTCAAGTGGTTTCTAGTTAAAATTTAAACGAATCTAAGTGTCGAATATAATGTAATTATATAGTGATTGGCTTATGGCAATGGGTGCCTATAAATAAAATAAAGTATCGGTATGATGTGTTAAATGAAGTGTTGATAACAAATTTCTAACCTCTACTTAAAATCAGAATTTAAAATATTGGTCAGAGCCTTGGTTAAAAAAAAACATTTTTTGTCTATACTTCAAGAAACTTTGTTGATATTGGCACTGTGCATATTTATTTACTTAAACATCAATTAAAAGATTATGTTAAGTGAACAATAAAATAGAGAAAAAAGAAAAAATGATGTGTTATTGTTGTGAATAAAGTGCTCAGTTAATCTAATTTTATAATTTTCTCATGGTGGGAGACGTCAAAATGTTTCAGAAGAGTTCTCAGTAAATATTGTGAAAATGTCTACGGATAAAAGTGCTCAGTTAATCTAATTTTATAATTTTCTCACGGTGGGAGACGTCAAAATGTTTCAGGGGAGTTCTCAGTAAATATTTTTCTACACAAGATTCAGATAATTATTTCAAAAAGTATACAAGAATGTTACGGAAGCTTTTATTATCAGAAATTCAAGATGTTTCAAGATGTTTTATATTTTAAAAGAATGGAGAAAGCTTTTTTCTCTCAATGATTCTTAGTTCATAAACTTTTGTGTTTAATTTTGCAAGATGTGTCTGATTGGTTATTAATTCAACTGGTTTCTAGTTAAAATTTCAACGAATCTAAGAGTTGAAAATATAATGTAATTATTATATAGTGGTTGGCTTATCGTGATGGGCGCCAAATGTTTCAGAGTAGCTATCTGTTCTGTGAATTACCGTATATGAAACCATAATATATAAATTACTGTAATGGCTACTTTTTTATCTGCAACCAATATTTTAATTTGCTAGCGGATTGTGTTGCAGTAGTGTGGCTAGTTACAATGTATGTATTTTATAACTCTCTCCCGCTCCCCTCTCTTTCTCTCCCTCAACATATGTCAAACTCTGTACCAAGAACTTTAATGAGAGCCTAAATATTTTTTTTAAACAATCAGTAAAACAAATAGTGGCTAAGGCAAATGTATGAGTTTTCTCTGTATAATTAATCAACATCTGTCACACTCTGAACCAAGAACTTTAATGAAAACCTAAATATTTTTTTAAAACAATCAGCAAAACAAATAGTATTATTAATGTAACAACACAATTTGTCTAGTCTTTTTATTTTTTCTAGTCTCATCTATTCAATAAGCACTCTCTACAAATGGTAATAATTTTTTTCATGACTGTACTAATAATAATAGTGTTGATATTTAAAACTTTCTACGAAAGTGTAAAATAAGGCAAGTATAGAAGTTTTTTCTGTATAATCTATGTATAATCTAAATATAAAACTTTCTACGAAAGTATAAAATAAGGCAAGTATAGACGTTTTTTCTGTATAATATACTCTTCCTCTCTCTCTTCCCCCGCCCTCTCTCACCCTCTCTCCCCCCTCCCCTTTCTTCCTCTCTCTCAACATCCGTCAAACTCTGTACCAAAAACTTTAATCACAGCTTAAATATTTTTGTTTAATACAATCAACATGTTTAAAAAAAAAATAATTCCTTAAGTACGTTACGTACGTTAATTAAACACAAGAAAGTACTGAAATCAATTATATTGTAGTCAAGTACCCATAACTTAACTTGACTGACATAATACAACTTTTCGTACCTACTCAAAAATATTCAGCTAGCGGGCATGAAGTACTATTTAACACCCAAGAGGCGTAATAGCTCTCATACTCCTACAAAACTTTATAGAACCTACGCACTTTACGTCCGTGTGGGCAAAAATTATTTAAATTATATATAACTATCTTTTACTTCGTCGAGTAAATGTATACTGAATAAATTATATGTATGTAGATTCAAATTCTTCATTGCAAATCAAACAAACGAAAGTTGTGAAATCAATTACCGATAGTCAAGTAATGCAAACAACTCTCCGAAACAACTGTATGACTGATCTCAGAAATATATTATTCTAATTTGTTCATTCTTCTATACAAATTAAACACAAGAAAGTACTGAAATCAATTTATTGTAGTCAAGTATACCCATAAGTTAACTTGACTGAGATAATAGAACTTTTAGTACCTTGCGTGTAAAATTACATTTCACGCCCACGTTGTAACTTCAAAAATATTCACCCAGCAGGCATAAAGTACTACTTAACGCCTAATAAGCGGAATAGCTCACATATTCCTACAACACTTTATAGAACCTACGCACTTTACTCCCGGGTAGACGAAAATTATTAATTAATTACTATTACGCCTTCTTTTTATTTCTAAAATTAATAAGAATTTTATCAGATATTTACGAAGTCAATGCCTATATAAAAAAATTACATAGTTACCAACACATCCCCATTTTTCATTATTTTTTCTCAATTTTGAAATTTCTATAATATTACGCATCTTGGGAGGACACGAGAAGTCTAGAGCTGCTCTAGCAGGGGTGGTCGTCCAATCTTCCATACATACTTGACGGGCCCGACGGTGCAGTTTACCGGTGAGCTTTGTAAATGTAGAATACTAGATTTTTGCATATACCTATAAGTCCACCATAAATACCGTTTAAATATAATATCCCTACATGTACTGTGTGCATAATCATGATTTACTTTTATTACCTAAAATATTTTTCCTTGTGTTCGTCTTTTTTTATATGGGAATGAAATAAAAAGATACATATAAATTCATAGTCTATTCAAAAGAGCTTTAAATTTTACTAACTATTTTATGAGCCACCTATTTTTATCCTTTTCCCGCGTGTAAATATCATATGAGATCTTATATGAGTATTTCGGACATCAGATCAGATAAGACATCATGTTATGAGTATTTCGGACATGACATCAGATAAGACTCATATATGTTATGTCATCTGCAATTTTATATATTATGGGACCTCATATGTGATCTCATATGGGATCTGATGTCCGATATTCTCATATGAGATCTCATATGAAATTTTCATCTGTGTTTGGACTTTTCTATTTAAAAAGAGTAATATATTCACGGATCAGTATTTAATATCTAGAAGCAATTGATTTATACATTTTATCTGATCTTTAAACGTATGAATATTCATATGAAAATGACAATGTCTACACCTTAAACTGCAAACCGTCGGGCCCGCCAAGTATGTATGGAAGATTGGACGACCACCCCTGCTAGAGCAGCTCTAGACTTTTCGTGTCCTCCCAAGATGCGTAATATTATAGAAATTTCAAAATTGAGAAAAAATAATGAAAAATGGGGATGTGTTGGTAACTATGTAATTTTTTTATATAGGCATTGACTTCGTAAATATCTGATAAAATTCTTATTAATTTTAGAAATAAAAAGAAGGCATAATAGTAATTAATTAATAATTTTCGTCTACCCGGAAGTAAAGTGCGTAGGTTCTATAAAGTGTTGTAGGAATATGTGAGCTATTCCGCTTATTAGGCGTTAAGTAGTACTTTATGCCTGCTGGGTGAATATTTTTGAAGTTACAACGTGGGCGTGAAATGTAATTTTACACGCAAGGTACTAAAAGTTCTATTATCTCAGTCAAGTTAACTTATGGGTATACTTGACTACAATAAATTGATTTCAGTACTTTCTTGTGTTTAATTTGTATAGAAGAATGAACAAATTAGAATAATATATTTCTGAGATCAGTCATACAGTTGTTTCGGAGAGTTGTTTGCATTACTTGACTATCGGTAATTGATTTCACAACTTTCGTTTGTTTGATTTGCAATGAAGAATTTGAATCTACATACATATAATTTGTTCAGTATACATTTACTCGACGAAGTAAAAGATAGTTATATATAATTTAAATAATTTTTGCCCACACGGACGTAAAGTGCGTAGGTTCTATAAAGTTTTGTAGGAGTATGAGAGCTATTACGCCTCTTGGGTGTTAAATAGTACTTCATGCCCGCTAGCTGAATATTTTTGAGTAGGTACGAAAAGTTGTATTATGTCAGTCAAGTTAAGTTATGGGTACTTGACTACAATATAATTGATTTCAGTACTTTCTTGTGTTTAATTAACGTACGTAACGTACTTAAGGAATTATTTTTTTTTTTTAAACATGTTGATTGTATTAAACAAAAATATTTAAGCTGTGATTAAAGTTTTTGGTACAGAGTTTGACGGATGTTGAGAGAGAGGAAGAAAGGGGAGGGGGGAGAGAGGGTGAGAGAGGGCGGGGGAAGAGAGAGAGGAAGAGTATATTATACAGAAAAAACGTCTATACTTGCCTTATTTTATACTTTCGTAGAAAGTTTTATATTTAGATTATACATAGATTATACAGAAAAACTTCTATACTTGCCTTATTTTACACTTTCGTAGAAAGTTTTAAATATCAACACTATTATTATTAGTACAGTCATGAAAAAATTATTACCATTTGTAGAGAGTGCTTATTGAATAGATGAGACTAGAAAAATAAAAAGACTAGACAAATTGTGTTGTTACATTAATAATACTATTTGTTTTGCTGATTGTTTTAAAAAATATTTAGGTTTTCATTAAAATTCTTGGTTCAGAGTGTGACAGATGTTTATTAATTATACAGAGAAAACTCATACATTTGCCTTAGCCACTATTTGCTTTACTGATTGTTTAAAAAAAAATATTTAGGCTCTCATTAAAGTTCTTGGTACAGAGTTTGACATATGTTGAGGGAGAGAAAGAGAGGGGAGCGGGAGAGAGTTATAAAATACATACATTGTAACTAGCCACACTACTGCAACACAATCCGCTAGCAAATTAAAATATTGGTTGCAGATAAACAAGTAGCCATTACAGTAATTTATATATTATGGTTTCATATACGGTAATTCACAGAACAGATAGCTACTCTGAAACATTTGGCGCCCATCACGATAAGCCAACCACTATATAATAATTACATTATATTTTCAACTCTTAGATTCGTTGAAATTTTAACTAGAAACCAGTTGAATTAATAACCAATCAGACACATCTTGCAAAATTAAACACAAAAGTTTATGAACTAAGAATCATTGAGAGAAAAAAGCTTTCTCCATTCTTTTAAATTGACCATACGTTTCAGTTTTAAGTTTTAATTATTGTGCGAAGATAAATTTGTGAGTTGTAAAAAAAACATTTGTTATATAAATTGTAAAAAAATTTTTTGTTGTTGTGTCTAGAACCTTAAGAGGGACGTAATAAAACGTCCGAAACGTTGTAAATTTTGTTTATTTATTTTACAAACCCTGGTAGTACGGCCATTAACTACAAGTTCTACAATTACGAAAATAGCATAATGTCATACAATAAATAGATAAAATGCTTATAATAAAAAATGTAACTGCTTTGTGAATTATCCCTCGCACCATTGAAATGTGGACAACATAATTTTTTCTCTCTTTACTTCTTATCTTGACTATTTCCGAAAACATTCTTAACGGAAATAAAAAATTTTGTTGTCCATATTTCAATGGCGTGAAGGATAATTCACAAAGCAGTTACATTTTTTAATATGATCATTTTGTTTATTTATTACATTACATTATACCGTTTCAATCAGATCCATCTTCGCTGCCAAATCCACTACTCCAATGGTCGGAATCAAATGCCTGATGGATATCCATATCGTCATCCGATGAGAGGTCGGAGGAAGAGCAGGAGGATAGCTCGGAGGAAGAGGAGGAGGAGGAGATTTCGGAGGAAGATGACGAGGAAAATTCGGATGAAGACGATGACGAAATTTCCTCCAACATCTCTAAATCTTGGTAATGATAATGCATCGTAATCCAGTGAATCCATTCTACAGACAGAAAGAAACACATGCGTTAAGTGATACATTCAGATATTATTTTCACATCGGCAGACCGAAGGAAGAAGCAACAGTTCATGTATAAGCATACATGCAAGCAACATAGACAGATTGAGTCAGAAAGAAAGAGAGCCAGAGATCTACCGATGCACGAATTAGTAGGTAACTTGGCTCTTATATACTAATCGTAGAGTACTTCTGACACTTGCGAGATTACAAGACCCCCTAGAATTGTCGATACGCCACCTAGCAGGATAGTAGATAAGCTAGGCCGGTTCTGGACCCCCCACCACTCGTCCTCCATCAGCCCCCCACCCCTCTGACGATTGTTCTAGAACGTTTTGTAACTTAACACCTCCTGCAGGGTCATCGATGACACAGTTTACACAATATGACGACACCTTTTTGGAAAACGTTGTAAAACGTTAGGCATACATCCGCCCCCATCCCCCATTGAATATTGCTCCCGAAACTCTGGGCAGCGCGCATGCTGTGTGAGTACGACTGTAGAAAAGAATTAATCATCACCGTGATGTACACTTCTAATGAACGTATATGCGTTATCTATCGCACCTCCTCTTTGTTCTGATATTCGCACCGCGATTCTTGGAACGGGAGAGTATTTAAATTGTGATTTACTTATCCACTCTCTTTCGTTTTACTTACAGAATTAAAAATGGTGAAATTATTAATAAAAATTTTATTTGACAATACCAAGAAATTGGTATTCCAAACCGTTCGCGAGATACAGAATTTATTTGATTTTAGCATGAGTTTATTAGTGAGATTTAAAATAATTCAAGTAATAAAGTTCCCAATACTGGGACAATAATATTTTTCGCTCAGTAATATAGCTGCCCTGTAAAAGCATATGGCTGCCTCCTCATACCCGTCACCCTTTTAATATAGGAATTTGTTGCTCAGCAATATGGTACCCTATTAAAGCATATAACTGCCTCCTCCTTCGGAGAGAAATCGTGATTGTTTTACGGATCAACTATTATGCGGGGTGCGCATAGCCGGGTGCTAAACGATTTTTGCATGAACATCATGATAGTTAGTCCCGAACACATACGTTTCTCACATCTAAAGCGCACTGCTCGCACCCTACATAAAAATCTCACGTGTGCGTGTGTATATCTGTGTGTGTGAGTGTGTGTGTGTGTGTGTGTGTGTATGTGTGTGTGTGTGTGTGTGTGTGTATAAATATAACATAATATCAACGTCATCAACGTAAACACGCGGCCGTCGGGGGAAAATAATTAATTGTACATCTAACTTACAATTATGTGTCTCTGCAGAGTGCTGCATAGATTTAGAGATCTACACCAACCATGCGGGAAAAAAGACTTGAACATTCTAAAGTCAATTCGAACCCGATGGCTGTCATATAATATTATAGTAAAGTAATAGTAAAGTGTGCCGTACTCAAAAAATTTATGAGTACAACTGTAGAAAAGAATTCATCATCACCTCGATGTACACTTCCAATGAACGTATATGCGTTATCTATCGCACCTCTTTGTTCTGATATTCGCGTCGCGATTCTTGGAACGGGAGAGTATTTAAATTGTGCTCGCGATGGGTTTAGGGACACGTATAATGTAATATACACGTAAAAAGCAGCTAAGGCTGGTTTACGGGCACGCGATGGGCATAGGGACACGTAAAATCTAATATACACGTAGACAGCAGGTGAGGCTGGCTTACGGGCACGTCATGGGCTTAGGGACACGGAAAGTCTAATATACACTTAAAAAGCAGGTGGGGCAGGCTTACAGGCACTCCATTAGCTTAGGGACACGGAAAATCTAATATACAAGTAAAAAGCAGGTGAGGCTGGTTTACGGCCACGCGATGGGCTCAGGGACACGTAAAATCTAATATACACTTAAACAGCAGATTGGTCTGGCTTACGGGCACGCGATGGGCTTAGAGTGTCGTAAAAACTTATAACGATAAGTAAATGGCAGGTAATAGTTGGGATATGCTTATTGGTACGAAAATGGACTACGAATCAACTGAAAAATTAAAAACATGTAAAAAGCCCTCGTGAAAATATTATATGACATCTCGTATGAGATCGTAATTGAAACTAACAACGATATCATATTAATTCTCATATAGTTCTCATATGAGATCGTTCTACGAATTTCAGACATATGAGATCTATATGAGATCTCATATGATATCTCATCAGCAATTTTAATTAATTAATAAATAATTTATTGTTAATGTAAAATTATGAATAAATAGTATGTTTTAATGAATCTGAAAAAGAGCTATAAAGTGCTATCAATATATTTTACTTATGTTAATATTTGATTTCATTCTATTTCTAAATATTCAAGAAAATGTAATGTTTATTAATACTTTTACAGTAAAGATAAATTATTTATTAACTAATGAAAGTTGCAGATGAGATCTCATATGAGATCGCATATATGTAGATGTCTGATGTCTGAAATTCGTATTACGATCTCATATGAGACCTATATGAGATCTCATGTGAGATCATTGTTAGTTTCAATTACGATCTCATATGTGATATCATATAATATTTTCACGCGGGAGCGCATGGAAGCGGCAAGCATATATCGAAACTGTAAAAAATTAAATCCATACATTAATTATACAAGGGTAAATGGCGATTACACAAAAAAATTGTTTCCCGGGCACATCTAATCTGGTCACACATTTTCTCCAACCTTAAATGTTATTAGCTTATATTGTCTAATTTTATCAAATATTTCTTAAAAAATTACTAAATGTTGAAAATGCTTGTAAATTTTTTGATTTATTACATTCAGTTCTATTTATCCTACCCTACTGCAAAATCTCACGTGAGATCTCAGGTGAGAACTCACATGAGACCTCACGTGAGATTATTCAGTAGGGTAAAGAAAGTTTGCATGCATTTTAAAGAACTGTCGGAGTCCGATACTCGGACGTCACCGGTTTTTTCTTGTAAAACAACTGTTACGAATTTTCTCGAAAAGGGCTGACGCCCTGGCCTTAGCCGGTGCCCCGTTGGTTCACTTATCTAATTTATTGCCCTATTTGCGCTAGCAGAATAAACCAATCAGACACATAGCGTAGAGCATCCAAGTGTAAAGCTAGTTTTGCAATTTTTCAAAAGTCAACAATACAACCGAGTTTCAGAATAGCCTTGATCCAGCTTAGACTCTCGTTTACTCACTTTAACATAATCTGCCAATTATTTTAAATAATATTTTCTACCTGATTCTGACACCACGTTATATTTGAAAACTTGGGTTCAAGCTATAAAACGTGCACCCACTCACTTTTTCTGATGTTAGTAGCAAAATAATTGTTTAAATAAGTATATCTCTCTGGAACTTGCATGGCGCGGTATATGGAAATTTATAATTTTTTGAAAATAATTTTTTACTGAATTTATCTGATCAAGTGCTATTCTAGTCGCGTGAGATAAGAGGGTGCAGCGCTTTCATTTTAACGAAACGAAAAGTTTTATGCAAACCTTATATTACGACTCATCTCCATTTTGAGATATGATGTCTATTCGGACCCGTCAGATGTAGTATTTCGTGTTCCGTGTACTATGCCGTGTATAAAATTAAGCAAAAGATAACATTTCCGTTATCTTCCGTGAACTGCCCCGTTGAAAAGGTTAGATAAAAACTAATAAAAATAGTCACATTCGGGTGCAGAAACTGCATAGGATATTAGGTTTCTGCACCCTTTTTATCTGGCTCTATCGGATCTTTTCAACCGGGCGCGGTTATCTTCTATAATCTGTCACCATCCATTGTCATAGACAAAGAATCTCTGTAAATGAATTGAGTTCAACGAACTTTTTCAGAAAGTTTTATTGATTCCAATTGACTCTAATAGTTTATTTTATATTTCATAAATTTAAATTTATTTGAATGAATTTCTAAGCAATTTAATATAATTTATTGTATTTTAATGAATTTTTAATGAATTTCAATGTATTCTTTGTAACACATGCACGATTTTCGTAATTTTTCGACCTAAAACGCGGTCCTAAAATGGCTTTTTTTTACTGATTTGATAAAAAAATCCATTCGCGCCCGGCCGGTGCAAAACTATTCATTTGCGCCCGCTACTCTAAAATTCCGAAAAATCGCAAAAAAATCTATTTAGCCTTGCTTTTTAGGCTCAAAAATGCCGAAAGTGCTCATAGCATGCGCACACGTAACAATTCCCTAAATTTTCTCTGCCAATTCATATTATAAAAAACTCGAAATTAGAAAATTGATAGTCGAAAATTGAAATTAGATATATGAAAATAATTTTATTTTTGTTTTAATACAAAAATTCGCCGCTTGAATTGTATTTAAACGAAGATATTCGCTGCCAATTTATATTATAAAAAACTCGAAATTAGAAAATTGATACTCGAAAATTGAAATTACATACATGAAAATAATTTTATTTTCGTTTTAATACAAAAATTCGCCGCTTGAATTGTATTTAAACGAAGATATATACAGGGAGTCAAAAAAGTCCCGGGACGGCTGCATATATCCTCAGTCTCTGTCTCTACATCTCTTTCTCTAACCTCTGTATCTATACGTCTCTTTCTCTACATCTCTTTCTCTAATCTCTGTATCTATACGTCTCTGTCTATACTTACTGTCTCGACGTCTCTATCTCTACATCTCTGTCTCTACGTCTCCGCTGTACCTTTCTGTCTCTATCTCTCTGTATCTACATCCCTGTCTCTACGTCTCTACCTCCAATCCCCCCCCTCTCTCTCTCTCTCTCTCTCTCTCTCTCTCTCTCTCTCTCTCTCTCTACTTATAATATATTATTATATTTATTCTACATTTTGGCCTCAAAAGCCTATATGTCTATGACCCTCTTAAAATATAGATATTTTTTTTTAATATACATGCCTTATTTGTACAATCTGAAAGTGACTCCGTCTCTTCATCATTCAATCCTATAGAGGATTGAAGTGGTATATCACCTATGCAGCTTCCATCCATAGGAGTCAGAACTGCACCTGTCGTTGAATCATTCGATTTATTATCAAGTACATCAGGTTGATCATCCTCGAAGCTGGCTTTTTCTGGATCGCGCTGGAAATTAATACATCACAATTAATTGTTATATTAATAATTAATGATAGTTTAATTAATTACAAATTATTAATTCTTTTTAAATATCATTCAAAATTATAATAAAAACCTAAAAACTATTTAAAATATGTAATAAATAAAAATATAACAAATAAAAAAAATTAAATTTTGAAAATAATAAAAAATATAATAAATAAAAAAATTAAATAATATAATAAACCTAATAACTATTTAAAATATTACCTCTGTAAATGTGTCCAAAATGCTACATTTTGTATCATTTGTAAACAGTTTTAAACAGTTAAAAACAGTTTCAAGAAATTTTGAACAGTTATTCCCGCGTGAAAATAACTTATGTGATCTCATATGAAATCGTAATTGAAGCTAACAACGATCTCATATGAGATCTCATATAGTTCTCATATGAGACCGGTATACGAATTTCAGACGTATGAGATCTCATCTGCAATTTTAATTCATAAATAATTTATTTGTAATGTAATCGCATAAATAAATATAATGATTTAATGAATCTGAAAAAAAGAGCGAATAAAGTAAATAAATAATAAAATAAAAATCAATACATTCTACTAATGTTAATATTTTAGCTCATTCTATCTCTATAGATTCAATGAAAGATAATATTAATTGATGCTTTTACATTAAAAATAAATTATTTATTAATTAACTAAAATTGCAAATGATATCTCATATAGATCTCATATGTCTGAAATTCGTATAACGATCTTATTTGAGAACTATATAAAATCTCATATGAGATCGTTGTTAGCCTCAAATACGATCTCATATAAAATTTTCACATTGGTTAACTGTTATTAGGATTTAAAATTTACAACAGGGTAGCTTGAAGAATAAACTTTTTTTATGTACATACTTTGTCTGTAGCATCATTCGTATAGTCATTTGTATTTGACAAATCAAAATTTGTCTCCGGACCATTTGATCTTGTTCTGGATCCAACGAGTTCATCACCCACGTAGCTGGCTTTGTCTGGATTGCACTGGAAATTAATACATCACAATTAATTATTATTATTAATTAATGATAGTAAAATTAATCACAAATTGTAAAACTGTTATTTCTCACTGTTTAAAACTCCTAGAAACTATTTGGAAAATTTGAAAATGTATCCAAAATGCTGCATTTTGTAACATTTATCAACAGTTTTAAACAGTTACAGTTTCAAGAAATTTTTAACAGTTATTAACTGTTACTAAAATTTAGAATTTATAACAGAGTAGCTTAAGGAATAGATATTTTTTTAATGCATAGCTTGTTTGTAGCATCATTGGTATCGTAATTTGTATCACTGGGTTTCTCTGGATCAGACTAGAAATTGGTATATCGAATATACTGAAAATTCATAGAACAGATTTTTTATTTCATATGTACCTTATCTAAATCGAAATTGGTATTTAAAATATTCAATTCCGATGAAAATAAGAGTGGTTGATCCCCTGAACTTTTCTCAACTGGCTCACACTGAAAATTTATACATTAATACAATTAATTGATATGTATTACGTCTTTATGAATTAGTGAATGTTTTTTAATTGATACAAAATATAAAATAAATACTTACATCTGCGGGGTGATTATGTATCAAATTCAGTTGGCTTATTTCCAAGAACTCTTTAGAATTTTTTTGTGGTGTTGTGTATTTTAGCCTAAGACTAAATGGGCAGTTTGTCTTTTGAGAACTGAAAATAAAAATATTTAATATTGACAGGCAGATATTACAAATTAAAAAAAAAATTAATGATAGTTAAATTAATTACAAATTATTAATTCTTTTTAAATATCATTCAAAATTATTTTAAACTGTTTCAAACTATTTAAAACTCCTAAAAACTATTTACAAATGTGTCCAAAATCGACATTTTATAACATTTATAAACAGTTACAGTTTCAAGAAATTTTTAACAGTTATTAGTTAATAACTATTAGTTATTAGTTAACTGTTATTAAGATTTATAATGTACAACTGGGTATCTTAAAGAATAGATTTTTTTTATGAATACTTACTTTTTATTACGCATACCCTTCCCCTTACTTTTCAAAATGCCAGATTTTTGGCATTTATAGACTTTGTACGCAAATTGAAACTCATTGCCTTCAAGAGCGCCTGCTCTTTTACGGCTATCGGCTGTTGAAAGTCTATACCCAGAGGATTGTTCATATCGTTCAATGTGTTCGTGAAAATCCGAGTAACTTAAAAATTGTTGCTTAATATAAAACACTTTCCCGTCCATTTGAAGTTCAGATCAATCAAATATATATATATAATTATCACTTAACCCCTTTATGGAGTCCATCCCTGTATATTAGTACCTACGCCCAGAGTTCCCGTATACAAGTGACTAAAGAAATAATCCCTCTCTGGGTATAGAAACTCTAGATCGGGCTCCATAAACGCCGTATAAGAATATTTTATGGGACCCGGGCTCCATAAAAGAAAACGGGCTCCATAAATATGCTCATGTGTATAAAAGGGCTCCATAAATCTGGTAAAACATATATATATATATATATATATATATATATATATATATATATATATATATATATATATATATATATATATATATATATATATATATATATATATATATATATATATATATATTTAATACAAGTTAAGTAAACAAGAATTCTACAAGCATGAACTCTCGAAGCGTCTGTCTTTAGTCATGCGTAAAAACAAATGACTTTTTTTTACTTCCAATAAGCTAGCTCCTAGCCAGATCCTCAATAAACAAATGACTGCAGCGCTACTTGAATTTATAGAAAATCTTCGTGGTATGGCGTTATTTCGATAGTTGCGCTACCTATAAAGTGCCAACTGCCACCACCAAGCTGAATTCTGAAAGCTCAGTGGGGTTTGTCCAGATATGCTGCACATATTACGCTTGCGTAAAGTTTCGGCCAAACGCGGTAAAGAAGTATGCCGGAAAATCACGGCTTGACTCGAGTGTAATTAGTTTGTCTACGTTAGAAGGTGAGCATCGCGTGATTCCAGAGTCCCGGTGGTCCGCTCTTCTGTGTGTCCATATACATGTAAATACACACTGAGCAGCTTTTGTGCGAAGGCAAATATTTCTCTTGCCTTTTAGTGGAGTATGTTTCGTTGCTATATACGCGTGCACTTTCGATCGCCTTGTTGTTCCGACACTCTATAAAGTCTATAGCGATGCCTCAAATATACGGATGTTTCTCGCCTTCCTTTATAATTACTCGTTAGACTATGTATTTTTAAATTGAGCATTGGTTGATTCACTGGACCTGTAAGTATATTTTAGAACCTACTACCTCAAACATATTTGATATCTCTAAAAAGAGTTGGCTCTCTCCCATATCTTTTCTACTTTACGTGAACTCCGACTTTTTTTACCTACCACGTAAACGGATTACAGTCGTAACTTTATTTTGCGGCCGACAATGTAATTTTTAAGTTTATGCTCATTAAATAAAATGTCGGGAGTCAACCGCGTCGTTGTGTTTAAGAAAAGAGCTGTGTTTACCTCTCGAAGCAAGCTATGATTGGCTGGTGGCATGCGCCCTTACCGCGTTCGTTCGCATCCGTACGAAACCGTATGTACAAGGGCCGAAACGGAATTTTGCCCAATCGTGCTATTCAGATCTGCTCCCTATAACGATATTCGCGATCGCACATAAAATATACAATTTAAGAGAGAGAGAAAGAGAGGGAATAGGCCGACCGCACTATGTTTACAGATAGCGCAGTACGTTCTATCGCTAATTCGGCTTTGACCTCTAAGCAGTATATAGACAAAGCCCAATTAAATTCGAAAAATTTGAGAAGAAGGCTTTGAGAGGTGAGATGTGAAGGTGAGAGGTGACTCTTATAATCTATCTCGAAGTGAGAGGTCAGATTATATAAGTATACTTATATATAAGTATACTTATATATTAACTATAGTTACTATTTTCTATGGCTTTTTATAAACTATATCAGCTATTATATCTGGTGTTTTTTTTTCAGCTATCATAAAATAAAATTAGTTATTTCGGTACAATCAAGTAC
Source organism: Torymus aiolomorphi (assembly GCA_036365515.1). Taxonomy (NCBI): domain Eukaryota; kingdom Metazoa; phylum Arthropoda; class Insecta; order Hymenoptera; family Torymidae; genus Torymus; species Torymus aiolomorphi. The sequence continues at coordinate 121,780,171 of CM070875.1, forward strand.
TAAGAAGAATATAAATTGCTTACTTTGGTATGAATTTTTTGAAAGAAAAAAAAAGCAAAAATGAGTGATGGTAATTATAGTTTGTTGTTAATTTATTTTTCAAGAAATTGTAATATTTCATTATCGCTATAGAATAGCATTTTTTTGTTTAATTCAATTTTATCTGAAAAGTTGTTTTCTGTAATAAAAAAATATTGATCATTTTTATTAACCAGATTAATTAACCAAAAATTAAAATATTAAATTAAATTAATATTTTCTTAGAAAATAACCAATTAATTATAAGACAAGTTATTACTTCAGATGCCTTAATGTATCATTATTAAGACATGAAAGAAATACATAAGACAAACATATCTACAACTAGAAATAAGAGTATTCAACTTCTGAAATAAAAAAAGGCTGTATAACAATAACAATAGCTGCATGGAAGTATACAACTGACTATCAATAGTCTACCCGATGAAAAAAGCTAAAAAATTACATAAATCAATGTAAATTAAATAATAACTACTATTTTGTTAAAGTATTGAAAATTTTATGTCACTTGTTTACTGTTTAATTATTTGAACGCTAGTTTCCAAGTTACTTATACACTGCATGTAAGTTACTTACAAGTTATTACTTACATGTAAGTTACTTATAAGTTTCCAAGTTACTTATACATTACATGCAGTGTATAAGTAACTTGGAAACTAGCGTTCAAATAATTAAACAGTAAACAAGTGACATAAAATTTTGAATACTTTAACAAAATAGTAGTTATTATTTAATTTACATTGATTTATGTAATTTTTTTTTCATCGGGTAGACTATTGATAGTCAGTATTATACTTCCATGCAGCTATTGTTATTGTTATACAGCCTTTTTTTATTTCAGAAGTTGAATACTCTTATTTCTAGTTGTAGATATGTTTGTCTTATGTATTTCTTTCATGTCTTAATAATGATACATTAAGGCATCTGAAGTAATAACTTGTCTTATAATTAATTGGTTATTTTCTAAGAAAATATTAATTTAATTTAATATTTTAATTTTTGGTTAATTAATCTGGTTAATAAAAATGATCAATATTTTTTTATTACAGAAAACAACTTTTCAGATAAAATTGAATTAAACAAAAAAATGTTATTCTATAGCGATAATGAAATATTACAATTTCTTGAAAAATACCAGAAATTAAAAAGGCAAATATTTGTAAAAGGACATTCACAAAAACTTGAATCAGCAAATTTAAAAAATAAAACTATTGTAAATGAAAATTGTACATATTATTTTATCAAATATAATTGTAAGTTTGGACCATCAAAAGTTTCAACATCAACAGGGTCTCGAGAACCTAGGTATAAATTAATATTATTTTTTAAAATTTATTAATATAACAGAATTTCTTGTGTTTAAAGGGAATAGACTAGTTTTGTCTACCCCTCTAAATATGTTATAAATCCATATAGCCCTGAGTGTTTACCATCTATATTCCATTAATGATAGTTCCTAAAGTAAAAAAGAATATTTGAAAAACATAAAAAAATTTTTTTTTACAATTTTATGTAAAGTTTCAGTATTATATATGGAATAACTTGTAAACTATAATTTAACAGCTGCAAACTTTTTTACAGAACTTTCAAAAGAGACTGCGGAGCATTTATTATGTTTAAATTATTAAAGGACAGGATGGCTTACATAGTTTCACAATTCAATGAGAATCATACAAATCATGATGGATTTGAGGTTCAGATTAGTTTTATTTATTAAGATAACCAAAATAATAAAAAAAAGTAACTATAATTGTTAAATTAAATTGATTTCAGGAATTTTATGAACATTTGCCAGAAAGTAGAAGATTAAACGAAGAGGAAAAGGCAGAGGCTCTGCAGTTTATGTCTTTGGGATGTAAATCTGCGAGATTGCAATTACATGTCAAAGAAAAAATAGGCAAAGAAATTAGGAGGAAGGACTTAAACAATTTAGCTGCATCAGCAAAATGTCAAGATGGTGACAATCTAGAGGGTGTCATCAACTTATTGAAAGAATATTGTAAGTATTATGAAACGAAAAGGTAGTTGCATAATATTTTTATTTTTATTATTAATATTATTATTTTTTTCGCAGAAGCAAATGCACAAGTACTTCATGAAAATAACGTTTTTGAAGGCTTATATTTTTCGACCGAAAAAATGAGAGAAAATATTGCCGAATTCGGAGAAATAATTTTTTTAGACTGTACGTACAAACTGTTTAAAAATCATTACAGTTTAATGCTGTTCGTGGTTGAAGACAATGAAGGACACAGCCAAATAGTGGGAGTTGGAATACTAACCAATGAGACAAAGCCTGTTTTTCAATGGACTATTACTTATTTTAAAAAAGATAATGAAGCTGCTGTTGGAAATATAAAAGGTTTCATGACAGATAAGGACCTAACCGAAAGATCCGTCCTTAGAGATGTTTTCCCAAAAGCCAGTTTGTTTATATGTCAATTCCACACATTGAGAACTTTTAGTAGAGAGATATGTACAGGTATTTACACTTAGTTTATCACATGTATTTTTTATTTTGTGAATAGCAAATAAATTTTCTCTAATTGAAAATTTCTAGGTAAAATGTCTATTACAATGAAACAACGAGAACAAAGTCTTCAGTATATTGATAAAATGGTCAAAAGTTCTTCAGAAGAGACGTATAATCGGTATTATGAAGATTTTATCAAACAGTGTCCTAACTGCGTTGTGCAATATTTTAACAAAAATTGGCACCCTATTAAAGATGAGTGGACAAAGTATAGTATTTTTGAATCTAATTATGGGAACCTAACAAATAATAGAATTGAGTCGAACAACTCCAAATTAAAAGGTTTCCTTACTAGATATAACTCATTAAAAAGTTTTATAAAAAACTTTTTTAATTGGAAAAAACACCGGCTTTCAGAAATGTTTAACAAAAAAGTTCAAAATATATTGAAAAAAAATGTGAAACCAATAAGCGAAACCAGCTTTGGGGCAGTCAAAGAAATGTATAAAGGAATTTTAAGCAATTATGCATTTGAAAAAGTATCATTTCAATTAGATATGTGCAATTATATTACTTTAAAATTAGATAAAAATTATTTTAAAGTACAGCAAAATGATGGCTTCTTAAGTGTTACAGAATCAAAGGGTTCATGTTTGGAGTGGTGGAGTATGTGTTTACCATGTCGACACATATTTGCAGTAAGAAAACATTTGAATGTGAAATTGTTCTCTCCAGATTTATGTGATAAACGGTGGAAAAAGTCACTCAAAATTTCACAAAATAGCTCAACAGGTTTTAGTTCAACATTAAGCAAAAACCCCACTTCTATTATTTATAAAACTAAATCAACTAAAAATGTTTCCATTGGAATTAAAAGAAGAAGCTTCAGAACAATCATTGAAAAAATATAATGAAAAATTAAATGTTTTAAGCGAACTGCGAGATTTCTGGAAACAAAACAAAAATGTTAAAGTAGTTGCGTGTACATCAACAGTAAAACAAACTGAAAGTAACGGTGACGAAAATAATAGTGATATAGATTTAAATGAATCTTTACAACATCTACAAATCCACGATTCAAATGAATGCAGCCATACAGAAGATGCAAATACTGCAACTAATCAAATTTCTACACCAGTAAATGTGAAAGTAATTGGAAAAGTTAGTGGTGCTTTGGCTACTACAGTTCCGAAGAGTCTACGAAAATAAGTAAGTATATTAATCGTGTGATTCTTTAGCGTAATAATATGGTTATGAAAATTTTCATTTAATTTTATAAAAATTATTTCAATTTAAGATTAAGGAATAGATAAAAAAATATCTGTAAAAATTCACTTGATTTCGAATATTTACTTTCAATACAATATTTATGAACTTTTGTTTGTTATGCAGATTATCACAATTGGTAAGACAAATAATTTCTACAGCAAGAGAAGATGAACAACAACAAAAGGCTCTTTTAGCAGATTTTTTAGAACGCAGTGATGCTCTATCGTGGAGTAAGTATTGTCAACAAGTAAATTTGGTGCAGGCTCAACTGGGGACATTAACAAACATCAAGTTGGAAAGAAAAAAATTCCAGATATTTGAATGTGTTTGAAATTCCGAACGTTCACAGTGTACGAAAAAACTAAAATTTGCGATTTACATTATAACCGGTTTAAAACCATAAAACAGGGTAGAAATGAACCAAAAACCGTGTAAAAACTAATTTTGCACTTCGCCACTCCCATAAACCACCCCCAAAACCACCCTTACAGACATGTCAATTTTCCCATAGCGACACACACGAAAACTAAAATTCCTACACTCGCAATAACTTCGCATGGAAAAATTTTGAGACTGGTACTTGAAGGAAAGGTCCCACTCCACCTAAAAAAAAATAATGAATGAAATAGCTTTTCCGGAAAAGCCCCCACAGGGTGATATACAGTGTTGAAAACGGGAAAAAAATTCCTAGAGCCGCAATTACGTCGTTCGGAAAAATGTTTCGACGGTTCCTTGTAGATAACGTTCCCAAATGCTTAGAAAAAAATTATGAACGAAATAGCTTTTCCGGAAAAGCCCCCCCAGGGCGATATACTGTGTCTTAAACATGAAAAAAAATTCCCAGTGCCGCAATTACGTCGTTCGGAAAAATGTTTTGACGATTTCTTGTAGACCAAGTCCCCACATGCTTAGAAAAAAATCATGAACGAAATAGCTTTTCCGGAAAAGCCCCCCCAGGGCGATATACTGTGTCTTAAACATAAAAAAAAATTCCCAGAGCCGCAATTACGTCGTTCGGAAATAGTACATTACGATACGTGGGCCGGAAATTGGATTTCCGGGCCGTGCGTGGTATGACGCCCGAGGCGAAGCCGAGGGCGTCATGACGCACGGCCAGGGCATCCAATTTCCGGTCCAAGTATTGTATACTATTTTTCTTACTCCCCGGCCGAAAGTACGTTCTGTAATTGTTAAATAATTGATAAAATTGCGTTGTCGTCTGCTAGCTGTGTTTGAGTGTTAGTTTTTCTTTCGACCCGCTCGATAGTACTGCCTCTGTCGGCCGCTTTGGGTAGCTCAGTCGATATTACCGACCATTTTTTCTTTCGACCCGGCGTGGAGAGCTGGTTTTTTGGCCGTCTGCTACTTTCGCTGTTACACAGATGGTTTGATGCCCGCCCGACATTTGCAAGACCGAGGCGAAGCCGAGGTTTTGCTGGTCGGGGCGGGCATCAGAAACACATTCATTAAAAAAAGACAACACCACTTTTTATTTCAACTAACTCTTTTTTCTCGTCACAAGTGTACTTTCCTCTGTCTATTTCGTACGTGTCTAACCTTCACACCACACAAACATATTTCTTCGAACGCTTCCGTCCGTACGTTTACTTAATTGTTTCTACACGACTCGAAAGTACGTGTAGGAAACAAGAGGAAAAAACAATGACCACGATCAAATAACACCACTTTTTATTTCATTTAACTCTTTTTTGTCGTCACCTGTGCACTTTCCTCTGTTTATTTCGTACGTGTCTAACCTCCACACCGCACAAACATCTTTCGTCAGACATGCGCGCGGGCGCTCAAGCGCCGCGGGTCAGGAAATTTCGGCAGCCAATCAGAGCGCGCGGTTGGTCTAAAATAGGATGCGAAAGTTTCTCTTTCGGCCCGGAGATGCGGGCCGAAAGTACGTACTTTCGGGTGGGCGAGTAAGAAAAATGTTTTGACGGATTCTTGTAGACCAAGTCCTCACATGCTTAGAAAAAAATCATGAACGAAATAGCTTTTCCGGAAAAGCCCCCCCAGGGCGATATACAGTGTTGAAAACGGGAAAAAAAAATTCCCAGAGCCGCAATTACGTAGTTCGGAAAAATGTTTCGACGGTTTCTTGTAGATAACGTTCCCAAATGCTTAGAAAAAAATTATGAACGAAATGGCTTTTCCGGAAAAGCCCCCCCAGGGCGATATACTGTGTCTTAAACATGAAAAAAAATTCCCAGTGCCGCAATTACGTCGTTCGGAAAAATGTTTTGACGATTTCTTGTAGACCAAGTCCCCACATGCTTAGAAAAAAATCATGAACGAAATAGCTTTTCCGGAAAAGCCCCCCCAGGGCGATATACTGTGTCTTAAACATAAAAAAAAATTCCCAGAGCCGCAATTACGTCGTTCGGAAAAACGTTTTGACGGATTCTTGTAGACCAAGTCCTCACATGCTTAGAAAAAAATCATGAACGAAATAGCTTTTCCGGAAAAGCCCCCCCAGGGCGATATACAGTGTTGAAAACGGGAAAAAAAATTCCCAGAGCCGCAATTACGTAGTTCGGAAAAATGTTTCGACGGTTGCTTGTAGATAACCTTTCCAAATGCTTAGAAAAAATTATGAACGAAATAGCTTTTCCGGAAAAGCCCCCCTAGGGCGATATACTGTGTCTTAAACATGAAAAAAATTTCCCAGAGCCGCAATTACGTCGTTAGGAAAAATGTTTCGACGGTTTCTTGTAGATAACATTTCCAAATGCTTAGAAAAAAATTATGAACGAAATAGCTTTTCCGGAAAAGCCCCCCCAGGGCGATATACTGTGTCTTAAACATGAAAAAAAATTCCCAGAGCCGCAATTACGTCGTTCGGAAAAATGTTTTGACGATTTCTTGTAGACCAAGACTCCACATGCTTAGAAAAAAATCATGAACGAAATAGCTTTTCCGGAAAAGCCCCCCCAGGGCGATATACTGTATCTTAAACATAAAAAAAAATTCCCAGAGCCGCAATTACGTCGTTCGGAAAAATGTTTTGACGGATTCTTGTAGACCAAGTCCTCACATGCTTAGAAAAAAATCATGAACGAAATAGCTTTTCCGGAAAAGCCCCCCCAGGGCGATATACAGTGTTGAAAACGGGAAAAAAAATTCCCAGAGCCGCAATTACGTAGTTCGGAAAAATGTTTCGACGGTTGCTTGTAGATAACCTTTCCAAATGCTTAGAAAAAAATCATGAACGAAATAGCTTTTCCGGAAAAGCCCCCCCAGGGCGATATACAGTGTTGAAAACGGGAAAAAAAAATTCCCAGAGCCGCAATTACGTAGTTCGGAAAAATGTTTCGACGGTTTCTTGTAGATAACGTTCCCAAATGCTTAGAAAAAAATTATGAACGAAATAGCTTTTCCGGAAAAGCCCCCCCAGGGCGATATACTGTGTCTTAAACATGAAAAAAAATTCCCAGTGCCGCAATTACGTCGTTCGGAAAAATGTTTTGACGATTTCTTGCAGACCAAGTCCCCACATGCTTAGAAAAAAATCATGAACGAAATAGCTTTTCCGGAAAAGCCCCCCCAGGGCGATATACTGTGTCTTAAACATAAAAAAAAATTCCCAGAGCCGCAATTACGTCGTTCGGAAAAACGTTTTGACGGATTCTTGTAGACCAAGTCCTCACATGCTTAGAAAAAAATCATGAACGAAATAGCTTTTCCGGAAAAGCCCCCCCAGGGCGTTATACAGTGTTGAAAACGGGAAAAAAAATTCCCAGAGCCGCAATTACGTAGTTCGGAAAAATGTTTCGACGGGTGCTTGTAGATAACCTTTCCAAATGCTTAGAAAATAATTATGAACGAAATAGCTTTTCCGGAAAAGCCCCCCCAAGGCGATATACAGTGTTGAAAACGGGAAAAAAAATTCCCAGAGCCGCAATTACGTCGTTCGGAAAAATGTTTTGACGGTTTCTTGTAGATAATGTTCCCAAATGCTTAGAAAAAATTATGAACGAAATAGCTTTTCCGGAAAAGCCCCCCTAGGGCGATATACTGTGTCTTAAACATGAAAAAAAATTCCCAGAGCCGCAATTACGTCGTTAGGAAAAATGTTTCGACGGTTTCTTGTAGATAACATTTCCAAATGCTTAGAAAAAAATTATGAACGAAATAGCTTTTCCGGAAAAGCCCCCCCAGGGCGATATACTGTGTCTTAAACATGAAAAAAAATTCCCAGAGCCGCAATTACGTCGTTCGGAAAAATGTTTTGACGATTTCTTGTAGACCAAGACTCCACATGCTTAGAAAAAAATCATGAACGAAATAGCTTTTCTGGAAAAGCCCCCCCGGGCCGAGATACAGTGTCGAAAATGGGAAAAAAAATTCCCAGAGCCGCAATTACGTCGTTCGGAAAAATGTTTGGATAGTTTCTTGTAGATCAAATCCTCAAATGCTTAGACAAAAATTATGAACGAAATAGCTTTTCCGGAAAAGCCCCCCCCAGGGCGATATACTGTCTCTTAAACATAAAAAAAAATTCCCAGAGCCACAATTACATCGTTCGGAAAAATGTTTTGACGGATTCTTGTAGACCAAATCTCCACATGCTTAGAAAAAAATCATGAACGAAATAGCTTTTCTGGAAAAGCCCCCCCAGGGCGATATACAGTGTTGAAAACGGGAAAAAAAATTCCCAGAGCCGCAATTACGTAGTTCGGAAAAATGTTTCGACGGTTGCTTGTAGATAACCTATCCAAATGCTTAGAAAAAAATAATGAACGAAATAGCTTTTCCGGAAAAGCCCCCCCAGGGCGATATACAGTGTTGAAAACGGGAAAAAAAATTCCCAGAGCCGCAATTACGTAGTTCGGAAAAATGTTTCGACGGTTGCTTGTAGATAATCTTTCCAAATGCTTAGAAAAATATTATGAACGAAATAGCTTTTCCGGAAAAGTCCCCCCAAGGCGAATACAGTGTTGAAAACGGGAAAAGAAATTTCCAGAGCCGCAATTACGTCGTTCGGAAAAATGTTTCGACGGTTTCTGGTAGATAATGTTCCCAAATGCTTAGAAAAAATTATGAACGAAATATCTTTTCCGGAAAAGCCCCCCCAGGGCGATATACTGTGTCTTAAACATGAAAAAAAATTCTCAGAGCCGCAATTACGTCGTTAGGAAAAATGTTTCGACGGTTTCTTGTAGATAACATTTTCAAATGCTTAGAAAAAAATTATGAACGAAATAGCTTTTCCGGAAAAGCCCCCCCAGGGCGAATTACTGTGTCTTAAACATGAAAAAGAAATCCCAGAACCGCAATTAAGTCGATCGGAAAAATGTTAAGACGGTTTCTTGTAGAACAAGTCCCCGCATGCTTAGAAAAAAATCATGAACGAAATAGCTTTTCCGGAAAAGCCCCCCCAAGGCGATATACTGTGTCTTAAACACGAAAAAAAATTCCCAGAACCAAAATTACGTCGTTCTGAAAAATGTTTAGACGGTTTCTTGTAGATAACGTTTCCAAATGCTTAGACAAAAATCATGAACAAAATAGCTTTTCCGGAGAAGCCCCCCCAGGGCGATATACAGTGTCGAAAACGGGAAAAAAAAATTCCCAGAGCCGCAATTACGTCGTTCGGAAACATGTTTTGACGGTTTCTTGAAGTCCCCACATGCTTAAAAAAAAATCATGAACGAAATAGTTTTTCCGGAAAAGCCCCCCCAGGGTGATGTACTGTGTCTTCAACCCACTTTTGAATCTCTGAATAGCATGTATTTTATAGAGAACGTTGAGATGAACTGTCCCAATGAGATATCGCAAGAAAGAAAATGACTGCATATCGTTTTCTAACCTCAAAGTCTCTACCAGCTGGAGTAGGTACAAAGCGGCTCGGCCAGCACAGCTTGCGAGATTCGGCTGGGCCCCAATATACGAGTTCCGCTAGTAACCAGCCAGCGAGCCCCGATTTTTGTACCTGTCCCTATTTGGTGTGCTCTGTTATTTTAACGCGTCCGAGAACGCGTCATACAACTAAGCTGATACGAAGACAGCATTGAAATAATTTTCTTTCAAAAATTAATCTATTTAGCTTTTATAAGATTTAGTGTCAAATTTTTAGTCAGTACTAAGATTGCAATAATGCTTTAAATAGTACAACATGTGATTTGGAAAGATTCATTACTTTTTCTTATTCGAAGGTGCTAAGAAACAACAATATTTTTATAAGAAAAGATAATGTATAATAGTAATTTGTACTATAAAAAGTAAAAAGTGGTTACATGTTATAAAACTACTTTCACACTTACACAATAACCATTTATAACAAATTTCAAGATATTTCTCGTATTTTAAATGACTTTGTCCAGTAATACCGCACACAATCAGCATTTGTGCGTGCCGATAGAGCGTAAACATAACGTTTGTTAGGTTATACGTGGCTCAAAAGTGATTGTACAAACTACGTTTTTTCGTGTAGAAATATTTCATCACGTTATAGAAAAGAGTGTTACAACCTTCTTTTTATTATATTATACTTTTACTGGCAATAGATTTTGGAAGTGAATTCAAAATTAACGTCAAAAAGAAGAAAATTGCATAAGAAGCCGATGCAAAATATATCAATGAACTTCCAAATCATAGCACCGGTAAATTAATATATTTTTGTAATAAATATGTGAAACGCTAATATATTATCATAATTTGTATATTTATAGGTTTGATTATATTGAAAATGATATTTCTTATGATGATAAAGTACACTAATCGGGAGCACACAAACGTGTAGAAGCACATTAATTGGGGGAATACAATTGCGTTCATCGCCGTCTCTTGGGGCATACAAATGTAGGCACAAATGATTTTTTTCACTTTTAATATAACTTTCGATAGGGTTGATATTTTGTAGAAAAAAATATTTCCGTATTTAGATTAAAATTAAACTATCAATATGTATTAATTTCACATTCGTGCATTGTTAAATGAGTTCAACAAATCGCGACAAACCGGGAAGCTTCCTTAAACGCTAATCTGAACAACTACCCTTTGCGCTTTTTTCAACTCTCTCATAATCATATGCTGAGTCTCTTGGAAAAAAAACAAAGAACATATATCGATAGATTTTCCCCCTCTTTCCAGTGGTGCTATTGTTTATTCTCTGAAATGCTTTTGTACGGTCAAAAACTTGAGTTGAAAGTTCTGGCCGATTTTTCTAAAAGAATACTATTTTTTTTTTAAATATAGTTTTTCATTCGAAAGTACAAGTTTTCATCCTCGAATCCCAAAAATTTCAAGTTGGAGAAATGAAGGGTTCATAAGTAATAACATTTAAAAGATGGCGGCGAGTCGCCGCGCGTGCTTTGTGCGCTACGCCGGAGCGCGCTGTGGCCGACGTATTTCACTATTTCGTTGTTTCGTACTTAATAAATATCATATAATAAATTTTTTAATCTTTTCTTATTATAAGTAAATACTTTGTGTTCCATCTTTTGCAATTTTTTGTTAATTTACTAATACCTTGTTTCTAAATTTAATTGAATAGGTCTTGTCTCAAATTTATATTTCTTTACTTTTGGATAGGTGAGTATACTTCTAAAGTTTCCGACCCTGAGAATTGTTATAGTTCATGCCTCTTAACGTGTGCTGACAGTTTAATAGAATTAAATAATAGAGTTACAGGAACTCTTTTTGCTGATTTTAACCTTTGTTTTAATTTTAATTCATCGTTTCTAATTCATCACTTGAAGACATCTCTTTTCTCTTTTATATAAACTTAAAACTCATACTTTTATTTTCAAACAGTGAAGTTCATATTTATAAACCTTGAGGGAATACTCATCCAGAGAAGAATTTTTAAATTCTCTTTTAGGTTTCTTGGAAAAGTACGTCTTTTTTACCAAGAAGCGGCAAAATCATTTCACTGCAACACTAATCAGTGTAGTTTGGCAGCATGGTCCTTTATTATAGAGAATTAAATTTTAAAACTTAAAAAAGCATGATACTTTTTGAGACAATTTATCTCGTGCTGCCGTAGCAGTTTATCTAAAAAATTATAATCAATTACCCTAATAAAAAACTCTCTTGATTTCGCCATAAAAGCGGGCTCGCGCCCGCTGGCTGGTTTCTGGCGGACGCTTCGATATGCACTATAAGTGTACCGATCAGCACGAAGTGCCTCGCAGCTCGTGAGTCGGGTGCGCCCGAATACGCGCTATGAGTGTACTGGTCGGTGCGGAGTGGGGGAATTGGGAGAAAGACGGGCTCGGCCAGCGCAGCACGCGAGAGCTAGCCGCGCTCGAATATATATATGGGAGTCCAGCAGAAACGGGCCACCGAGCGCGCGCGGTGCCTTTTTTCGCGTAAAAGGCGCTCTGTTTAACTCATTCGTAATCGTATGCTGCGTCTTTGAAAAAAAAACCAAGGACCTATATCGATAGATTTTTTCCTGCTTTTTCCAATGGTGCCATTGTTTTTATTGCGAAACGCTTTCTTCCGAACGAAAACTCGAGTTGAATATTGAAAGCCATTTTTCTCAAAGTATATCATGTTTTTTTTCAAAATAAACTACACCATTGGGAAGTACAACTCTTAAGCTTCAAAACCCTATCTTGGAGAAGTTGGAGAAATAAAGGGTTTAAAAGTAACAACATGAAAAAGACAGTGCCGAGGGTCCGCGCGAGCCCCTCGTGCCCGTGCGTACGGCACGTTTAAGTGCACGCTCTATTCAATTCGTTAATAATCGTATACCAAGTCTCTGAAAAAAGAACTAAGGACATATATTGATAGATTTTTTCCTGCTCTTTCCAATGGTGCTATTATTTTTATTCCGAAATACTTCTGTTCGGGATTAGTACCCGAAGTGCCCGCTGGATGGCAAGCACCAAGCGCGCTACCTTCAATGAAAAACATCACCCCGCGGGCTTAAATAGAGGCCTGCATCGCCCACTAGCCAGGTGCTTTATGCACATGCCTTATTACTTTGCCCCTTTTTCTTATTGCCTTAATAAAAAAAAGCTTAATAAAATGTCTAACATTTTAAATCGTTGCTGTAATCCATTTGATGAAATAAAGCATTCATCGAAACTTAGGTTTGTTTCCGATAAACTTAGAGCTTGTTGTCCGCATTTAACTGATAGAGACAAAATATGCGATTCTTGTCGAATAAAATCTAATGCTATTATGTCTACGCATTGGCATTGTAAGTTACAAAACATTTTATATTTACAAAAAGGAAAGGACGAAATAGCACATCGCGTGTATTAATCCGCCCTTGAGCATAGCGTAAAAAGTTCGGGCAGCAGCTGTCTTTTTGATCTTACTATTTTTGAACTTTTCATGTTTCAACTTAAAAATATAATATTTTATAGTTTAAGACTTGTACTTTTGAAGAATATAATTCATTTTGAAGAAAAGACTGATATTTTATTGAAAAAATAGAGTTTAAACATTCAAATGGAACTTTCAACTAGAAGAAAGCATTTCGGAATAAAAATAATAGCACCATTGGAAAGAACAGGAAAAAATCTATCGATATATGTCCTTAGTTCTTTTTTCGGAGACTTGGTACACGATTATTAGCGAATTGAATAGAGCGTGCACTTAACGTGCCGTACGCACGGGCGCGAGGGGCTCGCGCGGACCCTCGGCGCTGTCTTTTTCATGTTGTTACTTTTAAACCCTTTATTTCTCCAACTTCTGCAAGATAGGGTTTTGTAGCTTAAGAGTTGTACTTTCCAATGGTGTAGTTTATTTTGAAAAAAAGCATGATATACTTTGAGAAAAATGGCTTTCAATATTCAACTCTAGTTTTTGTCCGGAAGAACGCATTTCGCAATAAAAACAATGGCGCAATTGGAAAGAGCAGAAAAAAATCTATCGATATAGGTGCTTGGTTTTTTTTTCAAAGACGCAGCATACGATTATGAGCGAGTTAAACAGAGCGCCTTTTACGCGAAAAAAGGCACCGCGCGCGCTCGGTGGCCCGTTTCTGCTGGACGCTCCCATATACAAACAGCAAACTGCCGGAGGGGACAGGGGAGCGGAGCCTGGGGCCGTGTGCTGCGACCACGGCGGCAATGTTGTCATATGAGCGTGCGCGTGCTGACTGTCGCTTTGACACTCGGGAGCCGTTTTTCAGTTTCTAGCGATTCTACCTGGCCCAGGAGTTGGAAATTTTTTCGCTTCTGTCTCCCCATTTATGCAATTGGATAAAATAACCATCGCTTTTTATAGAGTTTGATTCGTAGACCCTAAATTTCGAGGTTACTATTTAACAAAATTGCTTTTTAAAAACCTTGATTTTAATGCATTTCTTTAAACCAATACTTAATTTAAACATATATAAACAATCTATTGCGATCAGAATAATTGTTTCTTCAAAATTCAGTCAATTATAAGATTTAAATGTTGCATTCGACATCTACGAAGAACCAGTATTCAAAGAGTTATAAATTTTTTAAATATTAATTTTCAGTATTTAAGAGATTTTTTATTATAGTCAAAAAATTAAACATCGAGTAGAGATAATTTTTTACAGTTGCTTATCGTTTACCATCTAAAATGAGATGTGCATAGTGAATATTACTTTGTATTATAAATAATTCACGTTAATATGCGAGTAAATCTCAGGACCTCTTAACTTATTGGGAATTCCAAAGTTTAAGCAGTCAAATGAACTAAAGCTCAAAATTTTTGCCCTTCAATAAAAAATAAAAAAACAATTATAAATAATGGTAAAGAATCAGCTGCGTACACAAAATTAAAAAAAGGTCGAAAAATCAGTCATTTTTTATGTTATTAATGTGCTATGCCCATCGATATATTTATGTATATAGGAACAGGAACACACTTACGATCGTTGCACAATTTGTTTAGCTTTGTGTGCCAAAATCTTTAATTTGAGCCCTGATACGTCGATGTACTATGAAAATTAGCCCATATAAAAGATTTATTCACCTTACCCAGTCCGAAAGTCCATTTTCGCTCCCGACTCAAAAACGCGAGTATGATATTTTGGCCAGGGTATGGTATGATAATAGTATATCTACTATTCTCAAAATTATTTTCCTCTTATGTCTCGAAAAAAATGAAAAAAAATTTAGGGGTACGCTCATGGGTCAAGTTTTAATTGTTCTTTTAGCTTTTCTGAACATAAAAAGAAATATGTACAAGCTCAATTTAACGGTATTATTTTTTGGCGATACTTTCAAGTCAATTTTGGATTGAAAAAAAATTCAGGAAAAAAATGTCACCTTTTTTTCTAAACGATGAAACTTGAAAAAGTGATTTAAATTTGAAGACACATCTACAGGACAAGTTTTTCTTGTTCTTTAAGCCTTTCTGAATGTGAAAAAAAATTATTTACAAGCCCGGTGATTGAATGGTATATTTTTTTGGCGCTACTTTTAAATCTAAAAATTAAGGAAAATTTAGTCTTTATTCTAAACTACTCTTATAAATACTGGCATCTGCGTATTTGGTCTTTGAATAGATAAGAATCTACACTGAAATTATTACTTTAAAAGTTTCTGTTTTCTAAGAAATAATCGTTATTACAATTATATGTGAAAATATAAAATATCAATCTTCTTTCAAACATCACATCAGTTTTACGTATTTCTTATGATTGCTAAATAAAAAATTAAATGAAATGACTAATGTTCTTTATTGACTTAGTTATTTCAATTATAATATGCATTGAATTTGTTGTGTAATTATAAATAAATCGATTGGCAACGCACATTAATAACATAAAAAATGACTGATTTTTCGACCTTTTTTTAATTTTGTGTACGCAGCTGATTCTTTACCATTATTTATAATTGTTTTTTTATTTTTTATTTTTTATTGAAAGGCAAAAATTTTGAGCTGAAACTTTGGAGTTCCCAATAAGTTAAGAGTTCCTGAGATTTACTCGCATATTAATGTGAATTATTTATAATACAAAGTAATATTAACTATGCACATCTCTTTTTAGATGGTAAATGGCAACTGTAATAATTTCTACTCGATGTTTAATTTTTTGACTATAATAAAAAATCTCTTAAATACTGAAAATTAATATTTGAAAAATTTATAAATCTTTGAATATTGGTTCTTCGTAGATGTCGAATGTAACATTTTAATCTTAAAATTGCCTGAATTTTCAAGAAACAATTATTCTGATTGCAATAGATTGTTTCTATTTGAAGTATTGGTTTAAAGAAATGCATTAAAAGCAAGGTTTTAAAAAGCAATTTTGTTAAATTCTAAAATTTCTGCTCCTGAGAAATGTTATAGTTCAACCCTCTTAACGTGTGCTAACAGTTTAATAGAATGAACTGATGAGCTACAGGATAAATGATGAGTTACAGGAATGAAATGAGTTACAGGAACTCGTTTTGCTGATTTTAACCTTTGTTTTAGTTTTAATTCATCGTTTCTAATTCATCATTTGAAGACATCTTTTTTCTCTTTTATATAAACTTAAAACTCATTCTTTTATTTTTAAACAGTGAACTTCATATTTACAAACCTTAAGGGAGTCCTCATCCAGAGAAGAATTTTTAAATTCTCTTTTAGGTTTCTTGGAAAAGTATGCCTTTTTTACCAAGAAGTGGCACAATCATTTCACTGCAACACTAATCAGTGTAGTTTGGCAGCATTGGTCCTTTATTATAGAGAATTAAATTTTAAAACTTAAAAAAGCATCATACTTTTTCTGACAATTAATCTCGTGCTGCCGTAGCAGTTTATCTAAAAAATTATAATCAATTACCCTCATAAAAAATTCTTTTGTTTTCGCCAAAAAAGGTATTTGTTTCACCGATGGAACTGGGTAATACTACAAAAACAAATACAATTTCCATAATCTTTTTCATCATTATGAAGATTTTTCTGTTGAAGCAGAGCAGCGCTTTCACGCAACCGCGTACGCAAAAATGCATGAGAATTGATTGTGCCGTTTCTTGGTCAATAGAGACGAACTTTTCCAAGAAACCTAGAGAAGTTAAAAATTTTCCCTTGGATAAGAAATTCCTCAAGGTTCGTAAATAAGAAGATCACTGTTTGAAAATTAAAGAATAAGTTTTAAAGTTTATATAAAAGAGAAAAAAAATGTCTTCAAATGATAAATTAGGAACGATGAATTAAAACTAAAACAAAGGTTAAAATCAGCAAAAAAATTTCTGTAACTCTATCATTTCAGTTTATTAAACTGTTGTGATGCGCTGCTGTCTTTTAAATTTTATTACTTATGAACCCTTCAGTTCTCAAACTTGAAATTTTGGGGTTTTGAAACTGAAGACTTGTACTTTCGAATGAAATATTTAATTACAAAAAGAAACATGTTATTCTTTTAGAAAAACCAGTCAGAACTTTCAAGTCAAGTTTTTGACAAAAGCATTTCGGAGAATAAACAATAGCATTACTGGACAAAGTGGTAAAAAAGGTATCGATATATGTTCATTGTTTTTTCCGAGAGACTCATAATATGATTACGAGCCAGTTGAACAGAGCGCATTTTACGCGAAAAAAGCTCAGCTCGCGCCGCTGGCTGGTTTCTGGCGAACGCTTCGATATGCACTATTAGTGTACCGATCAGCACGTAGTGCCTCGCAGCTCGCGAGTCGTCTGCGCCTGAATACGCGCTATGAGTGTACTGGTCGGTGCGGAGTGGGGGAATTTGGAGAAAGACGGGCTCGGCCAGCGCAGCACGCGAAAGCTAGCTGCGCTCGAATATATATATATATATATATATACACAAACAGCAAGCTGCCGGAGGAGTCAGGGGAGCGGAGCCTGGGGCCACGTGCTGCGGCCTCGGCGGCAATATTGTCATATGAGCGTGCGCGTGCTGACTGTCGCTTTGACACTTGGGAGCCATTTTTCAGTTTCTAGCGATTCTACCTTCGGACCCAGGAGTCCGAAATGTTTTCGCTTCTGTCTCCCCATTTATGCAATTGGATAAAATAACCATCGCTTTTTATAGAGTTTGATTCATAGATCATAAATTTCGAGATTACAATTTAACAAAATTGCTTTTTAAAACCTTGCTTTTAATGCATTTCTTTAAACCAAAACTTCAAATAGAAACAATCTATTGCGATCAGAATAATTGTTTCTTGAAAATTCAGGCAATTTTAAGATTAAAATGTTACATTCGACATCTACGAAGAACCAATATTCAAAGATTTATAAATTTTTCAAATATTAATTTTGAGTATTTAAGAGATTTTTTATGATAGTCAAAAAATTAAACATCGATTAGAAATTATTACAGTTGCTTACCGTTTACCATCTAAAAAGAGTTGTGCATAGTTAATATTTCTTTGTATTATAAATAATTCACATTAATATGCGAGTAAATCTCAGGAATTCTTAACTTATTGGGAACCCCAAAGTTTAAGCTCAAAATTTTCCTTCCAATAAAAAATAAAAAATAAAAAAACAATTATAAATAATGGTAAAGAATCAGCTGCGTACACAAAATTAAAAAAAGGTCGAAAAATCAGTCATTTTTTATGTTATTAATGTGCTTTGCCAATCGATTTATTTATAATTACACAACAAATTCAATGCATATTATAATTGAAATAACTAAGTCAATAAAGAACATTAGTCATTCCATTTAATTTTCTATTTAGCAATCATAAGAAATACGTAAAACTGATGTGATGTTTGAAAGAAGATTGATATTTTATATTTTCACATATAATTGTAATAACGATTATTTCTTAGAAAACAGAAACTTTTAAAGTAATAATTTCAGTGTAGATTCTTATCTATCCAAAGATCAAATACGCAGATGCCAGTATTTATAAGAGTTGTAGTTTAGAATAAAGACCAAATTTTCCTTAAATTTAGATTTAAAAGTAGCGCCAAAAAAATATACCATTCAATCACCGAGCTTGTAAATAATTCTTTTTCACATTCAGAAAGGCTTAAAGAACAAGAAAAACTTTGTCCTGTAGATGTGTCTTCAAAATTAAATCACTTTTTCAAGTTGCGTCGTTTAGAAAAAAGGTGACATTTTCTTCCTGAATTTTTTTTCAATCCAAAATTGACTTGAAAGTATCGCCAAAAAATAATACCGTTAAATTGAGCTTGTACATATTTCTTTTTATGTTCAGAAAAGCTAAAAGAACAATTAAAACTTGACCCATGAGCGTACCTCTAATTTTTTTTTCATTTTTTTCGAGACATAAGAGGAAAATAATTTTGAGAATAGTAGATATACTATTATCATACCATACCCTGGCCAAAATATCATACTCGCGTTTTTGAGTCGAGAGCGAAAATGGACTTTCGGACTGGGTAAGGTGAATAAATCTTTTATACGGGCTAATTTTCATAGTACATCGACGTATGAGGGCTCAAATTAAAGATTTTGGCACACAGAAAAGCTAAACAAATTGTGCAACGATCGGAAGCGTGTTCCTGTTCCTACATACATAAATATATCGATTGGCAAAGCACATTAATAACATAAAAAATGACTGATTTTTCGACCTTTTTTTAATTTTGTGTAGGCAGCTGATTCTTTACCATTATTTATAATTGTTTTCTTATTTTTTATCGAATGGCAAAAATTTTGAGCTTTAGTTCATTTGACTGCTTAAACTTTGGAATTCCTAATAAGTTAAGAGTTCCTGAGATTTACTCGCATATTAACGTGAATTATTTATAATACAAAGTAATATTCACTATGCACATCTCTTTTTAGATGGTAAACGGTAAGCAACTGTAAAAAATTATTTCTACTCGATGTTTAATTTTTTGACTATAATAAAAATCTCTTAAATACTGAAAATTAATATTTGAAAAATTTATAACTCTTTGAATACTGGTTCTTCGTAGATGTCGAATTCAACATTTAAATCTTATAATTGACTGAATTTTAAAGAAACAATTATTCTGATCGCAATAGATTGTTTACATTTGTTTAAATTAAGTTTTGGTTTAAAGAAATGCATTAAAATCAAGGTTTTTAAAAAGCAATTTTGTTAAATTGTAACCTCGAAATCTAGGGTCTACGAATCTAACTCTATAAAAAGCGATGGTTATTTTATCCAATTGCATAAATGGAGAGACAGAATAGAAAAAATTTTCAACTCCTGGGCCAGGTAGAATAGCTAGAAACTGAAAAACAGCTCCCGAGTGTCAAAGCGACAGTCAGCACGCGCACGCTCATATGACAACATTACCGCCGAGGTCGCAGCACACGGCCCCAGGCTCCGCTCCCCTGGCCCCTCCGGCATCTTGCTGTTTTATGTATATATTCGAGCGCAGCTAGCTCTCGCGTGCTGCGCTGGCCGAGCCCGTCTTTCTCCTAATTTCCCCACTCTGCGCCGACCAGTACAATCATAGCGCGTATTCGGGCGGAGACGACTCGCGAGCTGCGAGGCACTTCGTTCTGATCGGTACACTTATAGTGCATATCGAAGCGTCCGCCAGAAACCTGCCAGCGGGCGCGAGCCGAGCCTTTTTCGCGTAAAATTCGCTCTGTTCAACTCGCTCGCAATCATATGATACGTCTCTCGGAAAAAAACAGTGAACATATATTGATACAGTTTTCCTCCTCTTTCCAGTTATGCTATTGTTTATTCTCCGTAATGCTTTTTTTAGGTCAAAAACTTGAGTTGAATGGTCGGACCGATTTTTCTAAAAGAATAACATGTTTTTTTTTTTTAACTTTTTTCATTCGAAAGTACAAGTCTTCAGTTCCAAAACCCCAAAATTTCAAGTTGGAGAAATGAAGGGTTCATAAATAATTAAATTAAAAAGACAGCGCCGCGTTGCAACAGTTTAACCTTTAGACTGCCGGCATTTTTACGTTAAAAATGAATATTTTTAAAAGGTAAAATTTATTTATATAAATATCTAATATGTCGAAACGAGTTTTCAAGGTCATAGCTGGCTCATATATGAGTCAGGTCGGCAGTCTAAAGGTTAATAAAATGAAATGATAGAGTTACAGGAACTTTTTTTGCTGATTTTAACATTCGTTCCAGTTTTGATCATATACATTATTTTTCTCTTTTATATAAACTTAAAACTAATTTTTCTATTTTCAAACAGTGATCTTCATATTCACAAACCTTGAGGGAGTTTTTATCCAAAAGAAAATGTTTAACTTCTCTGGGTTTCTTGGAAAAGTTCGTCCCTATTGATCAAGAAGCGGCACAATTAATTCTCATGCATTCTTCCGTACGCGGTTGCATGAAAGCGCTGCTCTACTTCAATAGAAAAATCTTCAAAATGATGAAAAAGATTATGGAAGTCGTATTTGTTTTTATAGTATTGCTCAGTTCTATCAGTGAAACAAATACCTTTTTTGGCGAAATCAAGAGAGTTTTTTATTGGGGTAATTGATTATAATTTTATAGATAAACTGCTACGGCAGCACGAGATAAATTGTCTCAAAAAAGTATCATGCTTTTTTAAGTTTTAAAATTTAATTCTCTATAATAGAGGACTAATGCTGCCAAACTACGCTGATTAGTATTGCAGTGAAATGATTTTGCCGCTTCTTGGTAAAAAAGACGTACTTTTCCAAGAAACCTAAAAGAGAATTTAAAAATTCTTCTCTGGATGAGTACTCCTTCAAGGTTTATAAATATGAACTTCACTGTTAGAAAATAAAAGTATGAGTTTTAAGTTTATATAAAAGAGAAAAAAGATGTCTTGAAATGATGAATTAGAAACGATGAATTAAAATGTAAACAAAGGTTAAAATCAGCAAAAAGAGTTCCTGTAACTCTATTATTTAATTCTATTAAACTGTTAGCACACGTTAAGAAGCTTGAACTATAACAATTATCAGGGTCGGAAACTTTAGAAGTATACTCATCTATCCAAGAAGTAAAGAAATCTAAATTTGAGACAAGACCTATTCAATTAATTTCAGATACAAGATATTAGTAAATTAACAAAAAATTGCAAAAGATGGAACACAAAGTATTGACTTATAATAAAAAAAGATTAAAATATTATATGATATTTATTAAATTATTATATGATATTTATTAAGTACGAAACAACGAAATAGTGAAATACGTCGGCAACAGCGCGCTCCGGCGTAGCGCACAAAGCACGCGCGGCGACTCGCCGCCGTCTTTTAAATGTTATTACTTATGAACCCTTTATTTCTCCAACTTGAAATTTTTGAATTTCGAAGATGAAAACTTGTACTTTCGAATGAAAAAATTTATTTAAAAAAAAAATAGTATTCTTTTAAAAAAATCGTCCAGAACTTTCAACTCAAGTTTTTGACCGTACAAAAGCATTTCAGAGAATAAACAATAGCACCACTGGAAAGAGGGGGAAAATCTATCGATATATGTTCTTTGTTTTTTTTTCAAGAGACTCAGCATATGATTATGAGAGAGTTGAAAACAGCGCAAAGGGTAGTTGTTCCGATTAGCGCTTAAGGAAGCTTCCCGGTTTGTCGCGATTTGTTGAACTCATTTAACAATGCACGAATGTGAAATTAATACATATTGATAGTTTAATTTTAATCTAAATACGGAAATATTTTTTTCTACAAAATATCAACTCTATCGAAAGTTATATTAAAAGTAAAAAAAATCATTTTTGCTTACATTTGTGTGCCCCAAGAGACGGCGATGAACGCAATTGTATGCCCCCAATTAATGTGCTTGTACACGTTTGTGTGCTCCCGATTAGTGTACATTATCATCATAAGAAATATCATTTTCAATATAATCAAACCTATAAATATACAAATTATGATAATATATTAGCGTTTCACATATTTATTACAAAAATATATTAATTTGCCGGTATTACGATTTGGAAGTTCATTGATATATTTTGCATCGGCTTCTTATGCAATTTTCTTCTTTTTGACGTTAATTTTGAATTCACTTCCAAAATCTATTGCCAGTAAAAGTATAATATAATAAAAAGAAGGTTATAACACTCTTTTCTATCACGTGATGAAATATTTCTACACGAAAAAATGTAGTTTGTACAATCACTTTTGAGCCACGTATAACCTAACAAACGTTATGTTTACGCTCTATCGGCACGCACAAATGCTGATTGCGTGCGGTATTACTGGACAAAGTCATTTAAAATACGAGAAATATCTTGAAATTTGTTATAAATGGTTATTGTGTAAGTGTGAAAGTAGTTTTATAACATGTAACCACTTTTTACTTTTTATACTTCAAATTACTATTATACATTATCTTTTCTTATAAAAATATTGTTGTTTCTTAGCAACTTCGAATAAGAAAAAGTAATGAATCTTTCCAAATCACATGTTGTACTTTTTAAAGCATTATTGCAATCTTAGTACTGACTAAAAAAATTTGACACTTAAATCTTAGTAGATATACTAGGTACGTTCTGGCGCAGTATGATGTCATCGGCGGCGAGCCCGCATAATAATTTATAATTGTAAGGGTGATATAATAATTTATATGTAAATTATAAAAAGATAATAATTTATATGTAAGGATATGCATAATGGTCTAGAAGGAATGAAATAAAACACATGAACGTTTCAATTGAAACAATTTTTTATTCATGAATGCTTTTATTAGTTTATATATTACTTTTTTAAAGTAGTCGTACATTTTTGTTTTATTACACAACTTTTGTAACATCTCCTTTAAAAGAATCATCTGCAGCAGTCTCTTCCTTTCACCATGCCAGCTGTAAGGAATAGCAAGCGCGTTCGCTCCTCGACGCATGTATGGTTTTCAGGAGAAGATCGAATTCACTATCTTCCTATTGAAGACAAAGACTCTAGAAAAGGAATGTGGGAGCAACTTGCACGAGATCGGGAACGCTTTCAGCGACATATTCAAGAACTAAATACTATGATATCACGTGCGCTATTCAGAAAACGTATTATAATGATGAATCATATTCTTGGACCTATACTAAAAAATCATTGTACAGTATATACTCTTAACAAAATGAAAATCTAAGTGGAGGGGTAAAGTTGTGAAGAGGGAGGCGGTTTCGGCGGCTCGGAAAAGTCTAGTAGTGGGGTTAGCGTTTTAAGAGAGTGAAGAGCTTGGAGAAACTCCATTCTGCTAGAAGAATCACTTAAGAGTAGTACTATCCTCCTTGTATTACCTTGTTTTTCATTCTCAATAATAACAAGATGGATTTTGAAATGTTAAATAAAATTGCGATGAAACTTGATCCACTCCCCGAGAAGGATCATCATGAGCTCGATGAAAACCATAATTATTTAGTAACGGAATTTAAGGAAGAGGATAATAGAATAATTCTTGCGCTTAATGCTGAATTTCAAATTATCCATCTGACTGAAAATGTACAAAGATATAATTTATTTATAGAATACCATGGAGGTGCCAGATTTCAATTTACTATTTAATGTAATAAAGTTTAATAGTATATTACGATACGTGGGCCGGAAATTGGATTTCCGGGCCGTGCGTGGTATGACATAACGCACGGCCAGGGTATCCAATTTCCGGTCCAAGTATTGTATACTATTTTTCTTACTCCCCGGCCGAAAGTACGTTCTGTAATTGTTAAATAATTGATAAAATTGCGTTGTCGTCTGCTAGCTGTGTTTGAGTGTTAGTTTTTCTTTCGGCCCGCTCGATAGTAGTGCCTCTGTCGGCCGCTTTGGGTAGCTCGGTCGATATTACCGACTGTTTTTTCTTTCGGCCCGGCGTAGAGAGCTGGTTTTTTGGGCGTCTGCTACTTTCGCTATTGTACAGATGGTCTGATGCCCGCCCGACATTTGCAAGACCGAGGCGAAGCCGAGGTTTTGCTGGTTGGGGCGGGCATCAGAAACACATTCATTAAAAAAAGACAACACCACTTTTTATTTCAATTAACTCTTGTTTCTCGTCACACGTGCACTTTCCTCTGTCTATTTCGTACGTGTCTAACCTTCATACCGCACAAACATATTTTTCTCGAACGCTCCCGTCCATACGTTTAAAAAACAATAACCACGATCAAACAAAACCACTTTTTATTTCAACTAACTTTTTTCTCGTCACCCGTGCACTTTCCTCTGTTTATTTCGTACGTGTCTAACCTTCACACCGCACAAACATCTTTCCTCGGGCATGCGCGCGGGCGCTGAAGCGCCGCGGGTCAGGAAATTTCGGCAGCCAATCAGAGCGCGCGGTTGGTCTAAAATAGGATGCGAAAGTTTCTCTTTCGGCCCGGAGATGCGGGCCGAAAGTACGTACTTTCGGGTGGGCGAGTAAGAAAATATAATAAATTCATTGTAAGAACATTAGTTTGTGGAGAGTTGTTAATATTCACTAAGTAATATGTAAGGAAAAACTTTATATTTTAAATAAAAAACAAAATATTCATACATATAAATTTATTTGTCTTTCATTCATTTACAATATTTTTTATCAATCCATGAATTATAAGTGTTGTCAAATCCTAGCCATTTTACATAAACTTGTTTACTGCGTTTTCTAAGCACTTTTTCCACAAGATATACATCCCGATACATCACTTTTTGTAGTTCTTGCTCGTAAAAACCTCCAGCGATGGGGTTGTCCAGTAGATGATACGTCACAGGCTTTGTCTTCGAGACGCGTTGAAGAGTAAAAATTTCCGTAGACCAATTAGGTGTGTAGCCTTTTTCAAAAACGTGTTTAGATTTGCTCACTCGTACTTTATCGCCAACTCTGAATTTCGGATTCTTGAATAATCGACGATCGAAAGAGAATCGTCTCAATACTTCGAATTCATTTTCCGCATTGACATCCTTGGGCTTCATGTTTATAGTTTGATGTTTTGTATTATTATACGATTCTATTAAATTAGGAAGAATATTGATCCAATTGTAATTTCCTTGTAGACTAAATTTTTTCTACATATTATTTTTTAGAGTTCGACTGAAACGTTCGCAAATAGATGCCTTGAGATTGCTATACGTTGAATATAGATTTATTTTATATCTAGCCATCAAATCTTGAAAATTTGTATTATAAAATTCTTTGCCTCTGTCTACTTGAAGATTTTTAGGAACGCGTCCTTTTTTCAGTACAGATTCCATTGTACTAGCGACATTTACACCAGTTTTTTGTTTTACTGGAACTGCCCAGCTATACTTTGAAAATGTGTCTATAATAGTTAAAAGATAACGAAAGCCTCTATTCTCTCTCGAATAGCCTTGCATCTCTACAAGATCAGCTTGCCACGTCTCATCTCTTCCACGTATATCTACTTTACGACGTGGATAGTTGCGGCGTGCTGGCTTGTGTAGCTCGTCTACTACTCTTTGATGTTCCATTTTTAATATACTGTCTTAGCTCTTATAATTTTTCAATTTTAAAATCTCTCCTTTTTGTTTTTTCAATTCAACTTGTACGTAATCGATACTCTTTTGAAGGCTAGATATTATACTTATAAGTGCTTTAACATCAGCTTCAGAGGTTTTACGTAGCGTTCGTAAGTTTACTACATCATTCTCCTGCTGGGGATCGGCTAGATTACAAATTCGTTTATTATCTACGTCATAATGTCCGTCTTCGGTGATTTTGTAGCCAATGCCAGGGGAGCCCTTCTTTACTCTATCCAATTTACGACCAAACACGTCAACGCTCATTATGATACTGATGATAAGTAGACTTATTCTGTTTTTATATATTTTAAAAATTCATTATGCTGATTCTTCATATCAAACTCCAAATCTTTAATATTTTTTTGCATTCGAGTTATTTCACTCTTAATAGTATTTATTTTAGCTTCAATTAATTGAGATAGAAAATCTAAATTTACTGCGTCATTGGCTTTATGAGGATAAGCAACGTTAGAAATTCTTTTATTGTCTGCATCATATTGACCATCTTCGGTTATTTTATATCATACTCCAGGAGGACCACGAGAACCCTCCTTTTTGTCAAGTTTACGACCAAACACATCGACACTCATTTTGAGACTGATATATATGGATGTTGTTTCTAATATATATAGCCAGCCTCACAAAGTTCCTCAATGATTGAATGAAGTTCATTAATATGACTAGGATTGCCAGCTGCTTGCTCAGCTATTAACAGTCTAAGTCGATCGACAAGTTCGTTTGGATCATCCCACCACACGAAATCAAATGTCGTATTTCCTCTAGCTATTTTGTGAGTAGGTAAAAGTCCAGACCCTTCAATGGACTTACGCTTTTTATTGATGTTGGGAGACAAATTTGAAGCAATGAAAGTTTTGAATTTTTTCAAATGCTTTTTGCGATATTCTCCATTTGTTTCATTTCTTTTTCAATGTGCGTTAGTGTTTTCAAGAATTTTCAAATAATTTTGTTGATCCAACGAGCTAATCATTTCAGAATCAGGCTCTTTGTGAAAGAGGAGCTCCATCAAACCGAGAGTTGTTGTGTATGTTTCATTATTCACAATCACTTTATTTTTTTCAAAATAAATAGGAGAGTCACCAATCACATAATTATTTTCCGTTAGATGAACACCAAAAGTTTTGTCTAATTTACTCTTATTTGAACTAACGTCATGCAGTAAACGAATATAGTTTCCTACAATTGAATCATTTAACAACTGATTAGATACACTTGTAGAAGTTTTCTCTATATTTTCAATAGCAGTAGTATCGTTGGATTCATTGATAGACGTTTCTGGATTATAGTCATCATCATCATTACCAATAGCTAATTCAAATGTATCGTCAAATGGTTTTAATGTTGTATCAAACTCATTGGTAGTACTATTGAAATAGCTAGTTTTATCTTTTGAACTACCCGCTTCCCTGACTTGAATACTTTTTCAAAAGTAATTTTATTCTTTTTTTCTCAGATTTTATAAAATTAATCTTATCTTCACTAATTTTTTTCTTATCAGCTACCTCTACGAGTTCTTTCAATGGCTCGACTACAGGTTTGAAAGTTTCATTCAAAGTCTTTTCTAAATTGGCTTTTCCTCGTTTTATTAGCTGATGTTCGCTTGATTGCCTCGCGAGCCTCAGCTAATTGTCGAAGTATACTCTTCTCTCGTTCAAAATCAGTCATGTTGATGCTTCTATGATCTAAAGCGAAATAATCTATATCTCATCAGTCTATGATATTTATAGCAAAAGAATCGAATCCCTTTCTATATCTTCCATGATTAATTGGTCTGTCTCTATCGATAACTAAAAATCCATGTTTATCATCTCTCCAGCATTTTGAACAAATCTCTTTGAATTTTTCAAAAGGCATATCTGAATTAACATGATCGTTGTAAATGTGTTTTATATTTACATCATCTTGACGAAACAGTACTAGTAAATTTACGTTATCTCTAATAAGATGTTTCGGAATGCGTGCATATGACTGACAAAGATAAAAACTATCTACCTTTTTATGTCTTCCAATACAAAAGAATGCTCTTACGTTATCTTGCTTTTCAGTGGCTATATCATCAAAAATCATGATGGAATTCGCACGTGCTTCATCAGGTGAAACGATTGACTCATGCTCACTAAATGCGTAGTATTGCACACCCTCTATCGGACTCAATAAATCTTTCAGAAATTTATACTTAGGTTGATTAAGCGACTTCGAATACACATATATATTTTCAAATCTGAGACCGTTGGGATGAGTGATTAGCGTCGGCAAACAATTAGTTTTTCCACAATTACTTGGATCGCAGAATACCGCACGTATAGTATCTGGTAGTAGTTCACCATGTCTTTTTTCTCGTTTTTCTGTCTCCACTACTTTATCGAAATTTATGACTTGAAGGTTGAGAGATTGCTCTTTGAAATCCATGTTGACGTTTCACTGATTCAAAGACGAATGAGCCACTAGCTATAAAAGGCTGCTTATATATTTTTAACTCATTAACGTTTTGTATTTCAAAGAGGAATGATCACTTACAATCGTCGAAAAAAGTGCGGTGGCAGTCTAGTTAACAAGATCATAAATAGCTTGCCTTTCGAAGCTCATGTACCTGGTTACCAGTACTGTGGACCGGGAACTAAATTAGAGAAACGATTGGTTCGAGGTGATCCTGGTGTAAATCAACTAGACGCAGCCTGTAGAGAGCACGACATTGCTTATTCTCAAAATCGAGAGGACGTTGCTGCGAGAAACGAAGCAGATAAAATTTTAGCTAAAAAAGCCTGGGAATGAGTGAAAGCTAAAGATAGTAGTTTTGGTGAGAAAGCAACTGCTTTTGCCGTAGCCAACATTATGAAAGTTAAAAGTAAACTTGGTATGGGTATGAAAATGTCTAAGAGACGTGGTGGAAAGAAACGAGGAAAAGGTTTGAAACAGCAGCGACGAAAGAAATGTAGAAAAAGTAAAAAACCAAGCATTACTTTAAAAAACTTATTAAGGCTGCCTCGAAAAGCATCGTACCTAGTAATAGATCTCTTCTAGTTATTCGCTCGGCATTAAAAGGAGCTAAGGAAGCTGTGAAAAAGGCTGGAGGTAGACGTAAAATAAATATGCCTCGTGTTTTACCAATCCCTAGTACAGTTGGTGGAGCTCTTCCATTTTTAATTCCATTATTTGCCGCTTTGAACGCTACTGGAGCTCTAACTGGAGGAGCTGCTTCAGTAGTGAAAGCAGTGAAAAATTCAGCGCTAAAGCAGCTCAAAATGAGTTAAAGGAGGCTCATAGACATAATAAAACAATGGAAGCTATTGCTCTAGGTAAAGGCCTTTACTTAAAGCCGCATAATAAAGGTTACGGTCTCTATCTGAAGCCATATGTTGCTGGTAAGGGTTAAAAAAAAAAAAAGCTCGAAGTAGCTTTACCCAACCGAGCGCTCACTAATTTAGATATAGAAAAATATGCTCAAATACTGAAAATCAAGAATTTCCGGGGTGTTTTCATGCGCAACGCTTTACCTGCTAATGGCCCTCGTTATCAAGAGTCAGCTGTAGTAAATTTAGACGATAAAAATGGACCGGGTACTCATTGGGTTGCGTATAAGAAGAAGGGTAGTGAGGTTATGTACTTTGATAGTTTCGGAGATCTTCAGCCGCCTACAGATATGTTACTCTATTTAAAAGCGAATAAAGTCATGTATAATTATGTTAGATATCAAGATTTTAATACATTCAACTGCGGCCATCTTTGTTTGACATTTCTATCGAATAAGCTATAAAACACAATCTCAATGAATAAACGTCATTTGTTATGTGACTATCATGGAGAATACACTAACATTGAGTCTCTCAGGAACTTCATCAGTGCTTGAAGCAAATTACTTCCCTCCGATTGAGCTAATTCCAAATAAAAACTACGTCCTCGGTCTAGTAGAGTTATTGACATTCAACTCAATACCTAATATTGACGTTGGATATAATAAATTTTACGTCGGCGAGGAAGGAAAAGAAGAAGAAATCGTATTACCGATAGGCAGCTATGAGATAGACGCCATCGAAAGTTTTATCAAAGAAGCATTAGCTCCTAAGGAGATATCATTTAGTTTGAAGCCAAACAACAATACTTTACGTAGTGTTATTCAGTGCAGTCAGCGAATAAATTTTGAGCCCGAGAATTCTATTGCTTCAATTTTAGGATTCACTAGGCGTGTACTTGCTAAAAATAAAACGTATAGTTCTGATTTGCCTGTGACTATACTAAAAGTTAACGCCCTACGTGTAGAGTGTAATATTACAGCAGGTGCTTACATAAACGAACGCAAAGTTCACACTATACACGAATTTTTTCCAGCAGTACCACCAGGATATAAGATCATAGAAGCACCTTCACACGTCATTTACCTCCCAGTCAGCGTTAGAAGCATTGATCATTTACAGATACGTATTATTCATCAGGACGGAAACTTGGTTAACTTTCGAGGAGAAGTCATTACAGTACGAGTGCATATAAAAGCAGTATTATAATGGGTATTATTTATAACGTTAAGAGTGGTCGAGGGTATATTAACACACCAAAATGTCAGTCAGCGATCAATCGACAGCGAGCTACCACAGCGCTCACACGTCAGAACATTCAGTTCCTAAAAAGTCTGAAACTAAAAGTCGTCGCCAATCCTCCACTTGGCGGAAAATATACTGCGTATTAGTGTGCTGTATACAAGAACAAAATGGAAGAAATTCTAAATATTCATTCAGGTGTGGCTTTCGATGAGTCTATAGCTCATTACGAAGTTCACGCGCATCAGCCTTATTCAATGTCGCAGTTCAATAATAGCGATGAAATTCGTATTGCAATTCAACATCAAGATTTATGTCTACTAACTTCTCGTATTAATATTCATATTTGTGGTCGATTAACAAAAGAAAACGACACTGCAGTGACTAATACTAAGTTGATCAACAACGCCATCTCTTACCTATTTGAGGAAATACGTTATGAAATAAATGCCATTGAAATAGATAAGGCTAAAAATGTTGGTTTGACTAGTGTAATGAAGAACTGGTTATCACTCAATCCAAGTCAAGGCTCAATTGCTGAAATGCAGCTTGGATTGCTGATAAAGAAGCGACATCGCTCACAAATGAAGTAGGTTATTTTGATGTAACTATACCTCTCAGTATGCTGTTGGGATTTGCCGAGGATTATCGAAAAATCGTAGTCAATGTCAAACATGAACTCATCATCACAAGATCAAGAAATGACTTGAATTCTGCTATTGTCACGCCAGCAGGACAACCAGCTACATTTGAAAAATTTAAAATTAATTTGACTAAGATCGAATGGTTTATGCCTTACGTAGTAGTAGCTGATAGAGAAAAAATCAAACTCCTCAATTATATTGGTCGCGATAGAGCAATTACCATGAGTTATCGCACCTGGGAATTGTATGAGTATCCGAAATTACCTCTCACATCAAAGAATGTTTGGAGCGTTAAGACATCTAATCAATTGGAAAAGCCTCGCTTTGTCATTCTAGCTTTTCAGACTGCACGAAAAAGAGTAGCAGGTGCCAATGCTAGTCATTTTGATCATTGTAATATTAGTAATGTGAAACTATTTCTTAACTCTCAATGCTATCCGTATGGAAATCTTAATCTTAATATTACTCAGAATCAATATGCAGTACTTTACGATATGTATGCTAATTTTCAAAACGCTTGCTACGGTAAAGAAAATGAACCGATGCTCAATAAAAAATATTTTATCGAAAAATTACAGCTAATAGTGATCGATTGCTCAAAACAGAACGAATCGATTAAAAGCGCACCTGTCGATGTACATCTTGAATTTGAGTCTAGAGATGATTTTCCCAACAATACTGCTGCCTACTGTTTAATTCTGCATGATCGAATTGTTCAATATAATCCAATTAAAGGAGATGTTAAAAAAGTTGTGTAATAAAACAAAAATGTACAGCTACTTTAAAAAAGTAATATGTAAACTAATAAAAGCATTCATGAATAAAAAATTTTTTCAATTGAAACGTTCATGTGTTTTATTTGATTCCTTCTAGACCATTATGCATATCCTTACATATAAATTATTATCTTTTTATAATTTACATATAAATTATTATATCACCCTTACGTATAAATTATTATGCGGGCTCGCCGCCGATGACGTCATACTGCGCCAGAACGTACCTAGTATATCTACTAATCTTATAAAAGCTAAATAGATTAATTTTTGAAAAAAACTTAGTTCAATGCTGTCTTCGTATCAGCTTATTTCTATGACGCGTTCTCGGACGCGTTTAAATAACAGAGCACACAAATAGGGACAGGTACACAAATCGGGGCTCGCTGGCTGGCTTCTAGCGGAACTCGTATATTGGCGCCCAGCCGAATCTCGCAAGCTGTGCTGGCCGAGCCACTTTGTACCTACTCCAGCTGGTAAAGACTTGGAAGGTTAAAAGACGATATGCAGTAATTTTCTTTCTTGCAATATCTCATTGGGACAGTTTATCTCAACGTTCTCTATAAAATACATGTTATTCAGAGAGCAAAAGTGGGTTTAAGACACAGTACATAAGCCTGGGGGGGGATTTTCCGGAAAAGCGATTTCGTACATAATTTTTTTCTAAGCATGAGGGGACTTGGTCTACAAGAAACCATCGAAACATTTTTCCGAACGACGTAATTGCGGCTATGGGAATTTTTTTTCATGTTTAGGACACAGTATATCGCCCTGGGGGGGCTTTTCCGGAAGAGCTATTTCGTTCATAATATTTTTCTAAGCATTTGGAAACGTTATCTACAAGAAACCGTCGAAACATTTTTCCTAACGACGTAATTGCGGCTCTGGCAATTTTTTTTCCTGTTTTCAACACTGTATATCGCCCTGGGGGGGCTTTTCCGGAAAAGCTATTTCGTCCATGATTTTTTTCTAAGCATGTGGGGACTTGGTCTACAAGAAACCGTCAAAACATTTATCCGAACGACGTAATTGCGCCTCTGGGAATTTTTTTTCCCGTTTTCAACACTGTATATCGCCCTTGGGGGGCTTTTCCGGAAAAGCTATTTCGTTGATGATTTTTTTCTAAGCATGTGGGGACTTGTTCTACAAGAAACCGTCTTAACATTTTTCCGAACGACTTAATTGCGATTCTGGGAATTTTTTTTCATGTTTAAGACACAGTATATCGCCCTGGGGGT
Source organism: Torymus aiolomorphi (assembly GCA_036365515.1). Lineage (NCBI taxonomy): Eukaryota > Metazoa > Arthropoda > Insecta > Hymenoptera > Torymidae > Torymus > Torymus aiolomorphi. The sequence goes on from CM070875.1 coordinate 121,813,427, forward strand.
GCTTTTCCGGAAAAGCTATTTCGTTCATAATTTTCTCTAAGCATTTAGAAACGTTATCTACAAGAAACAGTCGAAACATTTTTCCGAACGACGTAATTGCGGCTCTGGGAATTCTTTTTTCATGTTTAAGACACAGTATTTCGCCCTGGGGGGGCTTTTCCGGAAAAGCTATTTCGTTCATAATTTTTTTCTAAGCATTTGGAAAGGTTATCTACAAGAGACCGTCGAAACATTTTTCGAACGACGTAATTGCGGCTCTGGGAATTTTTTTTCGTGTTTAAGACACCGTATATCGCCTTGGGGGTGCTTTTCCGGAAAAGCTATTTCATTCGTGGTTTTTTTCTAAGCATTTGGGAAGGTTATCTACAAGAAACCGTCGAAACATTTTTCCGAACGACATAATTGCGGCTCTGGGAATTTTTTTTCGTGTTTAAGACACAGTATATCGCCTTGGGGGGGCTTTTCCGGAAAAGCTATTTCGTTCATGATTTTTTTCTAAGCATGTGGGGACTTGCTGTACAAGAAACCGTCTTAACATTTTTCCGAACGACTTAATTGCGGCTCTGGGAATTTTTTATCATGTTTAAGACACAGTATACGCCCTGGGGGGCTTTTCCGGAAAAGCTGTTTCGTTCTTAATTTTTTTCTAAGCATTTGGAAACGTTATCTACAAGAAACCGTCGAAACATTTTTCCGAACGACGTAATTGCGGCTCTGGGAATTTTTTTTCCCGTTTTCAACACTATATATCGCCCCGGGAGGCTTTTCCGAAAAGCTATTTCGTTCATGATTTTTTTCTATGCATGTGGGGACTTGTTCTACAAGAAACCGTCTTAAAATTTTTCCGAACGAGGTAATTGCGGCTCTGGGAATTTTTTTTCTTGTTTAAGACACAGTATATCGCCCTGGGGGGGCTTTTCCGGAAAAGCTATTTCGTTCATCATTTTTTTCTAACCATTTGGGAACGTTATCTACAAGAAACCGTCGAAACATTTTTCCGAACAACGTAATTGCGGCTCTGGGAATTTTTTTTCTTGTTTAAGACACAGTATATCGCCCTGGGGGGGCTTTTCCGGAAAAGCTATTTCGTTCATCATTTTGTTCTAACCATTTGGGAACGTTATCTACAAGAAACCGTCGAAACATTTTTCCGAACAACGTAATTGCGGCTCTGGGAATTTTTTTTCCCGTTTTCTACACTGTATATCGCCCTGGGGGGGCTTTTCCGGAAAAGCTATTTGGTTCATAATTTTTTTTTAGGTCGTGTGGGACCTTTCCTTCAAGTACCAGTCGCAAAATTTTTTCTAGCGAAGTTATTGCGACTCTGGGAATTTTAGTTTTCGTGTGTGTCGCTATGGGAAAATTGACTTGTCTGTAAGGGTGGATTTAGGGGTGGTTTATGGGGGTGGCGAAGTGCAAACTTAGTTTTTATACGGTTTTTGGTCCATTCCTACTCTGTTTTATGGTTTTAAACCGGTTATAATTTAAATCGCAAATTTTAGTGTTTTCGTTCACTGTGAACGTTCGGAATTTCAAACAGATATATTTGAAACATTTTAAGAATTTCTTCTACATTAAAGTTACATTATGCTCGTGAAACTTTTCTTAGTTAAAAAAAAAAAAGAGTAATAAATAATAGTAATGATGTACTTCAGATAATATATATATATATTTGTTATAACAGATTTATGGAGCCCTTTTATACACTTGAGCATATTTATGGAGCCCGTTTTTTTGATGGAGCCCGGGTCCCATAAAATATTTTTCTCGGGCGTTTATGGAGCCCGATCTAGAGTCTATAACCCCAGGGTCCATTATTTCTTTAGTCACTTGCCATAGGGATCTCTGGGCTGTAGGTACTAATATACAGGGATGGGCTCCATAAACGGATGGGGGATATATATATATATATATATATATATATATATATATATATATATATATAAGTATCTACAAGTGTTATTTCTGGGACCTAGAGTTTCTTCTTCCAGAGTTGAGACAATACACTTGGCTAAAGAAATAATATCCCTGGGGTGTGGGACTAATACCACGTCCCAGAAATAACTGTTGCAGACACAGGTTTTCCGGGACGTCCCGGAAATAACGAGCGCGTCCCAGAAATAACAGTTATATACATTTTTACGTCCCGGAAAGAACAGTTGCAGATGCATATATTTATATAAATATATATATATATATATCATTGTATCCCAATAGTATTTATAGGTGATTCTCAGAAAAGGTACTCAGTTTTACATATAATCAACTGTAAAACTTTTCATTGAATAATAATGGACATCTCAATTTTTAATTTCACTATATGATATTTTAGTAATTTGAGTTTCATTATTGAAAAAAATTTATTTTTTGAACAAAATTGAAGATTTTATATTATATTTTATATTATAAAATCTAATAAAATATCCATGAAGGTTACAGGACAGATTCTGCGCACTTTTTCTGAGAATCACCCTTATACAAGTATTCTACAGTAGTCTCGTTTTGTTGTCGAGACCTTTGAAATCTATTTTGTACTTCTCTCTCATACTCTAGTTGAATAAATTTTTTGAGTACGGGATACTTTACTATTACTTTACTATAATTTATGACAGCGAGACAAACCCAGTGATACAAATTACGATACCAATGATGCTACAAACAAGCTATGCATTAAAAAAATATCTATTCCTTAAGCTACTCTGTTATAAATTCTAAATTTTAGTAACAGTTAATAACTGTTAAAAATTTCTTGAAACTGTAACTGTTTAAAACTGTTGATAAATGTTACAAAATGCAGCATTTTGGATACATTTTCAAATTTTCCAAATAGTTTCTAGGAGTTTTAAACAGTGAGAAATAACAGTTTTACAATTTGTGATTAATTTTACTATCATTAATTAATAATAATAATTAATTGTGATGTATTAATTTCCAGTGCAATCCAGACAAAGCCAGCTACGTGGGTGATGAACTCGTTGGATCCAGAACAAGATCAAATGGTCCGGAGACAAATTTTGATTTGTCAAATACAAATGACTATACGAATGATGCTACAGACAAAGTATGTACATAAAAAAAGTTTATTCTTCAAGCTACCCTGTTGTAAATTTTAAATCCTAATAACAGTTAACCAATGTGAAAATTTTATATGAGATCGTATTTGAGGCTAACAACGATCTCATATGAGATTTTATATAGTTCTCAAATAAGATCGTTATACGAATTTCAGACATATGAGATCTATATGAGATATCATTTGCAATTTTAGTTAATTAATAAATAATTTATTTTTAATGTAAAAGCATCAATTAATATTATCTTTCATTGAATCTATAGAGATAGAATGAGCTAAAATATTAACATTAGTAGAATGTATTGATTTTTATTTTATTATTTATTTATTTGATTCGCTCTTTTTTTCAGATTCATTATAACATTATATTTATTTATGCGATTACATTACAAATAAATTATTTATGAATTAAAATTGCAGATGAGATCTCATACGTCTGAAATTAGTATACCGGTCTCATATGAGAACTATATGAGATCTCATATGAGATCGTTGTTAGCTTCAATTATGATCGCATATGAGATCTCATAAGTTATTTTCACGCGGGAATAACTGTTAAAAATTTCTTGAAACTGTTAACTGTTTAAAACTGGTTACAAATGATACAAAATGTAGCATTTTGGACACATTTTCAGAGGTAATATTTTAAATAGTTATTATGTTTATTATATTATTTAATTTTTTTATTTATTATATTTTTTATTATTTTTAAAATTTAAATTTTTTTATTTGTTATATTTTTATTTATTACATATTTTAAATAGTTTTTAGGTTTTTAATATAATTTTGAATGATATTTAAAAAGAATTAATAATTTGTAATTAATTAAACTATCATTAATTATTAATATAATAATTAATTGTGATGTATTAATTTCCAGTGCGATCCAGAAAAAGCCAGCTTCGAGGATGATCAACCTGATGTATTTGATAATAAATCAAATGATTCAAAGACAGGTGCAGTTCTGAATCCTATGGATGGAAGCAGCATAGGTGATATACCACATCAATCCTCTATAGGATTGAATGATGAAGAGACGGAGTCACTTTCGGATTGTACAAATAAGGCATGTATATTAAAAAAAAATATATATATTTTAAGAGGGTCATAAACATATACGCTTTTGAAGCTAAAATGTAGAATAAATATAATAATATATTATAAGTAGGTACAATATCTGATTAAATAGCCTGATAGAGATATAATCTGTAGAAAAATTTTACTCAAAGATATTGCATTTCTTTGATTCAACATTTTTGCTTTGGCGTAGGTTTTTGCGAAAACTATTCATGGGATTTTCATGTGACGGGGACTAAATTACTTGATATTCATCCAGCTATGGATGTAAGAGTTGGAAATATGAAAAATATTTCACTTAATAATTTAAAAATGCTAAAAACGAATTTTATGGAAATATGATCATAATGGGTTTAGCACTGAACCTGTAAAGCTAATTTTAAATAATATAAGTAATAAAACCTTAATATTTCATTCTTTTTACAGCATTTGCACATTAGTGATACACAACAAATAAAGAATGTGACAAACAGTACAGAAGAAAAAAACAGTAGAGGAAGACCGAAGGGAGCAGCCAAAACGGCTATTGGCTTACCGAAGAAAAAAGGAGATATTGACTTTGCAAGTTTGTCGGATAAGAGTAAATTAATGAGAATCCTTAAATGGATATCTCTACCCAGTTCTGTAATTAAGCTAATTTTAAATGGCGAATATGTAATTCAATACACTGATGGTCAAGAAAAGTTAAAGAATCTATGCGATTCGTTTATCGCGGATGAAGTAAATTTATCATTATTCGAAAAATTTTTTGAGCCAAAAGCTCTCAGATTGTTTAAAATTGCAATCATCAAATTAAGAAAAAACCCTGTATATACATGCAAGACATGTAATCGATCAGTGACTGATGACCATGACAGTGTTGCTTGAGACGGTTGTTTGTCATGGTTTCACACCAACTGTATAGGTATTAAGATAACAAAAAAAATGTCTACTATAACTTGGTTTTGCAACTTCTGTTCAAAAGATTAAGTTAAAAACAATATATTTAGTTCTAAGAAAAATGATTTTTTAAGTATATAAGTTTTTTGTAACACACGTTTTTCAATGTATTTAATATATGTAACTTGTATCCTATAGAGGTAGTTACAGCTACATGAGTGAAATTATTTTTAGAATATTTAGATTTTTGGATTACATTTAACTATATGTATGTAGATACATATAAATGGCGGTAATACTATACATTTTGTCTGTAAAATGTTAAATGATTTGTACTTCTAGATTTCGTGTAAGAAAGTACAGGATCTATGTTCGAATAAAACTCAAATTTATTTATTTAGTTATTTACTAGACAAGTAATGTACAATATGTTACAAAATTTGTAACCATTACTACATGGGTTACCTTACAAAAGTAATCAAGCAGAGGAAATATAATTTCCTGCTTACTGGTCCAGCCTACTTAAAGCTAATTTAAAATTATAAAACTAACTTAATTACCCCGTCACCCCCACCCCCTGGCGCCCCCTCGAGCCCTCCTCAGTCCCTCCTCAGCCACCACTTAGCGCCGCCCACACCCCTTTCATTTGTACAGAGAAGTAGCGGCAGAAATGTAGAGAAAGAAATTAGAAATAGAGCTGTAGAAAAAAGAGAAATAATGACAGAGACGAAGAGAGAGAGATAAGAGGAAGAAAATAAAAAAGAAACGGAACGTAGACACAGAGAGGTAGGAACGAAACGTAGAGGCAGGGATGTAGAGACAGAGACGTAGAGAAAGGCGCGTAGTGACAAAGACATGGAGACAGACACGTAAAGATAAAGTCGGAGAGACAGAGACATAAAGATAGAATATAGGAGAGAAAGAGACGTAGAAATAGAAAACTAGAGACAGATTAGAGGCGAAGATGTAAAGACAGGAATGTAAAGACATAGCCGTATAGAGAGCTGAGAGATTATAATCTCTGTCTACGTCTCTGTCTCTATGTCTCTGTCTTTACGTTTCAGTCTCTATAGAGACTGAAACGTAAAGACAAAGAAAGAGACAGAGATGTAGAGATAGAGTCGGAGAGACAGAGATATAAAGATAGAGTCGGAGAGGTAGAGACGTAGAGACAGAAAAGTAGAGGCAGAGACGAAGAGACAAAGATTAGAGACAGAGATGTAGAGACAGAGCCGTAGAGAGAGAGAGATTAGAGACAGAAACGTAGAAACAGGGACGTAGAGACAGGGACGTAGAGACAGAAATGTAGAGTAAGAGACATAAACGTAAAGGAAAAAGGATAGGGAGAGAGATTAGAGGCCGAGAAGTAGAGACATGGATGCAGATAAAGAGAAGTAGAGGCAGATGTAGAGAAAGGAGCGTAGAGAAAGAAAAATAGAGACATAAACGTAAAGAAAGAAGGGTAGGGAGAGAGATTAGAGGCAGAATAGTAGAGACAGGGATGCAGATAAAGAGAAGTAGAGACAGAGATGAAGAGAAAGGAGCGTAGAGAAAGAGAAAGAGACATAAACGTAAAGAAAGAAGGGTAGGGAGAGAGATTAGAGGCAGAGAAGTAGACACAGGGATGCAGATAAAGGGAGGGAGAGACAGAGACGTGAAGACAGAGATGTGGAAACAAAGTTGGAGCGAAAGAGGTAGGGAAAGAGTATTATGGGAGAAAGAGACGTAGAGAAGTAGAGAGAGAGAGTGGCAGAGAGATAGAGAGAGAGAGAGAGAGAGAGAGAGAGAGAGAGAGAGAGAGAGAGAGAGAGAGAGAGAGAGAGAGAGAGAGAGAGAGATTGGAGGTAGAGACGTAGAGACAGGGATGTACATACAGAGAGATATAGACAGAAAGGTACAGCGGAGACGTAGAGACAGAGATGTAGAGATAGAGACGTCGAGACAGTAAGTATAGACAGAGACGTATAGATACAGAGATTAGAGAAAGAGATGTAGAGACAGAGACAGAGACTGAGGATATATGCAGCCGTTCCGGGACTTTTTTGACACCCTGTATATACCTTCGTTTAAATACAATTCAAGCGGCGAATTTTTGTATTAAAACGAAAATAAAATTATTTTCATGTATGTAATTTCAATTTTCGATTATCAATTTTCTAATTTCGAGTTTTTTATAATATAAATTGGCAGCGAATGTCTTCGTTTAAATACAATTCAAGCGGCGAATTTTTGTATTAAAACAAAAATAAAATTATTTTCATATATCTAATTTCAATTTTCGAGTATCAATTTTCTAATTGCGAGTTTTTTATAATATGAATTGGCAGAGAAAATTTAGGGAATTGTTACGTGTGCGCATGCTATGAGCACTTTCGGCATTTTTGAGCCTAAAAAGCAAGGCTAAATAGATTTTTTTGCGATTTTTCGGAATTTTACAGTAGCGGGCACAAATGAATAGTTTTGCACCGGCCGGGCGCGAATGGATTTTTTTATCAAATCGGTAAAAAAAAAGTCAGTTTATGACCTCGTTTTAGGTAGAAAAATTACGAAAATCGTGCATGTGTTACAAAAAATACATTGAAATTCATTAAAAATTCATTAAAATACAGTAAATTATATTAAATTGCTTAGAAATTCATTCAAATAAATTTAAATTTATGAAATATAAAATAAACTATTAGAGTCAATTGGAATCAATAAAACTTTCTGAAAAAGTTCGTTGAACTCAATTCATTTACAGAGATTCTTTGTCTATGACAAAGGATGGTGACAGATTATAGAAGATAACCGCGCCCGGTTGAAAAGATCCGATAGAGCCAGATAAAAAGTGTGCAGAAACCTAATATCCTATGCGGTTTCTGCACCCGAATGTGACTATTTTTATTAGTTTTTATCTAACCTTTTCAACTGGGTAGTTCACGGAAGATAACGGAAATGTTATCTTTTGCTTAATTTTATACACGGCATAATACACGGAATACGAAATACTACATCTGACGGGTCCGAATAGACATCATATCTCAAAATGGAGATGAGTCGTAATATAACGTTTGCATAAAACTTTTCGTTTCGCTAAAATGAAAGCGCTGCACCCTCTTATATCACGCGACTAGAATTGCACTTGATCAGATAAATTCAGTAAAAAATTATTTTCAAAAAATTATAAATTTCCATATACCGCGCGATGCAAGTTCCAGAGAGATATACTTATTTAAACAATTATTTTGCTACTAACATCAGGAAAAGTGAGTGGGTGCACGTTTTATAGTTTGAACCCAAGGTTTCAAATATAACGCGGTGTCAGAATCAGGTAGAAAATATTATTTAAAATAATTGTCAGATTATGTTAAAGTGAGTCAACGAGAGCCTAAGCTGATTCCTTAGATTCCTAAGCCTACCTCAGAATACACTCCTGGTCCCACTTGCTTACTGCTCTCGGTGATCGTACTCTTCTGGGCACATAAATTGAGAATTATTTATAAGCGTAGTATATTCTTTGGCTAGACTATTGATTTCAAATTGTTTATTCATATAGTTCACTTGTGTGTGTATGAATACAGCTTCGGAAAATAGTCTTTTGCCTCTATTACTTTCTGTATCTAGAATTTGTACATTATTAAAGTCTATCGTGTGATTATTGTTTTTTGTATGTAGATATAATGACGAATCATCATCTTTCATGGTGTATTTTTTTGAATGTTCTTTAAGTCGTACATTTAATCGTCTACCTGTCTGGCCAACGTATGAAGCCTCACAAACTTTGCACTTAATTTTGTAAACAACATTAGCTTTATCCTCCCAAATTATGTGAAATTTATATAAAAAAACGTCTAAATAATTTGGAAAACAATAATAACAATAGATGTAATTATGAAAATAAAAAAATGGTTATTTCGCTACCATATGTAAAAGAATTAGAACGATCCGTGAACATTTTGTTAAAAAAAAAACAATACTAAAATTGTATATAGTACTAAGAATAAACTCAACAATATTATTAAATTAGGGAAGAATAATACTAAAAATTGTGATAAAGCTAATATTGTTTACAAAATTAAGTGCAAAGATTGTGAGGCTTCATACGTTGGCCAGACAGGTAGACGATTAAATGTACGACTTAAAGAACATTCAAAAAAATATACCATGAAAGATGATAATTCGTCATTATGTGTCTAGAACCTGAAGAGGGACGTAATAAAACGTCCGAAACGTTGTAAATTTTGTTTATTTATTTTACAAACCCTGGTAGTACGGCCATTAACTACAAGTTCTACAATTATATCAAAACCTACCATTCGCTACATCTAACCAACTTTATACTATTTTAATGAGATCCATCTTCGCTGACAAATCCATTACCCAATGGTCGGAATCGAATGCACATGGATATCCATATCTTCATCAGATGAGAGCTCGGAGAAGGAAGAGAATGAAAGCTCTGAGGAAGATGAGGAGGAGATCTCAGAGTAAGATGACGACGAAAGCTCGGATGAAGACGATGACGAAATGTCTTCCAATACCTGTAAATCTTCGTAATAATAACGCATCGTAATCCAGTAAATTCACTCTACAGACAGAATGAAAAATGTGCTTTACATGATACATTCAGATACTATTTTCACATCGGCAGACCAAAGTTAGCAGCAACAGTTTGTGCATAAGCATACATGCAAGAAATATAGACAAAGTGAGTGAGAAAGAAAGAGAGCGAGAGATCTACCGATGCACGAATTAGTAGGCAACTTGGCTCTTATGTAATAATCGTAGATTACTTCTGACATTTGCGAGATTACTAGACCCTCTAGAATTGTCGATACGCCATATAGTTGATGTCCATTCACAATCTTACCCGACGAGACATAGTTCGAAGACATATAATAAAGGAGGTGTGTACCGATCTCATAGCAGGGACAATTTTGCGGTTGAAAATTCTTTACCTTCAGCAGTCACTAGATGTGACGTTTCTGTAAATAACGGCTTAACTCAGATAAGCAACATTATACAGAATACCCGTATTCTAATTTATACAAATAATTTCCAAATTATGGTTTGTACAATCGAAGTAGTTAGATATTTGAACTCAATTTTACTTTACTGAGACACAAAGCGTGATTTCATTGGCATAGATGGGTTGATATTGTTATGAAATAAATTTATTAAAAACATTTACACCTAATTACAAACAACAAATATTTACAACGTCTTCTAAATGATGATTACACAAGATTACCTATATTACAGTAATCGTTAGTTTCCAACGATGTCAACCTATCAGAGATTGAGGATAATTACTCACTCCATTCTGCTATGACAAGAATAGAGTGTACTTTTTCAAAAGGTGCGAAATTAACAAGATTATATTTATTAAATCTGATGTGTCTATTTTCTCTTTAACAAAAAGCTCTACTTATACATTGAACTCGTACTGCAACCCCACACTCTGTCTAAAAAGACACACAAATAATAACAATTTTTTTTTTTTTTTTTTTTTTTTTTTACGAGGGAAACAGTGAAATCTTGCATCAGTCCGGTGGATTAGTACAATATCAGCGTTTTTCTCGAAAGAGATCTGTTTCAGGAGGTCGTGAGCTGCCCTGCTCCTGTGCATATTACCCTGCAGAACTACCGCCATTTTCTCTTGGCATTTGCAAGTGCCTCTCGGAAGGCCCTACAGGCTCCTGATCCCGCCGTATGGTTGCGGGAATCAGGTTTGTCCGCTTGTTCTGGACACAGGAAGCAACGTGGGGTGGCATTATATCCTGCGATCATGTGGCCTTCCGCCCCGCAGCGATAGCATCGCTTGCTGCGGTCGGGCCGTTTGCAGTCCGGGCTAAGATGGCCAAAGCCCAGACATTTATAGCAACGGGTAACCGTGGCTCTCCTGCGGATCCTCCAGTTGACCCAGCCTATCTTTATGCGGGCGGTGGCCATTAGCTTTTCCGCAGCCGGTGTGTCCACCGTCACTATGGCCATCCGTCGTGCCCTCGCATTTGGCCTAGTCAAGACAGACTGCAGGAACCACTTGTAGTCCTGCAGGTCTCTTTTTAAGGCCTCCACTACTTCCTCACTGGACGTGCAACTGTCGAGATCTCTGATCTCCAGGACGACTCTGGGGATCAGTTCCCTAACACCGGTGCAGTCGTTTCCAGTAGCTTCTCTGAGTGCTTCTGAGAAGGCAGTTCTTGTTACTGAATTGCCTTCTTTCAGCTCGAGGAGTACCTGACCTGCTCTTGTTTGCCGGATGGATCGGATCTCTACTCCACTCTCTTCCGGCTTGACAGCCTTACGTATGGTGGACAGAATGTCCGCATACGACTTGCCGCCTGCCGGTTTGAGCACGATCGCATCCGGCTTTGTTACCTTTTTTTCCTTCTTCTTTGTCTTCTGCTTCATCTGCTGTTGTTGCGGCTGCTGTTTCGGTGGCTGCTGCTGCTGTTGTTTCGGCTGCTTCCGCCCTTTTCTACTTTTTACAGCAACCCAATCTTCTTAGGGATATCCGCCTTTTTCTTCTTCACTTGCTTTTCCCCCGTATCCAGGCTAGGTGGGCTAGAGGTGCCTCGCTTCGTGCCGCCAAGTGGCTCGGGGCCAAGTAACCCTGTTGGTGTCCCCATACTTTCTACCAAGGACATCGTCCTTTGCCTCCTGGCTGGTGTGTAAGCCCTGGCTTGCTTAGCAGCACGTAGTTCCGTTTTCACGGCGCTTTCGAGCTGCTCCAGTTGGTCTACCATTTTTGATATTAGGCTGAGCTTTTAGCGCCTGCAGCATAACCTTGAGGAGCGCTCGCATTTCTGCGAGCACCTTCTCCACCGCAGTCTGGCATACACCTTCTTTCTCCTTAGTTTGTTGGTTGTGTTGGGTGTTTGAATTCATCATGCATAGAATATGTTGCTTAAGACGGTTCGCCCACTATGGGAGCCACACCTCGGTGTGGCTGCTATCCCCGCCTATAAGGAACCCTAGTTATGGATGCCGAAGCCGAGAGGCGGTTTGTCGGATGGTCACTCCTATCGAAACCTAGTGACTCTACAAAAAAGTTTACGGGATAGGCCCGCGCCATAATGAAACAAAGGTTTAACGTCACCCCTACCGAGTGGGCGATGTCGGGTCCGTCCCAACACCTGACCCAAACCTCGGGCTAGACGGTGTGCGATTTGCCCTATGCAACTTCGGGTATAAGGAAATACTGACCAGGTAATCCTTCAGACCTGCGCCCAACAATGATTGCTTCAACCCCACCATCAGTGAGCACTAGAGCGGTCCTTCCACATTGAACATGCGTTTATCAATAATAATAATAATAAACGCAGAGGTTAGGTACTGACATCTCGTGCCACCCCGGTTAGGGAGTTTACTACTCTCCCTTTGGCTAGTCTAGCGGGAATATCCACAATCCGTCGGCCGCAGCCCATTCGCACAATACTCATTCATTCTGCCATTCTCACGATTTCTTTGTTCGCGAACGCTTATTCATTATATTCACGGCTAACCAGACTATGCTGGCCGTTCCCCGATCCACAACCTGGGGACGCGCCCGGTAGCATAGAAAAATGCTCATCTATCGTTGGATAGAACCCGGGAAATAATAACAATAATAATAATAACAATAATAATAATAACAATAATTTTTTTTTTTTTTTTTTTTTACGAGGGAAACAGTGAAATCTTGCATCAGTCCGGTGGACCAAATGCTCCACCGGACCGCCTGGGCCGCATATCCATGCCAGCCCAGGAGACACCGCAAGAGGCTCCGCACTCCCACGGCGTGTGGGATTCCTACCCACTAAAAACACTAACCCTTTCTGCTCTGCACTACTGTACAGACCCTCCCCCGGCACCGTTTTACAGATTACTTCAGGGGAGGGCTTGCTTCGCCTGAGCGGCACCTTCTCACTTCAGATCGGCTGTTGAGACCCGCAGGGGTCTTTTTTTTCCGTCAACAGCTACGGCGCCCTGCGGACGGCTGATCTGCTGTTCTCCTCTTCCCTTTTTTGGCGCAAGATCGCCTCCACGTAGGAGGCGACTTTCGCCCATTGTTGAGGACCTTGGTGCATCGGCCTGACTATATTGTCAGGTGATATGCAGCCAAGGTCGCTCTCTAGTGCCCCCCTTTCGACGGTCCACCTTCCGCATATGAAGAAGGAGTGGAACACGTCGTCCGGGAGGCCCTCACAATAGGCGCAGCCTGGCTCCGCGACCTTACCCATCTTATGTAGGTATGCGCGGAACAGGCCGTGCCCCGTCAAGAATTGGGTGAGGTAGTAATTTACCTCACCCTCTTTTCGGAACAGCCAGGTGTTCACTTGTGAGATCAGCCTGGCCGTCCATCTTCCTTTAGTGGAGGATTCCCACCGATGCTGCCAAGCTTGGATGGTATTGGCCCTGGCCGTTCGGTGGGCCTCCACTACCCCAAGAGCAGGCTTCTGCTGATGGACGAAGCGTCTCTCCAGTGCAAGAAGGTCGATGGGTATTACCCCAGCGACCACTAATATCGCGGGCTCGGAGACTGTGCGGTAAGAGCACGCGATCAGGAGTGCTGCTCTCCGTTGCACCGCGGCGAGATGCTTCCTGTGCACGTCTTTCCGTAGCGCATCGGCCCAGACCTCCGCTCCGTACAGCATGACGGCTTCGGCGGCACGCATGAGTAGGCGCCTTTTACAAGGCCGGGGGCCGGCGGTATTGGCCATGAGCCTACTCAGCGAGGCTGTTACTGCTGCCGACTTTTCCGTCACTATGGTGAGGTGTTCTCTGAAGGTGAGCTTGTTATCAAGCGTCACCCCCAGGTACCTCACCGCACTCTTTGCCTGGACCGTCGCGTCTCCTACTTGAAAGGGGCACATGGTATTGATGTGACTCTTCGTGAGTAGCACGACCTCAGTCTTCTTTGTGGCTAATTCAAGCCCGTGATCCTCCAGCCAGGAGAAAACGCGACGCATTACCCGGTTGAGTAGCAGCCTAGCGAGGTCAACGTCTCTGGCTACGATGACCACTGCTATGTCGTCAGCGTACCCAACCAGCAAGGTGCCCTCAGGCATTTCCATGCGCAGGATCCCGTCATAGAATACATTCCATATATCGGGACCCAGCATGGAGCCCTGAGCTGCCCCAGACGTTATTTCCCTCTTTATTGGTCCATCCTCCGTGTCGTAAGTTATCGAGCGGTCCCTCAGATAATCCCCAAGAATGCGTAAAAGATACGCGGGGAATAATAACAATAATAATAATAACAATAATAATAATAATAATAATAATAATAATAATAATAATAATAATAATAATAATAATAACAACATACAAATACGTTTCGCACCCATGGCATGCCCGTAGGTCAGCCTCAGCTGCTCTTTACGTGAATATTAAATTATACGTGACTATAAGCCCATCGCGTGCCCGTAAGCCAGCCTCAGATGCTTTTTACGTGTATATTATATTATACGTGTCTATAAGCCCGTCGCTAGCCCGTAAGCCAGTTTCGCCTGCCTCTTACGTGTCTTTAAGCTTTTACGTGTCTATAGGCCCATCGCGTGCCCGTAAGCCAGCCTCAGCTGCTTTTTACGTGTATATTATATTATACGTGTCTATAAGCCCGTCGCGAGCCCGTAAGCCAGAATCGCCTGCCTCTTACGTGTCATTAATCTTTTAGGTGTCTATAAGCCAGTCGCGTGCCCGTAAGCCAGTTTCGCCTGCCTCTTACGTGTCTTTAAGCTTATAAGTGTCTATAAGCCCATCGCGTGCCCGTAAGCCACGTCCAGCTGCCTCTTACGTGTCTTTAAGCTTAAAGACACGTAAGAGGCAGGCGAAACTGGCTTACGGGCACTCTTTTTACATGTATATTAGATTATACGTGTCTATAAGCCCGTGGCGTGCCCGTAAGCCAGTTTCGCCTGCCTCTTACGTGCCTTTAAGCTTATACGTTTCTATAAGCCCATCGCGTGCCCGTAAGCCACGTCCAGCTGCCTCTTACGTGTCTTTAAGCTTTTACGTGTCTATAAGCCCATCGCGTGCCCGTAAGCCAGCCTCAACTGTTTTTTACGTGTATATTAGATTATACGTGTCTATAAGCCCAACGCGTGCCCGTAAGCCAGTTTTACCTGCCGCGTACGTGTCCATAAGATTTTACGTGTCTATAAGCCCGTCGCGTGCCCGTAGGCCAGGTTCAGCTGCCTCTTACGTGTCTTTAAGCTTTTACGTGTCTATAAGCCCATCGCGTGCCCGTAAGCCAGCCTCAGCTGCTTTTTACGTGCATATTAGATTATACGTGTCTATAAGCCCAACGCGTGCCCGTAAGCCAGTTTTACCTGCCTCTTACGTGTCCATAAGATTTTATGTGTCTATAAGCCCATCGCGTGCCCGTAAGCCACGTTCAGCTGCCTCTTACGTGTCCTTAAGCTTTTACGTGTCTATAAGCCCATCGCGTCCCCGTAAGCTAGCCTCAACTTCTTACTACGTGTATATATTAGATTATACGTGTCTATAAGCCCAACGCGTGCCCGTAAGCCAGTTTCACCGGCCTCTTACGTGTCCATAAGATTTTACGTGTCTTAAGCTCATCGCGCGCCCGTAAGCCAGTTTCGCCTGCCTCTTACGTGTCTTTAAGCTTTCATGTGTCTATAAGCCCATAGCGTGCCCGTAAGCCAGCCTCAGCTGCTTTTGACGTGTATATTAGATTATACCGCGTGTCCAAAAAGTCTGGAAACACCCAAATAATTTCTCAGCTGAATTACTATTGGAAAATGTTAAGGTCGCCTTTGTAGTAATTTTTTACGAGGAATCCAATGGTGACCTTGGATTCAACCTTGGACCTCATTTTTGAGGTTATTTCAAGGTCAACCTCATTTTTTTAAATGGTAACCCCTATTTTTTATAGCGGAATCTGAAAGAGCGGAAAATTTTACGTCCGGATATGTATTAAGGTATGAGGTTGAGGTTGCCCCCAGAGGTCAAATTGAGGTCAAAGTATGATTTCTTAAAAATTTCGCGAGTTCAGTGGTAAAACAAAACAAACAAAGGTTTGGTAAGTTCGAACGAAGACTTGAAGGTGACCTCTGATTCGACCTTGAACCTCATTTTGAGCCTCATTTCTGAGGTTATTTCGAGGTCAACCTCATTTTTTAAAATGGTAACCCCTATTTTTTTAGAGGAATCGGAAAGAGTGTGAAACTTTACGTCCAAACATGTACTCAGAACATAGTTCAAGAAGGACCTTGACGTTCATTTGAAGGTCATTTAAACTTAATGACGGTCTGATCTTGTGTAAACTTTTTAATTTTTTTAAACAGTCTAACATCTTATTTCAAGTGCTCGAATTATTTTCCATCCACTTTTTGATAGTAACCTAATCGATGATCGAAAACACCAACAGTATTTTTGATCATTTCAGTAGGAATGAGAGCTGATTCATTTTTTGAAGCGTTTAAATATTGAACATTGTTACTTGTTATTTTTCGTATGGTTAGAGTGACAATAAACTATTATTCATTCCATAACCACCACAGAAAAGGGTTGGTCATCTTTCAAACATATTTTTTGAAAATTAAAAGTTCTTTTTATTTTCAACTCAAAAAGTATTTTTGGATAAGGTCTACTACGAAGAGTAATAAAAATGAACAAACTCACTGATAGAGAAAGAATAACGATTCTCATGATGAGAGGTTGGGGACACATGCAGCGATCTTATAGGGCCGTAAGAGATATTTTTAATGCTTCATTTAGGGTTGGTGGAACTCCACTATCATTTTCAACAGTTCAAAAAACTGTTAGAAGGTTTGAAAATACCGGCACTATCAGCGATTTACCTCGATCAGGCAGACCAATGTCAGCAGGTAACGAAGAGAAATCTTTAGATGTTGTGTTAACATTCACCGAAGATCCGCATACTTCCGTTCGTAGAGCTGCTCAAGTGCACGAAATAAGTAAATCATCTATTCATAACATACTAAAGAGAGAGAAGTTCCATCCATTTAAAGTAACGCTAATACACAAGTTAAATGAAGATGATTTCGATCGTCGCGTTGAATTCTGTGATGATATGATGGCACGCATCGTACAAAATCCAAATTTTCCATCAAATATAGTCTTCTCAGATGAAGCTACATTTCAACTTGACTCAAGCGTAAATAGGCATAACTGTAGATATTGGGCAGTTGAAAACCCTCATTGGGCAAGAGAAGCCAAGTCACAATATCCACAAAAATTAAATGTCTGGGCTGGAATATTAAATAATAGGATTATAGGACCATTTTTTATTGATGGCAATTTAAATGCAGAAAAGTATGAAACTATGTTGCGGAATCAAATTGTTCCTGCTATAAGAGAAATAGCTGGAGAGGACTTTAATAACACATGGTATCAACAGGACGGTGCAGCAGCTCATTATGCACGAAACGTTCGCACATATTTAGATACAGTATTCATTAATCGATGGATAGGACGAAGAAGTGCAATTGAATGGCCAGCTAGGTCCCCCGATTTAACGCCTCTAGATTATTTCTATTGGGGTTATCTGAAGGATCGTGTATTCAAAACAAAACCCTTAAACTTAGATGAATTACGTGAAAGAATCATTGATGAATCAGCTCTCATTCCTACTGAAATGATTGAAAATGCTGTTGGTGCTTTCTATCATCGATTAGGTTACTGTCAAGAAATGAATAGAGAACAGTTCGAGCACTTGAAATAAGATGTTATACTGTTTAAAAAAATCAAATGTGAGAGGCAAGGGGACTTACGTAAATCAAGCGCCCCATCGTGAGAGGCAAGGGGACTCACGTAAATCAAGCACCCCATCGTGAGAGGCAAGGGGACTCACCTAAATCAAGCGCCCCATCGTGAGAGGCAAGGGGACTCACGTAAATCAAGCACCCCATCGTGAGAGGCAAGGGGACTCCCGTAAATCAAGCACCCCAAAGGGAACAGATTTTACTACGTCCACGTCGTTGTTCCTGGGTAACGCTAAATGTAAAAAAATTGAACTTGACATGACTTTTAAGGACAATGTCAAGGTCACCATTAGATTTCTCGTTGAAAACAACTAAAGAATTAACCTCGCTCAGTGTGATAAAAAGTTTACACAAGATCAGACCGTCATTAAGTTTAAATGACCTTCAAATGAACGTCAAGGTCCTTCTTGAACTATGTTCTGAGTACATGTTTGGACGTAAAGTTTCACACTCTTTCCGATTCCGCTAAAAAAATAGGGGTTACCATTTAAAAAAATGAGGTTGACCTCGAAATAACCTCAAAAATGAGGCTCAAAATGAGGTTCAAGGTCGAATCAGAGGTCACCTTCAAGTCTTCGTTCGAACTTACCAAACCTTACCTTTGTTTGTTTTGTTTTACCACTGAACTCGCGAAATATTTAAGAAATCATACTTTGACCTCAATTTGACCGCTGGGGGTAACCTCAACCTCATACATTAATACATATCCGGACGTAAAATTTTCCGCTCTTTCAGATTCCGCTATAAAAAATAGGGGTTACCATTTAAAAAAATGAGGTTGACCTTGAAATAACCTCAAAAATGAGGTCCAAGGTCGAATCCAAGGTCACCATTGGATTCCTCGTAAAAAATTACTACAAAGGCGACCTTAACATTTTCCAATAGTAATTCAGCTGAGAAATTATTTGGGTGTTTCCAGACTTTTTGGACACGCTGTATATGTCTATAAGCCCGTTGCGTGCCCGTAAGCCAGATTCGCCTGCCTCTTACGTGTCTTTAAGCTTATACGTGACTATAAGCCCATCGCATGCCCGTAAGCCAGCCTCAACTGCTTTTTACGTGTATATTAGATTATACGTGTCTATAAGCCCAACGCGTACTGGTAAGCAAGATTCACCTGTCTCTTACGTGTTCATAAGATTTTACGTGTCTATAACCCCATCGCGTGCCCGTAAGTCAGCCTCAGCTGCTTTTTCGTGTCTTTAAGCTCTTACGTGTCTATAAGCCCATCGCGTGCGCGTAAGCCAGATTCTGCTCCTTCTTAGGTGTCTCTAAGATTCTACGTGTCTATAAGCCCATCGCGTGCCCGTAAGCCACTTTAGCTGCCTCTTACGCACCTTTAAGCTTTTACATGTCTATAAGTCCATCGCGTGACCGTAAGCCAGCCTCAGCTGCTTTTTACGTGTATATTAGATTATTCGTGTCTATAAGCCCGTCGCGTGCCCGTAAGCCAGTTTCGCCTGTCTCTTAATGTCTTTAAGCTTATACGGGTCTATAAGCCCGTCGTGTGCCCGTAAGCCAGTTTCGCTTGCCTCTCACGTACATTTAAGCTTATACGTGTCTATAAGCCCAACGCGTGCCCGTAAGCCGGATTCACCTGCCTCTTACGTGTATATTAGATTATACGTGTCTATAAGCCCGTCGCGCGCCCGTAAGCCAGTTTCGCCTGCCTCTTACGTGTCTTTAAGCTTTTTCGTGTCTATAAGCCCATCGCGTGCCCGTAAGCCACGTTCAGCTGCCTCTTACGTGTCCTTAAGCTTTTACCTGTCTATAAGCCCAACTCATGCCCGTAAGCCAGCATCAGCTGCTTTTTCGTGTCTTTAAGCTTTTACGTGTCTATAAGCCCATCGCGTGTGCGTAAGCCAGTTTCAGCTTCTTCTTAGGTGTCTTTAAGATTGTACGTATCTATAACCGCATCGCGTGCCCGTAAGCCACTTTCAGCTGCCTCTTACGCACCTTTAAGCTTTTACGTGTCTATAAGCCCATCGCGTGATCGTAAGACAGACTCAGCTGCTTTTTACGTGTATATTAGATTATAAGTGTCTATAAGCCCAACGCGTGCCCGTCAGCCAGTATCACCTGCCTCTTACGTGCCTTTAAGCTATTACGTGTCTATAAGCCCATCGCGTTCCCGTAAGCCAGTGTCGCCTGCCTCTTACGTGTCTTTAAGCTTTTATGTATCTATAAGCCCATAGCGTGCCCGTAAGCCAGTTTCGCCTGCCTCTTACGTGTATTTAAGCTTATACGTGTCTATAAGCCCGTCACGTGCCCGTAAGCCAGTTTCGCCTGCCTCTTACGTGTCATTAAGCTTTTACGTGCCTATAAGCCCAATGCGTGCCCGAAAGCCAGATTCACCTGCCACTTACGTGTATTTAAGCTGTTACGTATGTATAAGCACATCGCGTGCCCGTAAGCCAGTTTAGCCTGCCTCTTACGTGTCTTTCAGCTTTTACGTGTCTATAAGCCCATAGCGTGCCCGTAAGCCAGACTCAGCTGCTTTTTACGTGTATATTACATTATACGTGTCTATAAACCCGTCGCGTGCCCGTGAGCCAGCATCAGCTGCTTTTTACGTGTATGTTAGATTATACGTGTCTATAAGCCCGTTGCGATCCCGTAAGCCAGTTTCGCCTGCCTCCTACGTGTCTTTAAGCTAATACGTGTCTATAAGACCATCGCGTGCCCGTAAATCACGTTTGGCTACCTCTTACGTGTCTTTAAGCTTATACGTGTCTATAAGCCCGTCGTGTGCCCGTAAGCCAGTTTCGCTTGCCTCTCACGTACCTTTAAGCTTATACGTGTCTATAAGCCCAACGCGTGCCCGTAAGCCAGTTTCACCTGCTTTTTACGTGTATATTAGATTTTACTTGTCTATAAGCCCATCGCGTACCCGTCAGCCAGTTTCGCCTCCCTCTTAAGTGTCTTTAAGCTGTTACGTGTCTATAAGCCCATAGCGTGCCCGTAAGCCAGTCTGAGCTACTTTTTACGTGTATATTAGATTTTAGGTGTCTATAAGCCCGTCGCGTGCCCGTAAGCTAGTTTCGCCTGCCTCTTCCGTGTCTTTAAGCTTATACGTGTCTATAAGCCCATCGCGTGCCCGTAAGTCAACCTGAGCTGCTTTTTACGTGTATATTAGATATTACGTGTCTCTAAGCCCGTTGCGTGTCCGTAAGCCAGTTTCGCCTGCCTGTTACGTGTCTTTAAGCTTTTACGTGTCTATAACCCCGACGCGTGCCCGCAAGCCAGTTTCACCTGCTTTTTACGTGCATATTAGATTATACGTGTCTATAAGCCCGTCGCGTGGCCGTAAGCCAGTTTCGCCTGCCTCTTACGTGTCGCTCAGCTTATACGTGTCTATAAGCCCATCGCGTGCCCGTAAGCCAGCCTGAGCTGCTTTTTACGTGTATATTAGATTATACGTGTCCATAAGCCCATCGCGTGCCCATAAGCCAGCCTCAGCTGCTTTTTACGTGTATATTAGCTCGTACGTGTCTATAAGCCCGTCGCGTGCCCGTAAGCCAGTTTCGCCTGTCTCTTACGTGTCTTTAAGCTTATACGCGTCTGTAAGCCCGTGTCGTGCCCGTAAGCCAGTTTCGCCTGCCTCTTACGTGTCTTTAAGCTTTTACGTGACTATAAGCCCATCGCGTGCCCGTAAGCCAGTTTAGCCTGCCTCTTACGTGTCATTAAGCTTTTACGTGTCTATAAGCCCAACGCGTGCCCGTAAGCCAGTTTCACCTGCCTCTTACGTGTATTTAAGCTTTTACGTGTCTATAAGCCCATCGCGTGCCCGTAAGCCAGTTTCGCCTGCCACTTACGTGTCTTTCAGCTTTTACGTGTCTATAAGCCCATAGTGTGCCCGTAAGCCAGACTCAGCTGCTTTTTACTTGTATATTAGATTATACGTGTCTATAAGCCCGTCGCGTGCCTGTAAGCCAGACTCAGCTGCTTTTTACGCGTATATTAGATTATACGTGTCTATAAACCCGTCGCGTGCCCGTAAGCCAGCCTCAGCTGCTTTTTACGTGTATATTAGATTATACGTGTCTATAAGCCCGTCAAGTGCCCGTAAGCCAGTTTCGCCTGCCTCTTACGTGTCTTTAAGCTTTTACGTGTCTATAAGCCCATCGCGTGGCCGTAAGACAGCCTCAGCTGCTTTTTACGTGAATATTAGATTGTACGTGTCTATAAGCCCGTCGCGTGCCCGTAATCCAGTTTCGCCTGCCTCTTACGTGTCTTTAAGCTTATACGTGTCTATAAGCCCGTCGTGTGCCCGTAAGCCAGTTTCGCTTGCCCCTCACGTGCCTTTAAGCTTATACGTGTCTATAAGCCCGTCGCGTGCCCGTAAGCCACTTTCGCCTGCCTCCTACGTGTCTTTAAGCTAATACGTGTCTATAAGCCCATCGCGTGTCCGTAAGTCACGTTCAGCTACCTCTTACGTGTCTTTAACCTTTTACGTGTTTATAGGCCCATCGCGTGCCCGTAAGCCAGCCTCAACTGCTTTTTACGTGTATATTAGATTATACGTGTCTAAGAGCCCAATGCGTGCCCGTAAGCCAGTTTCGCCTTCCTCTTACGTGTCTTTAAGCTTATACGTGTCTATAAGCCCGTCGTGTGCCCGTAAGCCAGTTTCGCTTGCCTCTCACGTACCTTTAAGCTTATACGTGTCTATAAGCCCAACGCGTGCCCGTAAGCCAGTTTCACCTGCTTTTTACGTGTATATTAGATTATACGTGTCTATAAGCCCGTCGCGGGCCCGTAAGCAAGTTTCGCCTACCTCTTACGTGTCTTTAAGCTTATACGCGTCTATAAGCCCATCGCGTGCCCGTAAGCCAGCCTGAGCTGCTTTTTACGTGTATATTAGATTATACATGTCTAAGAGCCCAATGCGTGCCCGTAAGCCAGTTTCGCCTGCCTCTTACGTGTCTTTAAGCTTTTACGTGTCTATAACCCCGTCGCGTGCCCGTAAGCCAGTTTCACCTGCTTTTTACGTGTATATTAGATTATACGTGTCTATAAGCCCGTCGCGTGCCCGTAAGCAAGTTTCGCCTGCCTCTTACGTGTCTTTAAGCTTATACGCGTCTATAAGCCCATCGCGTGCCCGAAAGCCAGCCTGAGCTGCTTTTTACGTGTATATTAGATTATACGTGTCTATAAGCCCGTCGCGTGTCCGTAAGCCAGTTTCGCCTGCCTCTTACGTGTCTTTAAGCTTTTACGTGTCTATAACCCCGTCGCGTGCCCGCAAGCCAGTTTCACCTGCTTTTTACGTGTATATTAGATTATACGTGTCTATAAGCCCGTCGCGTGCCCGTAAGCCAGTTTGACCTGCCTCTTACGTGTCTTTAAGCTTTTACGTGTCTATAAGCCCATCGCGTGCCCGTAAGCCAGTTTAGCCTGCCTCTTACGTGTCTTTAAGCTTTTATGTGTCTATCAGCCCATAGCCTGCCCGTAAGCCAGTTTCGCCTGCCTCTTACGTGTCTTTAAGCTTATACGTGTCTATAAGCCCGTCACGTGCCCGTAAGCCAGTTTCGCCTGCCTCTTACGTGTCATTAAGCTTTTACGTGTCTATAATCCCAACGCGTGCCCGTAAGCCAGTTTCACCTGCCTCTTGCGTGTATTTAAGCTTTTACGTGTCTATAAGCCCATCGCGTGCCCGTAAGCCAGTTTCGCCTGCCTCTTACGTGTCTTTCTGCTTTTACGTGTCTATAAGCCCATAGCGTGCCCGTAAGCCAGACTCAGCTGCTTTTTACGTGTATATTAGATTATACGTGTCTATAAGCCCGTCGCATGCCCGTAAGCCAGCCTCAGCTGCTTTTTACGTGTATATTAGATTATACGTGTCTATAAGCCCGTCGCGTGCCCGTAAGCCAGTTTCGCCTGCCTCTTACGTGTCTTTAAGCTTTTACGT
Source organism: Torymus aiolomorphi (assembly GCA_036365515.1). Classification (NCBI taxonomy): domain Eukaryota; kingdom Metazoa; phylum Arthropoda; class Insecta; order Hymenoptera; family Torymidae; genus Torymus; species Torymus aiolomorphi. Next base: position 121,837,077 of record CM070875.1, read on the forward strand.
GTCTATAAGCCCATCGCGTGCCCGTAAGCCAGCCTCAGCTGCTTTTTACGTGTATATTAGATTGTACGTGTCTATAAGCCCATCACGTGCCCGTAATCCAGTTTCGCCTGCCTCTTACGTGTCTTTAAGCTTATACGTGTCTATAAGCCCGTCGTGTGTCCGTAAGCCAGTTTCGCTTGCCCCTCACGTGCCTTTAAGCTTATACGTGTCTATAAGCCCGTCGCGTGCCCGTAAGCCAGTTTCGCCTGCCTCTTACGTGTCTTTAAGCTAATACGTGTCTATAAGCCCATCGCGTGCCCGTAAGCCAGTTTCGCCTGCCTCTTACGTGTCTTTAAGCTTATACGTGTCTATAAGCCCATCGCGTGCTCGTAAGCGAGCCTGAGCTGTTTTTTACGCGTATATTAGATTATACGTGTCTACAAGCCCGTCGTGTCTCCGTAAGCCATTTTCGCCTGCCTCTTACGTGTCTTTAAGCTTTTACGTGTCTATAACCCCGTCGGGTGCCCGTAAGCCAGTTTCACCTGCTTTTTTCGTGTATATTAGATTATACGTGTCTATAAGCCCGTCGCGTGCCCGTAAGCCAGTTTCGCCTGCCTCTTACGTGTCTTTAAGCTTATACGTGTCTATAAGCCCTTCGCGTGCCCGTAAGCCAGCCTGAGCTGCTTTTTACGTGTATATTAGATTCTACGTGTCTATACCCAGTTGAAAGAGACCCATAAAATACAATAAAAATATCGCATTTTCTATCGGGAAAAAAATACTTCCAATAAAGAGTTTTATAAGTTTTTATCTGCTTTTCTAAATCTATTTCTTTTATAATTTTTTATAGAATAATACTGATAGGGTTGTCTTTCTGAAATATCAATTTCGATTTTATAAGAATTTGCATATAAATATTTTATGCAATTTAATAAGGTTAACAGCACTACGCAATTTTATGTGGGGAAACTGAATTGTTTTATAAGGTTTTATTATTATTTTCGAATAAATGCATACTATTAGAATTTATTTGAATAAACTTATAAAAATTAATATAAGTTTATAGTTGTAATTTTACGATTAGCACTATATAAGATAGTACCTATACAAATTATTTTGTGTTCTATAAGAGAAACCGTACTATATCATTAATAAGATATTATAGCGTGCCCCGTATACGTTTTCTATAAGTTTTAATAAGATACAAACTATAGAAAAACTTTTTGTATAATATATTTTTATCACTGATTTATATGATTTTATGAAGAATTCCGGGTGCAAATACACATTTAATACTCATATACGTATTAATTCTATGAATATTTATAAGGCAATACCAGTAAAATATTCCTCATAAAATTAATATAATTATCTATTTTATATAGGTTAATAATGTTAACTGTTACTTGGTTGCTGATTGTCATATAAAATAATTTGCAATTATGTAAACAAATATCGGTAAGTAATATTCTCAATGTCTGATTAAAACTTGCAGTAGCTTGCTAAAACTTCTTATAAAAACCGATAAAATATTTTAATATGTTTTATTTAGTATCTTTGCAATATAAAAATATATCTATAAAATTATTTTTCGAAGTTGACAATTTATTGTTTAAATACATCTAAGTTTAATAACAATATGTTGAGAAAAATAACTTTTAATTAACTTGTACTATTACTTTTTTTACTTCCATATATTTTATTTTTTATTATGTATATTTTATTAATTTTTCAATATATTTTATTTCAACAATTAATTAAATATTACATAAATAGATTCATAAATTCATCTTGATTTTTTTTTATAAGTAAATCCCGCTTCAAACGTCTTATAAAAACTAATAAAATTTTGCAGTTTATTGGCAAAACCGCATAGGTTATTAGGTTTCAGCACGCTTTCTTATCTGTTTTATATATTAGACCTTTTCAAATCAGTATGTGTATTTATAATATTGTTACAATTAAGTGCATTTTTTAGCAAAACTCTCCAACATTTAATTTTCTATTAATAAACAATTATTTGTCTAAACACATGATAACAGATAATAATGATTAATATATTATGTAAATTTCATTCATTTTTTAATATATTCTATCATTAAAAATATTACTTATGTCGACTGCAATTTAATATCAACTGATAAGAATTTTTCCATCGGTCTTACAGTCTTACAAATTAAATTAAAATAATTAATATTTATGGCAGTCAGATTGCCCTTGTTTATAATCACCCCCGCAGAATCTGAAATAAAAACTTAATTAAAATCTGGAAAAAACTTTGTTAACAAAGGACGATCTGACTGCCCACCACCACCACATTGTCCGACGTTTCGAGCCTGCTCCGGCTCCTCCTCAGGGACTGAAATAAAACCCGCGATACACCTCCTTATATACCATGCACCCATACCCCTTCTTTTCTCTTACCCCACCACCCTCCACATTCCCTCTCCAACTTGCCATTCTCACTTAAATTAATAAAGAATGATAAATGTTATCTAATTTACTTGACTCTATCATTAAATTTACATTATTCCGATTTCTTAGAATGTGAATACTTTCAAGGCTTTCCCTCTTATATTTATTCTTAATCCCCTGTTCCAAAATATCCACACTCCCAAAATCGAAAGAATGCAAACTATTTAAACAATGTTCTTTCAAACCCGATGTACAACTTGAGCTGCGTAAACTATATTGATGTTCATATATTCTCTTTTTCAAATATCTACCCGTTTGACCAATATAACAACCATTACAATCCCTACAATTAATTTTATAAACAACTCCCGATTTCAAACATTTATCATCCTTGTCTTTACAATTACTAAATAACCTTTCTAAATTATTCTCATTTCTAAAGAAAACTTGAATATTATGTTTACTAAAAACCCTTCTAATCCTTTCCGACAAACCTCTAACATATGGTAAACTAAAATATGCATTCTTTCCATTTCTATTCCTTGTTTGATTATCTACCCGCTGCTTCAATCCACCATTATAAATTTCCCACACTCTCTCATCAATCATTTTATCAATAAATTTTACGGGATAACTATTTTTAATAAATGTTTCTCTAACTAAATTTAAATTCTTTTTCCTAAAATCTTTATGTGACAATTTAATCGCTCTGTCAATGACACCTTTGATCGCACCTGTCTTGTTTCCGAATTGGTGGTGAGAATCAAAATTTAAAAATCTACCTGACCATGTAGGTTTTCTATACCAATCTAATTTCATTCTATTATTATTACCTCTAATGACTCTAATATCTACAAAACTCAATTGATAATCTTTCTCAACTTCTTTTGTGAATTTAATTCTATCATGGATAGAATTAAACACATCCACCATTTCATCCACAAAACATTCTGGTACAACTGCAAAAATGTCATCAACATATCTTTTAAAAATAATTGGCTGAAAAACCAACTTAGACAAAGCAATACTTTCCAATTTTTCCATTACTAAATTGGCTATAACAGGTGACAAAGGTGATCCCATTGGACAACCATATCTTTGTTCATATAGACTATTATCAAAAGAAAAAATTGTGTTTTTAAAAACCAAATTAAGTGCCTTTATAAATTCATCTTTTGTTAAACTAGTATGTACTTTAATTTCAGACCATTTATCTTGTATAATATCATTCAACAACTCTAAAGGTATATTTGTAAACAAAGATACTACATCCAATGAAACCATCCTATGATCATTCGGAATAATAATATCTTTCATTATACCATAAAAACTCCAACTATCTTTAATATATGAATTTGTTTTACCCACTATCTTGAACAATATATTAGACAAAAATCTAGCAAGTCTATACGTCGGAAAATTTATCGATGATATTATTATTCTATATGTCAACTGTTCTTTGTGAATCTTAGGAAGCCCATAACATTTAGCTACAGTGCCATTTTCACATTTTAAATATTTAAACATACTATCTTTAATATAGGCTTTTGTTTTCCAATGCATCAATAATTCTTTCAATTTATCTTGTAGTCTATTGATATGTGGATTCCTAATTTTCACATAAGTGGTATCATCCTCCAACATAAGTTGAATTTTATTAATATAATCCCTTTTATCCGAAACTACAGTTACATTTCCTTTATCTGCTTTTTGGAAGATCATATTCGGATTCTCTCTCAAGAATTTCTTCGTTATTTTTAATTCATGGAATAAATTACTATTCAAATAATTATCAAATCTATGTTCTCTTTTAAAATTATCAACAACTTTAACTAAAGAACGCCTACATTCTTTTTTAAACTCCAGATTAAAACTACTCATACTACTTTCTACCTCAGCGATGATATTCTTGATCGGAAGAGATTTACTTGAATATGATATTCCAAATTTAGCACCCTTTGACATGATATTTACCACTTCTTCTGGTATTACTTTGTCAGTTAAATTTCTAAACCAATCCTTATTAACATTGTTAGTTTGATTGACCTGAGAGTGTTTTCTATGCTTTAAATATTCAAATTTTCTTTTTAATTTACTCCTATGGTTATATTTTACTTTTTCAAAGTGCCTCTTTTGACCACGAAAAAATTCTTGCAAATCATTCTGTTCTATTTTATTATATAAATATCTTTCAAGCTCTAATAAATATTTATTCAAACGATTAATTTCAAAATTCAAATCTCTAATTTCTAAGTTAAGTAATTTATTTTTGAAAAAGAAAATATTTTTCCGTAGATCATAAGAAACTCTTTTATTGTAATCCCGATAAAAACCCTTATCATCAAATTTTTTTCCAATATGTTTAGGAAAAATATTTGATTTTTTACACCTTAGAAGAAAAGTGAGTTGCTCCTTTAAAATTACAATCCTTAAAACCATTTTTACCCATTTTGAGCAATAATCTTTTACCACCTTCCCATAAATCCCATATATATCTCTAAAAAACATTTTACCCCACCTTTAATAGACCTTAGTTTTATCATTAAAAATATTACTTATGTCGACTGCAATTTAATATCAACTGATAAGAATTTTTCCATCGGTCTTACAGTCTTACAAATTAAATTAAAATAATTAATATTTATGGCAGTCAGATTGCCCTTGTTTATAATCACCCCCGCAGAATCTGAAATAAAAACTTAGTTAAAATCTGGAAAAAACTTTGTTAGCAAAGGACGATCTGACTGCCCACCACCACCACATTGTCCGACGTTTCGAGCCTGCTCCGGCTCCTCCTCAGGGACTGAAATAAAACCCGCGATACACCTCCTTATATACCATGCACCCATACCCCTTCTTTTCTCTTACCCCACCACCCTCCACATTCCCCTCTCCAACTTGCCATTCTCACTTAAATTAATAAAGAATGATAAATGTTATCTAATTTACTTGACTCTATCATTAAATTTACATTATTCCGATTTCTTAGAATGTGAATACTTTCAAGGCTTTCCCTCTTATATTTATTCTTAATCCCCTGTTCCAAAATATCCACACTCCCAAAATCGAAAGAATGCAAACTATTTAAACAATGTTCTTTCAAACCCGATGTACAACTTGAGCTGCGTAAACTATATTGATGTTCATATATTCTCTTTTTCAAATATCTACCCGTTTGACCAATATAACAACCATTACAATCCCTACAATTAATTTTATAAACAACTCCCGATTTCAAACATTTATCATCCTTGTCTTTACAATTACTAAATAACCTTTCTAAATTATTATCATTTCTAAAGAAAACTTGAATATTATGTTTACTAAAAACCCTTCTAATCCTTTCCGACAAACCTCTAACATATGGTAAACTAAAATATGCATTCTTTCCATTTCTATTCCTTGTTTGATTATCTACCCGCTGCTTCAATCCACCATTATAAATTTCCCACACTCTCTCATCAATCATTTTATCAATAAATTTTACGGGATAACTATTTTTAATAAATGTTTCTCTAACTAATATATTCTATTCTATTTTACTGATAATCGACACACACACGCGCGCGCGCGCGCACACACACACACATACACACATACACACACACACACACACACACATACACACATACACACACACACACACACACGCGCGCAGACACACACACACACACATACACACACAACAGACACACACACACACATACACACACACACATACACACACACACGCGCACACACACACATACACACACACACACACAATTTACGATGAATTATTCTGTAATATTTAAAAAAATAATATAACGTGCAAGCAAAAGGTAATACTTCGGTAACGGTTGAAAAAATTAAACCCTCAAATGTTTTGTAGTATTAAGAATTTTCGCGACCCAAACAAACTCGACCCGATGACCGAGATTTTGGAAAACAATACCTAGAAGTCGCACTGACTGGCTCACCCCACTTCCCCCTCTTAGCGACCGGATAGGGCTTGCTCCTACTTTGTAAATGCATGCCAAGCACCTTAAGGAGCTTCCAAATATCTTCCTTATGACGTCACAGCCAATGAGGAACGCCGATCGTACCACTCCTTTACTCCGTCCGATCGTTTAGTCTCAGTAGCACGGAAGGCGCCGAAGTGTCAACTACAATAATTAGTGTCAGTGTCAGTGTGATCAGTGAGAGGGCATCAGAAAGAGCATATAGTAAGCTGCAGCAAGATCCAATTATCTACTGTTGACTACCAATTATCTACTATTTGATTTCTCATTTGGACGAGGCAGCACTCATAGTTGTGATCGAACTATTTACTTAAGGTAAGTGTCCCATTTGGCGATGCATACGATTTATAGCCGTATACGATTCCGCGCGTGTCTATCCCTCTGATTGCGCAGCAGAGAGAGAGAGAGAGAGAGAGAGAGAGAGAGAGAGAGAGAGAGAGAGAGAGAGAGAGAGAGAGAGAGAGAGAGAGAGAGAGAGAGAGAGAGAGAGTTTATCGTATATAAGTACTAATCGGTGCCTCCATAAGGGGCTAAAGGATGAATAGTTTGTTAGGAAGAATATATACTTATAAGCAATAACGCAATGCGTGTGCAATAGATTCCCGCACCATCTGTTTTGTCGCCCGCGAGCTCAGCAACTCAACAAACTCGCATACGTGAACAACCCATTTCTTTTTTTATGCGCACTAGTTGCGTAATGTACTACTTAAGATTTCGTCGCTCTTGTTTAATTAATCAGCCATTTACGTTAATGACCAATAAATACTGATTACTCTATTTTGTATATGTAAAATTCCAATTTAAAACAATAGAAAATCTAAATTCGTAAAATGCCAATAAAAACCGATAAAATTTCTTCTCAACACAAATGTATCTGGCCTTATCTGTTTTGTCAACGGTTTTTTGATCGCGTATTCTTAATATTTAGTATGAGTCTTTAACAATGTTTTTTAATTGAATCAATCATCAATAAATAATTTAATCCCCTTTTATATTTATTTCAAAAATTCTTAAAAAATTGTTATAATAGAAAATCTTAATTATAATTTTTTTTTTATTTTCAGAAATGTATTATTACGTTAAAAAGGTGGATGATTCATCGTGGCATATAGTTTCCGAAAAAGCGGTACCGCATGTTGAACATCCAGTCAATAAATTGAAGAAATATAAAATCGTTTTAGAGGGTTCATCAATTCCATTTGATGCTTTTATCCTATTTTGTGAAGGTAAGAAAAAGTTACACTTATGTCAATAATAAAGTAAAATTTTGCTATTATATATACATACTCCAATATGAATAACCTTTTCTCTAATATATTTTATCTCTTATATTTCAGAATCACTAGATAAATTGGATAAAAAAATTCAGACGCAACGGCTCAGATTGCCGACACCAAACTTAGTCGAGTCAGCTTCAGACTTAACAGATGTTGAAGTCCCAACTAAAAAATTGATGGAGAATAAAAATATTAATAATCAAAAATCCCTCTTGGAAAAAAAATTGTCTGAGTTAAAGGTCAAACAAGTAAGTGCCAATTATATAAATATACGTATATAAAACAAAGTAATTTCGAACAATTTTGAAATTTTTTCATTCTTAAACGTAGACTATAATTATTATATGCAAACTATATTTAGTAACATTTTAGACGGTTAAATTATAGTTCCTTTTATAAGATGATTGTGCTCAAAGTCAGAGTACACGCGCGATCCCTACTTTACCAACATACTTTTTTCATTAATTTCAAAATTATACATTTATTTGGAGAAACCCGAATTTTAACTCCCTTTTTTACGTGACAATAACAACACGTACCTATTCTTAAAATCGGCGATGATTAACACTTCCGAAACCTTTTAATCGTACTTACAGGTGCTCACGTGAACGTTTGATTGGTTACCGGTTCAAATGACTTATCAGTGAATAAACTGGCTTGTATTACACCCCCAGTATATAACGGATATAGACGGCTATAATACGGCTCGCGCGGCCGGCGAGTCACGAGTTTTTGTGTCTCACTATATATATATATATTTATATATGCGCGTAATTCCGATACATTTTGATGCTATTAAACTGTCGTTTATGGTCCCCGCGATTATTTATAGCTCTTATAACGATATATACGCTTTTTTATGTCCCACAAAAACAAACATAACATGTGCAACTATATAAAATAAGCGTCTAAAAATATATTTATAAAAATTTACAATTAAGATGTTTTCCAATTTTTCATTATACCAATTTTTTAAGAATTTTTTAAATAAAGATAAAAGGGGATTAAATTATTTGTTGATGATTGATTCAATTAAAAAAAAAAGTTAAAGACTCATACTAAATATTAAGAATATACGATCAAAAAACCGTTGGAAAAACAGATTAGGCCAGATACATTTGTGTAGAGAAAAAATTTTATCGGGTTTTATTGGCATTTTACATATTAAGATTTTCTATTGTTTTAAATTGTAATTTTACATATACAATATAGAGTAATCAGCATTTATGGGTATTAACGTAAATTGTTGATTACTTAAACTGGAGTGACGTAATGGTAAATAGTACATTACGCAACTAGTGCGCATACAAAAAGAAATAGGTTGTTCACGTACGCCAGTTTGTTGAGTTGCTGAGCTCGCGGGCGACAAAAGAGACGGCGCGGGAATCTATTGCACACGCATTGTGTTATTGCTTATAAGTATATATTCTTCCTAACAAACTATTTATCCTTTAGCCCCTTATGGAGGCACCGATTAGTACTTATATACGATAAACTCTCTCTCTCTCTCTCTCTCTCTCTCTCTCTCTCTCTCTCTCTCTCTCTCTCTCTCTCTCTCTCTCTCTCTCTCTCTCTCTCTCTCTCTCTCTCTCTCTCTCTCTCTCTCTCTCTCTCTCTCTCTCTCTCTCTCTCTCTCCTCTCTCTCTCTCTCTCTCTCTCTCTCTCTCTCTCTCTCTCTCTCTCTCTCTTCGCTCTCACACACATACACCCCCCCCCCCACACACACACATTCCTCGCCCATTTTCTGCAGCTTATCGCGACGATCCGAGGTAGTCCGGTGCTTGCCGGGCGCGCGCGGCTTTTGCGCAATTTCAACCGCACGCGGCGCTCTTCAAGAAGGGAAAAAAGTATTTATTATGTACACCTATAAGGCACTCACGCGGGTACTTGTCTACCGGCTCGCGATGACTCTTTTTCAAAGATCATGATAAAGGGTGGTATGTGATCGCGATATCGATCGGCTGTACTGTATACATATAGTTTCGTGAATTTTCCTGTGCGTGCGTGCGTGCGTGTGTGTGTGTGTGTGTGTGTGTGTGTGTGTGTGTGTGTGTGTGTGTGTGTGTGTGTGTGTGTGTGTGTGTGTGTGTGTGTGTGTGTGTGTGTGTGTGTGTGTGTGTGTGTGTGTGTGTGTGTGTGTGTGTGTGTGTGTGTGTGTGTGTGTGTGTGTGTGTGTGTGTGTGTGTGCATAATTGGAATACATTTTGATCCTATTAAACTGTCGTTTATGGTCCCCGTGACTATTTATAGCTCTTATAAGGATACGCACGCAAATGTAGACTCTTCTTTCCGAACAAACCACTTTATACGCTTTTTTATGTCCTACAAAAGCAAACATAATATGTGCAACTATATAAAATAAGCGTGTAAAAAGCGATCGAGTAAAAACACATCACACGTCTAGCCAATGCGCGCGGATCGAACGTGATAGCGTTTTTCTTTCTTCTAAATCAAATATAATATTGCAACAACATAAAATAAGCGTCTAAAAAGCGATCGAGTAAAAATACATCACACGCCTAGTCAATGCGCGCGTGATAGCGTTTTTCTTTCTTCTAACACAAACATAATATTGCAACAACATAAAATAAGCGTCTAAAAAGCGATCGAGTAAAAATACATCACACGTCTAGTCAATGCGCGTGGATCGAACGTGATAGCGAGTCGCGCAGAGAAAGAGACAGAGATATGGCTTATTAATCCGGAAGCGCTGCACTGCGCGGTAAATTAGCTGCAGGCAGGACGCGCGAAAGCGCGGGAGATGCGTGCCGTGACCTACACATTGCTTATACACGCACACAGCACACGGCTAATAATAATGGCCAGTGCACGTGCGCGCGGCAGGTTGTGATAAGCATTCGGACACTTCACCGAGGATTGGCCACTTCTCGCGAGTTGGTGCGCGACGGGGTTAAAATCGACGTAAAAATATAAAGATTTTTTACGATAACTACTTCGCATATTATAACATACGCAACGTCATAACTTGAATGAACGGCACTTGAAGTAACGAAAACACATTAAAAAAAATCAATAAAACACTGGAATGTTTTCAAATTTCTATCCGATTTTAATTTAGAAGGTCTCGTTTTCTTCCTTGTTTAATTTCAGAGCGAGGAACCTCAATAAAATATGGAAAATTATCAAGACCTATAGAGTGCCGCCCAATTGTTTATAAGGATATGCGTATTTTTTACAGAGAAAAGGACGTAACAATGTAGGTCTTGATAATTTTCCATTTTCTATAGTGGTATTTCGCTCTGAAATTAAACAAGAAAGAAAATGAGACCTTTCAAATTAAAATCGAATAGAAATTAGAAAAGATTCCAGTGTTTTATCGAATTTTTTTAATGTGCTGATATTTACTTCAATAGTTAAATATAATCTTATAATATGCGAAGTAATTATCGTAAAAAATCTTTTTATTTAACGTCGATTTTAACCATAGAACCACCTTATAGTACATTTCGATACGGGTGCGGAAGGTGATTATTTAGCTCATGTGACATTTTTCGCACGAGCGAAGCGAGTGAGAAAAGTCACATGAGCTAAAAATCTTCTTACGCACCAGTTTCGAACCGTATTTTATACCACGAGAGCCGAATAATCATATTAAAGTTATGATTTTGAGGTTAGAGTGGAATAAATGAGATTTCATGCACTCGACGCAGGGACATAGAGGAAAAGAGTCCCGTTGAATTGGGGGAGTATAAGACGATAAAGTTAGAGTATAGACACGCGCGTGATTCGCCGTAATTCGCCGTGATTTTTTTAGATTTTCATTCGCTTTGTATAACGCGTTTTTCGGTCATTATTGCGCAATAATTATATGTTAAGGTATATATGAAGCGAATATATACTACGGTATACTACTGTGTATATAGACGTGGCAGTGCAAGTGACAGTTGTCAAACTTGCACTGCCACGTCTATTATTGTTTAAATTCGCCGGGGACGCAGGACAGGAGGTCAGAGAAAATCCCGCAACATTTAATCAAACACAACGGCAACTTTATTTAATTACTGAATGAATACCTTAAACGGCTACAGATTACACAAACACGCCTTCCGAGAATCGTGCTCAAAACACAATATGGAATGCACAGACAGAGTGCGCGCGGACGTCCGCTCCCGTAGCGTCGCTCTTCTCGACTGACTACGCGGACTCTCGCCGCCTGCCATGACGCCTCGGTGAGCCCGCGCACGCGGCGCTCTGAGGGCGCCACAAGCCCCCTCTGTTGGCCTCGAATGGAGGCAAAGGCCGACCGCTAGGCGCGGTCCTTTCAAAATTTAAACAACCCGCCCGCCTCGTTCCTTGAACGATGACTCTCAAACACCGCACTCCTGAGCCGGGCCCGTGATTCTTGGGGCCAGCTTTGCCTGGTCAGCACCGTTTGGCTCGGAGAGGGGAAGCGACGATAGTTTGGTGATCGGGCGCGTGTAGCCTCCTCTAGCGGTTCTCACAGTTACCGCCCTTACAAGCCCATCAGGACCGGGATGAACTTGAGTGACACGACCCGAGGGCCATCTTCCATTTGGACGAATCAATGTGGCGTCGAGAACGACGACCAGGTCACCAACGCCAAGGTTGCCCCGCGGTCGAGTCCACTTATGCCTTTGTTGGAGGCTGTTCAAATATTCTTGACTCCACCGGTGCCAAAACTGAGACCGCAGTCCCGCGACAAGCTTCCAGCGGGACAGATGATCAATGTGCTCTGGCTCCGGGCTCACATCTGGAACAGCTGTTAAGAAACTACCTACCAAAAAATGCCCAGGGGTGAGCACTTCGAGGTCCTCTGGATGATCTGAGAGCGGAGTGATCGGTCGACAGTTGAGAATCGCCTCGATGCTGGATAGCAAGGTGGAGAGTTCTTCGTACGTGAGATGTCGAGATCCCATCGTACCTTTTAAGTGAGTCTTAAAAGACTTTACACCGGCTTCCCACAGACCACTGAAGTGCGGGGCGGCGGGGGGGATGAACCTCCAGGATATCCCTTCCTCCGCCAGCTTCTCGGAGATGTGCGCCCATTTCATATTGGCTTGGGCAAATGCTTCATGAAGATCTATGTCTGCACGATGGAAGTGGGTGGCATTGTCGCTCCATATCTCCCCAGGTCGACCACGTCGACTGCAGAAGCGGGTCAAAACTCCCATGAGGCTTTCGGTGGTAAGATCGCCGGCTAATTCGAGATGTATCGCCTTGGTAGCCAGACAAACGAACACTGCCACGTATGCTTTTGTCGTTCGTGACCCGCGACCTTTTGCTGCCATCACTTGGAAAGGGCCTGCGTAGTCCAAGCCCACGCGAGCAAAGGGACGGGCTGGTGTGACCCGCTCGGGGGGAAGTGAAGCCATCTTCTGCTGCAGCGGTTGGGCTCGAGCTCGAGCGCAGATCACACATTTGCGAACGTGAGCTCGGATACGTCGCCCGCCACCCACAATCCAGGCGCGACGAACAGCAAGCACATACGTGGATCGGAAACCGCCATGCATTGAAAGATGATGAGCCCAATCGATGACTAGATGAGCTAAATGAGAATCGCCGTGTAGAAGAGGCGGGTGCCGTAGATCATATGAGAGGTGCGAGTTGTGAAGACGGCCGCCTACTCTCAAAAGGCCATCTGGGCTGACAAATAAGTCAAGGGTTCGTAAAGGGCCCCGAGCAGGAAGCGCTTGATTCATGCGTAGCATCTTCAGTTCATGGACGAAGGAACGTTGCTGACTAAGACCGACACACGCTACGAAGGCGGCATTGAACTCTTGAGGGCTGATGGAGCTCAGGATCGGAATAATCGGTGTCCGGGATAAACGCATACGGACCCACCGCCGAAGCCGAACCACAAACCGGATCAACACGTTGAGGTCTGAAAAGGAAGTCCTGAAATCCATGCTGTCACCTTGGAGTGCGCAAGCCACAACAAGTGGGGCCAGTTGGCGAGTATCGACGGCTGGTGACCGCGGATCGTCCTGCGGCCAGGCGGTAGGGAGATCGGATAACCACAATGGCCCACTCCACCACTCTCGGGATTGGAGAAGATGGCTCGGCTCAGCTCCACGGCTGGCTTTATCTGCGGGGTTGGTTTGAGTCGGAATGTAATGCCATAGGCTGGAGGGCAATGTTTCTTGAATGTGACTGATGTAGTTGTCCACCAAGGAATTTTCCACTGGTTCCGAAGATCTCAGCCAGCTCAGAACGATTTGTGAGTCACTCCAGGCATGGCACTGGTGCAAAGGAACGCCCATTTCTGCCGACAGAGTTAGTAGCAGCCTGGCAGCGATCAGGGCGGCCCGCAGTTCCAACCACGGTATGGTCATCCTCGGGGTTGGCGCTGAATCAGGTTTCAAGCTTCTGATTGGCGTTAGCTTGGTTTTGGCGGCTAGAAGACTGACGACCGCTGGAGACGAGTGATCCGAGACTCGTGTATAGACTACCGCTGCCATCGCTCGTCTGCTGGCGTCAGAAAAGGCGTGAAGCTGAACGTCGCGATCAATGCTGGTCCGAATCCAACGTGGAATCACAATCTCCGACACGACCTGGAACCCTTCTTGAATGGCCTCCCAGCGACGGGCGAAAGATGGAGGGAGCGGTTCATCCCAGTCAAGGCGAGCTCTCCAGAGATCTTGCATCATAAGCTTGGCCAATAACACGGCAGGTGCGAGCCATCCACAAGGATCAAATAATGCGGCAATTACAGAGAGAACCTCGCGCTTGGTTCTTCGACAACCCTTGATTCGAGGGGGGGTGAGTCGAAAGCTGTCGTCCGTCGGATCCCAGCTGATGCCAAGCTCATTAACGGGGCCGTCCGCTCGAAGTTGGCGCCACGTCGGCCGCAGGCAGTCATTACTGGCAAGATCTTCAAGAAGCTCTGGCATATTAGCAACCCATTTACCCAGCGGGAAGCCGCCCGCCTGTAACAGGGAGATGAGTTGATCTCTCAGCCGTTGCACAGTTTCTAGGTCGTCGGCGCCAGTCAAAAGATCGTCAATGTATCGATCTTTCAATACAGCTTGAACAGCGTCTGGATAAGAGCGGCCTTCGTCGCGACACAGCTGTTCGAGTACGCGCAGAGAGAGGTAGGGCGCGCACGATTCGCCATAGGTCACCGTGAGCAATTGAAAATGCAGCGGCTCTTTGTCTTCATCGGGACTCCAAATGATCCGCTGCAAGTTGACATCACGCTCGTCAATCCGAATCTGACGGTACATCATTTTCATATCGGCACAGAAGGCCACTCGGTGTCGTCTCCATCGGGTCAGTACACACCAAAGCGAGGTCTGCAGCTTTCGACCGGTGTAAAGGACATCATTCAGACTGCGTCCTGTGGATGTAGGTCTAGACGCGTCGAAGATGACCCTTAACTTCCGTCCCTGATCCCCTCGCTGTCAGATCGCATGATGCACGATATAGTGGAGGATAGGCCGTGCGGTCTGCGAGTCGGTGGCTTCAACGATCCGCATGTGTCCAAGGCGCAAATACTCATCAACGAAGCGTTTGTACTCCAGCGCTAGCGTCGGGTCCTGGCTCATCCGTCGGTGAAGGGATCGAAGTGCGGTTCGTGCTCCGTTCAGGCTGTCGCCGAGCAGCTCCGCCGCACCTGGCTTAACCGGCAAACGCAAAACGTATCGGCCTTCTGTATCTCGCCGATGGTCGTCAAATATGCGCTCGCAGGCTTCGTCATCCGGGGCTCGGCGGACGAAACCAGGGATGTCTTCCACCTCCCAAAAGAGCTGAATGGTCCGCATCAACTGTTGATGCCATTGAGGCTCGGCGTCACCTTGGAGGGCCAAGCATGAGGAGGTTGCGGTGTCTGCGCAGTGTAGCGGAACGCGCCCGGAGTTCGTCCAACCGACAGCTGTGTTTTGCGCAATGAGGACAGCTCGGCGAATCAGTCCTGGGCTCAGGAGCTCGAGGAGGACGCTGGCTCCAATTAGCAGCTCAATTTCTCCCGGGAGGCCGAACTGTTTGTCAGCGAGCTCTAGATCTTGCCAATCGGAGTTTGACCCATCATCGACAGACAGGGCTGGCGTTAAGATCCCGAGACGTCGCAGGCAGTGAGCTTCGAAATTAATGGGTTGTGGGAGATTTGGCAGATGTAAGGCCAGAGGCACTTTCATATATGCTCTTTCGCATACTCGTCCTCCTATGCCGCTAATGGTCACCTCGCTTCGCTCGGGAATAATACCTAGCTTGTTGATCAACCGGAGCGAAACGAGCGAGATTTCGGAACAGGAATCCAGCAAAGCCCTCGCAACGAGCTTCCGAGGTCGACTACCGCTGATCTGGAGAGTAGCCGTAGGCAGAACGACTAGTCAAAATGATGAAGAAGCCGGAGGTCCAGTGTTGGCTGACTTGTCGCCAATACCTGCTTCTGCTGATCTTGGTCGCTTGGTCGGCACCTCATCATTCGAATTGATCGCGGCTCGTTTCCGGTCACTGCTGCGTAGCAATGTGTGATGCAACGTCTGACATACTTGACAAACGGACTTGGAGAGACATGATCGCGCTGGGTGTCCTGTTCGAAGGCAGTTAAAGCAGAGGCGCGCTCGCAGCACGGTGCTTCTCCTTGCCTCTGGTTGCAGGCTCAGGAACTGCTCACATCGACCAATACAGTGAGTTTCTTCATGGCACTGAGGGCACTCCTCAGAAGCTCGAGTCGTGTAGCTCCTGAAACCACGGCCCGCGGCACGACCACCCATGTGGCCACCTGACGGATGACTCAATGGGGGGCGAGACGATGCGGAGCCTTCGACGGAGCTTATCATGTGGCAGCGCCGCTGAAGGAACTCAGTCAGCACCAAGAATGTTGCCATGGGCTCATCAGTCTGCGTGGATACAGCCTCAGGTAGGGTAACATCGAACGGCCTGGCGTTTGATTTCTCTAGATCGCTCTCCCAGGCACGGCGGGTCGCAGGATCCATGCACGAAGCAGCGATGGAGACGAACCAATCGTCCCATTCTGCGACGGGACGCTTGAGCGCCTGCAGTTGATCACGATGGCGGGTCAAGGTATCAATTAACGTCTGAAGGCCCACCGAGGATTCTTCACGTAGTGGGCGCAGACTGCGCAGAGCGGTGAGATAATCCTGCACGAGCAGGCGACGATGCTCGTATCGTGACTCGAGGAGACGCCAAGCCGAAGCATAGTTGCTGTTGGTGAGCTTCAGAGTATTCAAAGCTGCCTTTGCTTCGCCTTGGACGTGAGTTTTGAGGTAGTAGAATCGGGTCACATCGCTAAGACGGGGATCCTCATGGATGAGCGCTCGAAACAAGTCGCGGAACGACTCCCAGTCCTCACGCCGACCTGAGAAGGTTGGGACGTTTATTTGAGGTAGACGTGAATGGCCAGCATTGAAAGCTTGTCTGTCTTGACTTTCGGAGAACCCGTTCGATCCATCCAGTTGAGGTGGCGCCAATCGTCGCTGGACGTCATAGAGCAATGACTGCGCCGTGATGTACTCTCGCTCGATGTCCGAGTAGACCCGTCGGGGATCGTAATCATCGCCCAGCTCTTCGGCTGAGGCGATCAGTCCGCGATGATTGCTTTGGAAGTCCTGCCAATAGCCTTGAAGCACCTCCATCCTGCTCTGCACCATACCCAAGGTCCAGTCAGCGGCAGGAACCTCCTTCAGAGTGGCAGTGGAGTCCCTGATGACGATCACCAGAGCTTGTTGGGTCGCGAGGAGGCTGGTCATGGTTCCTGGAAAATACAAAAATACTTAGCTCGACGCTCGTCATGAGCGGAGGCTCTGCTCCCAATTCGCAAAAGTCGACGACGCGTCGAATCAACTTAAAACTGCGTCCCTCTCGAACCCTCGTTGATATCGTGGTCACAGGGCGAGACCTTCCAACCGATAATCAGCTCTCATCTCGAGCCACCGCGAGTCTCGAGCGCGTGGCGAGATATTCATGGCAAACATGCGCGAGCCTCGAACCATCGCAGGCGGGCACCCGCGTGGCGAGGAACTGCCAACCTCGAACCATCGCATTTGAGATGCGGCATGGCGAGGACCCAATCATGCTAGATGATGACATGCAAGCACCCTTCTCGAACCATTGCCCCTTCGACGGATGGCATGGCGAGAACCATCCGCGGTCTCCGAAACGTGGCCACATGCATTTTACACAATTCGATTTCGCAGAATTCAGCATTTTCCGTTTTGAGAATCGCCGTACTTACGCTTTACCTAGTCTAGTATAAAAGTGCACAGCTTAAGTCTTTGTAACGTGAGCACGTGGCGACATTGAATAACTCGGCCCCTGCATTATGGCGCGATGGACGCGTATCGCAAACTCACCTTTTTTGTAGTACACAAGCTGATTGACTGATCACCGAATTGATCCGGCTCGAAGGACCATGTTTAAATTCGCCGGGGACGCAGGACAGGAGGTCAGAGAAAATCCCGCAACATTTAATCAAACACAACGGCAACTTTATTTAATTACTGAATGAATACCTTAGACGGCTACAGATTACACAAACACGCCTTCCGAGAATCGTGCTCAAAACACAATATGGAATGCACAGACAGAGTGCGCGCGGATGTCCGCTCCCGTAGTGTCGCTCTTCTCGACTGACTACGCGGACTCTCGCCGCCCGCCATGACGCCTCGGTGAGCCCGCGCACGCGGCGCTCTGAGGGCGCCACAAGCCCCCTCTGTTGGCCTCGAATGGAGGCAAAGGCCGACCGCTAGGCGCGGTCCTTTCAAAATTTAAACAATTATACAGAGTAGTATACCGATATATCTTAATCTGACATTTTGCTCCCTATATACCTTTAAATATAATTATTGCGCTATTATGGCACACACACACACACAAACACACACACACACACACACACACACGCACGCACGCACGCACGCACACACACACATTTTCTTTGATATTAAATAGACAACACGTTAGTACTGTAAAAAAAGCCCATAACTAATTGTTCATAGCCCCCCCCCTTCCCGCCCCTGCTTTTCATTATCCTTCCGATTCCCATAATTATATATCACGGATATTAGGAAAGTTGAAAAGAAATATATTTATGATTATTTAAGATTAAAAATTTTTCATAATTTAAAATTTTTGAGGATAGCTTTGTTTATTTTTGTTTACAATAATCTTTATTAAAATGTCGATATAGTCTGATATTATTTGTTGAATTTAGAAACGTTTAAAATTGCCTAACATAAATAAATAAATAAAAATATTAATCTAACCTTTGCTACTTAAGAATAGTTTAGCTTTCGGTAAGATCGTTTATTCATTTATAATAATGAGAAAAGATTTTCCTCGTTTTAAGGGGTCAGACACTTTTGTGCAGAAAATTTTTTATTGATTTTATGCAAACACATGGCAATTTCTAAATTTTGGATCTGCTGTCATCGCAAGATTCAGGAACTGCACATATTTTGATGGGATGATGCTGCAGTTCGGACCTGACAGCAGAGCCCAAAATTTTACTTTACATTATGTAGAAAACAGCTTTAAAGATAAAATACTTATTTATTTCTTCTGTAACTCCTTCTCTGTCCTGAAATATGAAAAAGAATTTTAGCTTCAAATCTGTTATATTTAGAACAAAGATTATGATACCTCAGTACCCAATCTTTCAGGCTTGTAAGCTATGAGCACACGAAGCAGCAACAGCCATAGCTACATCAGTCAGTCAAGCGTTGTTTAGTGGTCACACAGTAATTTCCTTTCGTGCTTTTGGGTCTATATGTTTTTAATAAACTTTTTCACACGTAAGTATTAGGGTATATACTGAGGTATATTTAGAATGTGTTCAGAAATCCAAAATCCCTAATGCATGCTATGAAGACAGTATCCCCATACTGCCAAATGCTTAACGAAAATGTTTACAGCAGATTAGCAGCAACACTCCTTTGAAAATCTTCTTTTAATGTCTAATAAGGGTGAACTTTTTTGATACTACCTTCACTATTTTTTTTTCATATATAATATTATCACTTAATAAAGAAAATGCGACTAATATATAATTATTGCAGTGCAAAACATTTTTAGTTATAGTAATTTTTCATAGAAATTATAGTTATATAATATTTTCACTCCGTACCTGATCAATTATAGTACCTGAAGTATATTTCTGTGGAAAAATTAACAATTTCAATTTTTTTCAGTTATAAATTTATGTTGAATTCGTTCTCAATTTTATAAAAAGGATTTATTATTTATCTTCCATAAAAAATGGAGCCAAACAAAAAAACAACAAGAGATACATATAAAAAACTCTTGGTACCAAATTGCAATAAAAGGGAAGTCTCCCGATGAACGCGATGGCGACGAAGCAAAGTTTTAGGTATTTTTATTTCAAATGTCAAATGATAAAAATAGTCATCTTTTATTGAGGTAACAAACAAATAATCTGCAACTTCTTTAATAAACGGATGTAATTTCATGGATTTAAATAACTTTTCCTTTCAAAACATTAAGAGGGTCTTACACCTAGTGGCTTTTGAGTAAAAAAAATAGCTAAAAAAAAGAAAATGTAGTTCAAACAATGTACTATATATATCCTATAAATATACACTATTTCTGATGAAATGGCCCAAGACATAATCTCTAGACCAACTTTATTCAGAGATATAGCATTTTCAATTTTTTGTCATTGGCGTTACTTTTAAAAAGAACTATTGCATTAATTTGAATGGGAAAGGGCCAAAATTACTTAAAATTTATGTAGTTATAGCCCAAAGAGTTAAAAATGTAACATTTTTGGAAACTAATATTTTTAAAATGCTAAAAACCATAAAAAAAACATAAAAATTCATAAAATTCATGAATAAAAAGGAGTTCTTTTCATTAAAAAAATTTTTTTCCAAAAATCTTATATCTTTAACTGTTTGGGCCATAACTATATAAATTTCAAGTAAGTTAAGCCCTCTCCTATTAAAATTAAAAGTAACGCTGATGACAAAAAATGAAAATGTTATATCTCTGAATTAAGTTGGTCTACTGATTATGTCTTGGGCCATTTCATCAGAAATAGTGTATATTTATAGGATATATATAGTACATTTTTTAAACTACATTTTTCATTTTTTTTAGCCATTTTTGGGCTCAAAAGCTACTAAGTGTAAGACCCCCTTAAACAACGCAACAACGTCTAAAGATGGGTACTAAATGTTTGCCTTGAAACTCAGAAAAGATGGCACCGTAAAATGTCAAATATGTCACAGTGCATTGTGAGCTCATCTGTGTGAGAGAACAAGTAGTAGGGCAACAAATCTAACTGAACTTGGCAGAAGTTTTATACATTACCATCACCGTTGGTACGTTCTCATATATATTTTGTTCTCATATTACTTTGAAGCTTCAAATAAACGTTACCAGTACACAATACCCCTATAATGATGTATTGTGATTCTATGCCTATGTATAGCGATATATATACTAGTGGGGCTTCGCCCCCCTGCTCGCTCCGCTCACGAGCCCCCGAATGTTGTAAAAATTACTAGAGTGAAAAATGTTTAAAATACTTATGATGAAAATTACTGTGTAATTTATCATTGTAAGAAACATTTTCATAAGAAACAAAACCCAGTTTTCTACGCCACCCTGAAGATACTGCTTAAATATGGAAATAATTTCATGAGCTTTATTTAATATGCATTTGTTTAATAGCATAAGGCGCGTTGTGTCTGAAAGTTTTTCCAAAGAAATCGCTTCTAACTATAGATTTATATCCTTCTAAAAGTTTTACAAAAAGAATTTCTTCTGACTAAACATGTATGTATGCATGTAAAATTAAGCAGAAGGGGGGTGTAGAGGCGGAGGCGGGGAATGTGGGGGGAGGTAGGTACCCATTTTGATGCTTACACTTATATAATATAGGGAGGTATATGTATATTCATATCATTTGTATTCTCTAGTTGAATTAAACAACTAGGAAAAAATGTATATGTAAAATAAAACATTGTAAAACTAATGGGTTTGAAGTTTGCAACGTTGAGGCGCAACGAAATAAAATAATAATTGATTTTACTTCAAATTTATACTAATTTATATTAATTTTGTGTGTAGAGTTAGTCTTTTATAGTATAAAATAGCATTATAACGAAGATTTAGATAAAATTTGTTTAGTGACTTTAATTGTAAAAAATTATTTCGTTGGATTACAACGATGCAAACTTCAGACTCATTAAAACTAATGATAAGTTAAATAAGAAAAATAAGAAAAAGTTAGATAAGAAAAATCTCAGTAAGCTGAGAATTTCATTAGTTTTACAATGGTTTATTTTACACGTACATTTTTCTCTAGTTGTTTAATTGAACTAGAGAAAATAAATGATATAACCGTTGCTGCTTTTGTGTATCAGGTACAACCGTACTAATTTTGCGAAAGCAACCAATATTACGAACAAATATTTTACTCCTCCTCGGCTGTGCGAGAGAGGAGACCATGAAAATTAACAGACTAAATTATACTACTCACTCTCCATCGCGACCAAACAGATGCTTCATTACGCGCTGGCATAAGTTTCAAGAAAGTACCAGTCATTTAAAATCCTTCAATATGTTTTTTCAGACATAGTAACGTCTAATATACAATAATGTATTGGAAACTTCCAGGTGACGCTTTCTTTATTATTTCAGGAACCGTATTTTGCACCAATTCTCCGTATCATTTTTCTTATGAAAAAGTATTTTATTAAAAATTCTCTGACTATGTTTTTATTATTAAGTTTATCAATAATACTTTTTAAATTATTATCTTTATGGTACTACTTTACTTTTAAATATTTAGTCCCTAGTGGAAATCGTTTTTGTGAATAACTGTAAATAACTGAAAATAACTGAAAATAACTGAAAATAACTGAAAATAATTGTTTGGTTTGAGACGTAAATAACGGTTATTTTCAGATATTTTTAGTTATTTTCAGTTATTTTCAGTTATTTTCAGATATTTTCAGTTATTTACAGTTATTTACAGTTATTCACAAAAACGATTTCCACTAGGGGTATTATTTCATAATGAGTTTTCTAAGACTCTTATTTCTAATATTCTGTTTTATTTTTCAGTTATTATTGGCAAATAGTAATTTTACAAATATAAAATTTTTAAGCTGTCGTTTATCTCGTCAAGAAATTTAACTTCCGGATTCCGGTTAAAAAATTGGGAACTTTATTGTCTGCACGGCGGCAATATGACTCGAGAGGAGTACATTGGTTTTAATTATTGCCTCCTCATAGAGGAAGCTTTGTACAGATCAAAAAAAATTTCGAGACAAAATGTTCAAAAAGATGTTTTAAGGCAATATATGTCGTTATTTGTTGATTTTGAGAATATTTTTTCATGTTGTGTGTGTGTGTGTGTGTGTGTGTGTGTGTGTGTGTGTGTTGTGTGTGTGTGTGTTGTGTGTGTATGTGTGTGTGTGTGTGTGTGTGTGTGTGTGTGTGTGTGTGTGTGTGTGTGTGTGTGTGTGTGTGTGTGTGTGTGTGCGTGCGTGCGTATGTAAACTCTTTATATCTCGGAAACTTATTGACCGATTTTCGGACAAAGACTCTTTCGTTTCGCGGAAAAAGTAGGTACCCTGATGAAGTTAAGTTTTTATCGATTTTCTTTGGTTTTATAAGCCAAAAACGATTTTGAATTGTGAGTTATTTGATTTTTTATATCTTACAGCCAATATTACATAATACGAGTATAATGAACTTTTCTTGAAAGGTATTTAAATTACCTCTATTTTCATTTTTTTAATATTTGAATTATATTCACTCTGTCATTTGTTCCTAAGGAAAACGTTTTTATATTTCATAAATTAATTTCTCAAAAAATATTTTATTTATCATCTTAAAATTTTCACCACTTATTAAACTCATTGAAGACCATATTTGGTTAAAATTTCAAGAGATTATCTTGATTGGTTTTTTAGAAAAAAATTATTTTAGAAAAAATTTGCGATTTCGTTGTCGCACGATAACGAGAGTAAAAATTATCTGATCATCCTGAAATTTGGCATAGATGTAGCTTTTATATATCTTCAAATCGAGTTCGTTGCCCAAAAAAATCGGTCCATTACGAAAAAAGATATTTGAGGTTAAAAATTTTGTTTAAAAATTCTCGAATATCGGTTTTTTCAGAGAGTACGATGTATCGACTTGAAATGTTAAACAGTTATTAAATTTATTAAAGACTATATTTTTGTTTGAAATTTCAAGAGATTATTTTCATTTGTTTTTTTATAAAAAAAAATTTTTATAAAAAAAGTCATTTTTTCTTTTTGAGGGCATTGAATTTTTTTTTTTTGTAAAATAAAATTGTATAATAATAATAATTACCTTTTAATGATAAAAAATAGAAAGAGTAAAAAAATAAAAAAAATATAACATAGTCTCACCATACAAAATAAAGTATTAACTTTTAAATATTGGAAGTAAAAATTAATTAAAGGAATCAGTAGATTAAGTTTGAGAAAGTGCTAATAAATTCACAGCGGTTTTTTTTAATGTGATGGCTAGAGGCAGTAGCGTTTCAAAAGAATACGTTTAGTTATTGCATTGCACGGTAAAATTCCAAACAATAAGCGATGTTTTAATCTTACAAGAGTTAATTATGTTAATATTAGAATTAATTATGTCAATATTATATGTTCTGATTTTATCCTTACAATATTTCATGAAAAAATATTCCACTAAGCTTATAGTTTCTAACCTCCAAATTTAGTATTCGAGAAGTGTAGATGTGCTACAATATTATATCAATTATTAAAAATGCATTATAAAATTAAAAGAAAAAGATTTCCGACTTATAAGGAATAAATTAAATAAATTTCTCAGCGTGTTTAATAAAAAAACGCTGCTAACTGCTTTAGCAGAATGCTTTCTCAAAGAGGAGAGCATTATTTTTATTTTTTTTTAATTTTTTTTTTTTTTCGTCGAGCAGCGCATTGTTCGAAAAATCTTTATTTATCTATTATACATCGAATAATTAAATTCATTCGCTTTTGAGGGCTATTTCGGTTTATGACAAGACTATCATGCCCATGTGACGATTTCCTCGTAAATTTCATGGTAAAAGGGTGATTTTTCGACCTGTTAAGAACGTTTTTGAAGACTATTGCGGTGTACTTCTAAATCCTTATGTATAAATCCTTAACTATAAATTTCATGTTACCTGGAAAGTTTTCGACCCGCTCAGCACGTTTTGGAGGACTTTTTCGGTGTAAGACGCGATAGTATCGGAAATTGAACCAAAGACGTCCGGATGAGCGGCGTTTTCTTCAGTTTTTTTTTAGCCGACATAATATTACTCGATCGGGCCGACAAAAATATGGATTAAAAGGTACTTTCAAGTACTTTAAGAAATTCCGCTTACATCCGAACGATATCCAAACCCGGCGACGAAAAAAAAACATTCGATTTTTCCATATTTTTCTTTTTTTGTTTTAACGAACTTAATATTACCCGATCGGGATAACAAAAATACGAATTGATAGGAATTTCAAGTCCGTTAAGAAAATGCGCTTACATCCGACCGATATGCAAACCCGGCAATGAAAAAAAAAAATTTCGATTTTTCCATATTGTTCTTTAGTTTTTTTAAACGACTTAATATTATCCAATCAACTATATAATTGAACTTGACAACTTCAAAATGAACTTTAGATATCTGCCAAAGATAAACTTGATACCTCTGTCCAGTTTCGAGTTATGCCGCGGACAAATTCATCACACACACACGCGCACACACACACAGACACACACACACACACACACACACACACACACACACACACACACACACACACACACCTGTGTCGAGTTGCTAGCCTCGCATCAGGCGCCTCCCCAGGTGGCGGATAGGGGAATCCTCGTCAGATATGAAGGGTACCAGGGAAATAAAATACCTGGGGCGGACCAAAACTAGCTAGGGGAAGGTACCCCGAATAATAAACCAAATATGGATAGTGTGCTGAAAAATATATTACCCCAAGTAGGTATCCTCAACAATGAGGAAAATCTCACCACCGATTCCGATCGGGTGAAAGCCCCGGTGGTCGGTGCAGGCTCCACGGATTTTGGGGGGAGCCAAAAGCACGATGTGGCCAATCAGGCTGGTGCAGAAGGGGATAATCGCTTGGCCCCTACTGCATCTCAGAAGACGAGCGAAGAAGAAAAAGCTGAAGCAAAAGTGGATCACGTGGAGAAGTCGAACAAAGGAAAGCTAGGTAAGGGGGACCCGCATAAAGTATGCCAAGCAGATCTGGAACTAGGAGTTCCTCGGGGTGCTCTTCCCAAAACTACCCGAAAGACGAAAAAGCCCAGTGCATGGGAGGAACACGAACGGCTAATAGCCGGACTCGTGGAGCACCTAAACGAGAAAATGCCGGATGGAAAAACCCGAAGAACGGTGACCGCGGAAACCCGTAAGCTGGTTGATGAGATCCAAAAGTCCTTCACACAAATAAGGAAGCTGATGCGGGCTGCACCGAAGACTATCATCTCAACAACAGCGGCACCTGACAAACAAACTGATGTAGAGGTGAACCAGAGAGCCCAGCTACTCTGCGGTGTCCAGAATGAGTTGTTTCAGTCGCCAGGTAATACAAACTGATACAGCCCCCTCCAAGGGACCCCAAAGAGGAAAGAGCACTCTCCACCCTCACCAAACGTGAAACAGGCTGCAAAGAAGGTATCTCTAGGACAAAAGGCACCACAGACAGTGGTAGCGCTCCCCGGAGTGGAACAAATTCAAGAAGAGAGACCCCAGCAGATGGCCCCAAAAGAGGTCGAAGAAATGGAGTGGCTACAGAACACGAAGAAGAAAAAGAAGAAGCGAGCAAAAGAAGAAGAAAAAAGAAAGAAGGCCCCCAAACAGCGTAAGAAGAAGGCACTACCAAAGGCACCCCTCCTTAGTGCCCAGGGAAGTGCTACATACGCTGACATCCTGAAAGAAGTCAAGAAAGGGTTAGCGGAGGAAGGACTGGAGGAAAATGTCGATAAGGTCAGAAGAACCAACAACGACCATCTGCTGATAGTCCTCAACAGGGAAAATGGGGATAAGCTGGAATCTCTCCAAAGAAAGGTGGCTGAGGTACTAGGCGGTCAGGCAGTTGTATCCGGCAAGTCACACGAAGTGGAACTCTCAATACGGGATATTGAGGAGACAACCACAAAAGAAGAAGTGGAAGCGGCCTTGCAGAAAGCAGCAGGCAGCGAGCTCACAGTAACGAAAGACGCTATAAGAGCGCTACGCCCAGCCTACAATGGGACCAAAATTGCTTCAATCAAGCTGCCCGAAGAGGTGGCCCGCAAAGGGATAGGAGATAGAGGCAAAATCCGCATCGGACTAGTGAACTGCACCGTTAAAGAAGTGACCAGACCGCAGAAATGCTTTAAGTGCTGGAACACGGGGCACATTGCCAGCAAATGCCCGAGTCAGATCGACAGATCCGGCCTCTGCCTCAAGTGTGGACAGGCAGGGCACAAAATCGCCGACTGCAAGAAAGAACCGCACTGTCCCCTATGTGCTAAAAGGGACAAAGATCACCACCACATAGTAGGAAGCTTCAAATGCGCTGCCTTTCACGAGAAGAAGAAGAATAAGAGCCAACCCGTTAGAAAAAGATGAGAGTGTTACAACACAACATAAACCACTGCGAGGCGGCACACGATCTGTTGACCCAAATGGTCAGAGAGATGAAGATAGACGTGGCCATTATCGCTGATCCGTACATAAGGCTAAACACGCAGGCATGGGTGACAGACACTACTGGCAAGGCTGTCATCTGGTCCTGCAACAACCGGTCGTTCGAAGATCAGCCGGATACCAAGCATAGTGGCTTTGTGAGAGCAAAACTCGGAAACGTGAATTTCTATAGCGTCTATGCTCCTCCCAGCTTAAATATCAGCGAATTTACGGACCTACTTGACAGACTGGTTGAGGATGCCAAGGAACACTCCCCCTGTGCCATAGCAGGAGATTTTAACGCCTGGGCAGTCGAATGGGGCAGCAAGAAAACGAACGATAGAGGAACCGAGCTTCTACTGGCAATGGCATGCTTGGACTTGACCCTTCTGAACACCGGGACCCTGCTCACCTTCGAGAGGGACACTGGAAGCTCGATAATCGACCTGACTCTGGTCAGCCCTAGCTTGGCAAGAGTAGGAAACGACTGGACGGTGCACGACATGCTCAACGCGAGCGACCATCGGCTCATCAGCTGGTCAGTGCTGAGCACAAAAGCCAAGAAGGGACGCCCATCTAAGAGGGCGACCTTCAGAGAATGGAATGCGAACAAATTTGATGTGGAACTGTTTCAAGAAGCATTCAATAGCGAACCTATTGCTGCCAACAGCGCGCAAGAGGAGGTAGAAGAAGCAATGCGCAGAGTTGCCTTTGCATGTGACGCCACGATGCAACGAAAGCGCCCCCACAACGACCATCAGCCCATGTACTGGTGGAACAATGATATTGCCAAAAGTCGACAGGAAAGCATCCGTGCAAGAAGAAAAGCAACGCGAGCCAGAAAAAAATCAAACTACAGAGATCTCCAGGAATCTTACAAAGCACGACTTAAACTGGTCAAATCAATCAAAAGTAGCAAGGCAAATTGCTGAAAAGAGCTGGTTGATGAAGTAGAAAGCGACCCATGGGGTAGACCATACAAAGTGGTGATGAAAAGAGTGAAACCACAGCCACTGTCTTCATCCACATGCCCGGTCCTGCTGGAGAAGATTGTCACAAACCTCTTCCCACAGCAACGGGACCTGCAGATCGGTGACCTTAACACGGAGGAACCAATACCACCGATAACACTGGAAGAGCTGAAGATTACGTGCTCTAGACTGGGAAACAAGAAGGCCCCTGGACCGGATGGCATCCCGAACATTGCCTTAAAAAAGGCAATAAGTATAGCACCGGATATGTTTCTTCACATGTACAACAAATGCCTACAAGAAGGTTAGTTTCCTGCCAAATGGAAAACGCAGAGGCTGGTCCTTCTCCTAAAAGGAAACAAGCCGCCCGACGAACCATCAGCATATCGTCCCCTCTGCATGCTAGACTCGGCGGGGAAGATCCTCGAACGGATCATGTACACGAGAATTGAAGCTATAGCCGAACAGCACCTGTCAGACAGACAGTATGGATTTCGAAAAGGAAGGTCAACCGTAGACGCGATTAACCTAGTAGTTAACATCGCGAAGGATGCGACCTCAGGGACTAGATGGAAAAATGGTGAGAAGCAATACTGCGCAGTAGTGACGCTGGACATGCAGAACGCGTTCAACTCTGCGAGGTGGGACCGAATCATGGAAGCACTCGACCAGTTCGGTACTCCAAAGTACCTTCAAAAATTAATAGCTAGCTACTTCACGGACAGAATCCTGCAGTATGACACAGACGATGGACTTAAGGTATATAGAGTCACTGGAGGAGTGCCGCAAGGCTCGGTACTGGGGCCGCTTTTATGGATCATCATGTACAACGGCCTACTTAAGCTGACGATCCCAAGGATGGTAACGCCCGTTGCATTTGCAGATGATGTTGCTCTTGTAATTGTAGGCAAGCACCTCGAGGATATTAAAAAT
This sequence comes from Torymus aiolomorphi, assembly GCA_036365515.1. Lineage (NCBI taxonomy): Eukaryota > Metazoa > Arthropoda > Insecta > Hymenoptera > Torymidae > Torymus > Torymus aiolomorphi. Next base: position 121,866,295 of record CM070875.1, read on the forward strand.
CTGTTCAACGTGACATTCAGCAAGTATGCTGGATGGATGAACGAATCAGGACTCAAGATGGCTAAGCATAAGACAGAAATTACGCTTATAACAAGCAGGAAGACATGCGAAACAATCACACTACAAGTCGGTGAGCACGAAATTGAGTCAAAACCATCTATCCGCTACCTAGGGGTAATGATAGATGCGCGTCTCAACTTCAAGGATCAAGTCGAGAATGCTAGCTCTAAAGCTGCAGCAGTTGGAGGAGCGCTCTCCCGCCTCATGCCAAATGTCGGTGGGCCCAAACCAAGAAGACGAGCTCTCCTAGCGTCAGTGGTTACATCAATACTGACCTATGGTATTGCCATTTGGGCAAGTGCGTTACAGCTGCAGGAGTGCCAAAGAAGGATATACCCAGTAGGCCGGCAAATGGCGCTGAGAGTTTCCAGTGCGTTTAGGACCGTCTCCAGAGACGCTGCACACGTAATCTCAGGGCTACTACCAATCGAGATCCTGGCTGAGGAGCAGAGGAGGATATATCAGCACAGAAGCCAAAGGCAGTCAGATGCAGATGACTGGAGGAAAAGAGAAAGACAGAAAAGTCTTCAACGCTGGCAGGCACAGTGGGACAGCTCCGAAAAGGGTAGATGGACCCACGAGCTCGTCCCGCGGATAGCAGAATGGCTAAGCCGGAAACATAGAGATCCAAGCTACTACCTGACGCAGATGCTGACTGGACATGGATGTTTTCGAGAATACTTGCACAATAATAAGCACGAGGACTCCTCAGAATGCCCAACATGTCACGGACTAGAGGAGGACGCAAGGCATGTGTTTTTCTCATGTCCCAGATTTAACATACAAAGACGAAAGCTCGAAAGAACACTTGTGACGGCGATCACGCCAGAGAACCTGGTTGGACAGATGCTTGCATCAGAGAAGGCATGGATTGCTGCAACGGACTTCGCCAGGGAAGTCATTGAAGAGCTACGGAAAGAAGAGAAGAAGAGAAGAGAACAGCGAATGATAGATGCGGGGCGCCAGGCTATAGAATAGTAGGCTTTCTTTCTTCATACAGGTGACCGGACGATGCAGAAAGAAGAAGACGACTGGACGATGCAGCAAGAAGAAGACGATAACCAAGAGGAAGAGAAGAAGGCAACCTATCCTGAACCTCCAACCAACCAACATCAGTTGGGGGATGTAGGGAATGACAGCAAGAAGGAAGAGCAAATTAGCTAATGCCTCCCCCGCGAAGTAATACCTAGGGGCAGTTCCACGGGGGTTTCGTTTAGGCGTACGAAAGACAAAGAGGTTGGAGTTTAGTGGGTAGGGGCCCTGCACAGCGGGATCTGATCCATCCATCTGACCAGACAAGTTAGTCCATCAACTTGGCGAGTCCCACACACGGGGAGCTCCGAGCAGCTCTTGACATGGTGCGTAAGAAGCATTCTCCACCTCTTCGGGAAAAAAAACACACACACACACACACACACATCGTAAAATCGAGAGCACACTCTTGAAACTGTCCGTTAAATTCGTTGAACAATTGACGCATTCACGGCCAGGGTGAACTGTACTTAGAACCACTTAACGCTGTTATCGGATACGTGCCACAGCACACATTTCCTTCTCACGAAAATCTTTGTCGAGAGTACGCGATTGAAAACGCTAAACAATGGACGCATTCATAACGACAATTATTGGAAATGCTTTCCACAGTCATTGGGTACAACCATAAACCTAATATTTTTCTCGCCACCTTTCCCCACCACCGGGTACGTTGCGTCATACACGTTCTCTCCTTGGCTGCGCCACCATCCCCCACTGTCGCCACCCCCTACCACCTCTCGAGGCGCACACCCAAACGAATAGCGCAACCGACGACGTTGCGTCAGTCTAGTAGAACACGCAGCACCAGCAGCACCAACAGTCAAATCAGCTGTAGAAAGCACGCCTCAGTATTTCTTTACACACGCGCGCACACACACACACACACACACACACACACACACACACACACACACACACACACACACACACACACACACACGCACGCACGCACGCACGCACGCACGCACGCACGCACGCACGCACGCACGCACACACACATACACACACACACAAAGTGCACTCGTGCAACGACATTGCTTCAGCCACGAGCATTAGTATTTCTTTTTTAAAATAAGTTTGTGACAGCTATTTTAAATGAATCAAGACGATCTTCCGCAAAACTTGCTTGTTAACACAAGTTACGCGCTCAATAAGTCTCACTCGAAATTTGCATATCTTGGATTGCAATATTACGGTGGGAATTTCCGTGCAGTAATTCAATTCGGTGGCGATACTTCGCCACGCAAATACGTAACAATGGAAATCACCGCGTGGGAGGAATTCACCACACATTTTCCTACAGTAATGTATCATCTGTACGGGCACAAGCAGGAGTTTACAAGAATCGACCTAACTGAGCACGAGATTAATTTGACTACCGCTTATAACTCGAGAGTACTGGGAATCAATCAGAAAAAGAAAACAGTGAAGCCTGTGTCATTACGGAGTCGGCGCCGGTATCAGCATGAGGCGCATGATTGGGATATCAACGACGGATTGCGCATCGATACAGAGTCTATCATCACGGCTGTCGACGCAAATGACAACGACGACGAGAGTGCATGGGCGCGAAAGAAGAGAAAATTTGAGGTCTTCCAAGTGTTGTGACCATGCGACGTACTTTTCTAATATTAGAAAGCATGCGCGAGTGTATAGAGTTTCATCTTCGTGAGTTAGAGGATATGTCCACGTATGTTAATGTCATGTATGATGTAATGATAGACAGTTTGAAAATGCACGAGAACAGTCGCGAACTTGATAAATGTTTCGACGGATCCACATTTCTTAAACTTTTCAACGACCACAAAGACGAATTAATATCTAATGTAAAAAACCGGATTATTTATTCAAACTATGGTAATTCGAATGTGGATAGACTATTTGTAGAAATAAAATGTCTTTATTTGCCGACACTAGAAAAAGATGTATACGAGGCTGTTAATAACTAATCAATAAATACAAATTTTAATTGAATTCCCTTCTTCTTCATTACCTCATAGTCCTACACTTCCGCTCTATCCCCACCCACCATCAATCACTTGGCCTTACATATAAGCTAATAGTAGCATCGGCTCGAGAGCTAGACTGCAACCTTCACAGGGCACACATCATGGATCCGCCATTTAGCAAGCAGACACCAGAGGATAAACAGCCTCTCATCATCGATAAAGAAAAGAATGATTATTCGTCGACGGATAAAGATTCATCGCGATATAAATCTTTTTCCACCAATATCAATCCCTTTCCCAAAAAACAAGGGTATTCACGATGTAATTAAAACTTAACACAAAAACGGCCCCTTTCAGGGCCATAAACTCAATATTACGTATACAAACTATTTCTTATACTTTGACCATTTGGTACTCCCGCTGGGCAGTTCGACGGACCAACGATGGAGTAGGGATGCTGACACATACCTGCACCACATAAAGGAACTCTCTCTCTCTCTCTCTCTCTCTCTCTCTCTCTCTCTCTCTCTCTCTCTCTCTCTCTCTCTCTCTCTCTCTCTCTCTCTCTCTCTCTCTCTCTCTCTCTCCAGTATGCGGGCTGGTATAGCGAGACATATCATATTACAAGGGGAGATCAGCGCCGCGCGTGGTGTCATTAAGTGAACTGTTATGTAAACAGTAGCTAATTACCCATCGTTAATGCGTGGCTTGTTTACAAAACAGTAGCGGTTTTGAAAACAATAGCCCTATTGACATGGGTCATTGACATGGGTCATTAGCTACCGTGCAGCTACTGTTTACATAACACATAACTTAATGACCCTCCCCGCGGCGCCGCCACGGGGGGCCCCCCTCCCCCCTTGTAATATGATATGTTTCGCTATACCAGTCCTTATACTACTCTGAAAGTCTCCTTAGAAGTCTCCCTTAAAGCCTGACTTAAATATCTGGCTCGAAGACTCGCTCAACGTCTCGCACAAAGTCTCGCTGAAAGTCTCGCTAAAAGTCTGGCTTTAAGTCCTGTTAAAAGTCTCGCTAAATGTTTTGCTCAAAGTCTGATCCAAAGGCTAGCTTAATCCCGTGTAAAAAGTCTAAGCGAAGTCTTGCAGAAGTCTGTATTAAAAAGTCTCTCATGCCGGACGATACCAGATTTTTCTCAGACTTTTTAACGGTTTTATATTAAAAGTCATGCAAAAAATTGACAGACTTCCCAGACGTTATCCCAGACTTATCAGACTTAGCATACTGCGTAAAAGGCTTGGAAAAAATGCCCATACTTTATCCAAAATTTTTAAAAGAAAAAATAAAGTCTGGCAAAAAGTCTGGGATCATCCGGTAAGCGAGATTTTTTAAACCAGATATCTGCAAGACTTCTACAAGACATCGTCCACAGATTTTTTTTTATACGGGATGTCTCGGGCACAGTCTCGCTAGCAATCTCATGTCCCGCATTTCTTGCTAGAAGGCTCACGGAATGTCTGGCTTTAACTATTAGCTAGAATACTTGCTTAGCTAAATCTCTCTTTTTGAAAGCCTCGTTAAAGTCTCGCCAAAGTCTCGCAAAATATTTCGCAGCAAGTCTCGCAAAAGTGTCGCTAAATATTTCGAAAAAGCCTCGCATAAAGTCTCGCTAAAAGTATTGCATAAAGTCTCGCTAAATGTCTCGCTAGCAATCTAGTTTAAAAACTGGACTACATGTCTTGCTAGAAAGCTCACTGAATGTCTGCCCTTAATTAATCACTATAAGTATTGCTAAATGTCTTGCTGAAAGTCTCGTTAGAAGTATGCTAAGAAGCTTCTTGCTCAGAGAAGCTAATTAGCAAGAATTCTAGACAGTAATTAAGGCCAGACTTTCAATAAGCCTTCTACCAAAACATTTATGCCAGACGTTAATAAGGGACATTGAGAAAGACTTTGAGCGATACTTTTGGTATATTTATCGAAACTTTGTGCGACACTACTGGCGACATTTTTAACAGGACTTAAAGACAGACTTTTAGTGAGACTTTTAGCGAGACTTCATGAGAGACTTTGAGCGAGACTTCTAGTGGCATATTTAAGGGAGGCTTTAAGGAAGACTACTAATGAAACCTCAGCGGTACTTATCTTTGGTAAAACCTAACATAAACTACGTATAAAGTTTTTCGTAAGTTAAGCATAAGATTCTAAATGTTGTTCACAATCTTTGGCGGAACTTAACCTCAACTTCATATAAAGATTCTTGTAAGTAAAGCGTATAAAAATTAAATTTGCTTACCAAACTTCGGCGAAAATGATACAAACTTGATACAAAGTTTTTCATAAGTAAAGCTCACAATTTATAATTTTGCCGAACTTTGACGAAACTTAACTTCAACTACTTATGTATAAAGTATTGGGTATACAAATAAGTTTCCGCCGTTTTTAAGAGACAAGGCTTCACCGACAAGATTACTTTGAAATCGTCAGATGTAAAATGTCACATAGAAGGTTTGGAAACCTGGCAACAACATAACCTTAAAATACTATTGACTTTGTATTGGCAGTATACATTTTTTTGCTGAAGCGTATCGGCCGCTTGTAGAAGTTTATGGTGATGCTGCTTTAAGTGAGAGAAGTTGTCGTGAGTGGTTTCAAAAGTTTAAAAACGGCGAGTTTGACGTGGAAGATAAAGACCGCGAAGGAAGGCCAGTCAAGTTTGAAGACGCTGAGTTAGAGGCATTATTAGACCAAGACTCATGCCAAACTGAAGAGCAGCTCGCAGAACGCTTGGGAGTGACTCAACAAGCGATTTCACACCGTCTCAAGACCATTGGTATGGTACAAAGTATGGCAAGGAAATTGGGTTCCGCATGAACTGAAACCCAGAGACGTCGAGCGCCGTCTTTTTAAGTGCGAACAACTTCTGCAAAGACAAAGTCGAAAGGATTTTTTGCATCGAATAGTGACGGGGGATGAAAAGTATATTTTTTTTTACAATAAATTGATAATTTTTATAAAAAAACGTCCGAAACTTATTTGTATTTACAATATTTTAAGCCAATAAAAAATTTCAATTTTTAGTTAGAAGGCTCACTGAAGGTCTGGTCTTAATTACGCGAACTATTACTAAATCTCTCTCTCTCTCTCTCTTTATCCCTCTCTCTCTCCCGTGGGTTGCCCCGGGTTAGTGAGGATATAGCAGAGGGGAGCTTGGGGTCGATTTCAAGAGTGGGGGCGCCACCATCCTGCGTGGTCAGATTCTCCCTGGTAGAACTGGTTAGGGATGTGATGCAAGCCAAGCGTGAGCTTGCTAACAACTATCGTAACACCAATGATATCAACCCCGAACTGCTTCGCCGGTCCTTGGCACTCTGCATCTCTGGTCATAAAATTTATATCAATGAGTTGTTGCTCCACGACAAATTTCAACTATATAAAAGTTTGAAGCCCATTGCACAGGGTCTGGGCTTCAAATACGTCTGGCATGCGGGCGAGCGTATGCATATATTCGCATCGACTGCCGATTTGCAGGCCATTCAAACGGCGAGTCGGTCCGTTCACTACAAACGACGGCCAACGACGAACGGAACTGGAACTGCAACTGACAGCAACGTTGACGATTTGACACGGGGCGGTTCGAGGGCAGGGTCGACAAGCAACTCGGTGGCTCCGATCTGACCGGTTGCGCCCGGGGAGAAAGGGTCGAGGAGTGGGAGTTCCCTTAAGGTGGGGTTCCTCAACTTGAATTCGATTAGAGCTCATGTTGAGGGACTTCGTCTTTTCTTAGCTGAACATCCCTCCTATGACGTCTTCGGGATCGCGGAGACACGGCTGGGCTCGGTCGTGGAAGATAGCCTCATTCAGATCAGGGGTTACTCAATAATTAGGCAAGATCGCAATATGAACGGAGGCGGGATTGCCCTGTATGTGCGGAATGAGTTTAAAATTAATAAATTGGCTTTATCTAATACTCAGGGATCGGGTAAACCGGGTATCCCTGAGTATCTTTTCTGTAGCATGCAGTTCTGATTGGTGTCATATACAGACACCCGAAGATCCCCATGCAGAAGGACACCGATCTGTTTAACATCATGCGTGAATTTGCAAGTAATTTTCGTCACAAAGTTATAGTAGGTGATCTGAATGTGGACGTGTTGTCTGAGTCCGACGATGCTCACACTATCAAGCGTCTGACTGAGGAGTTATCTCTGCAGTTAGTCCGCCATGATCCCACGCATCATACGTTAGCCTCTCACACTTGGATTGACTTAGTCATGACTGACGAGAACGATACGATACTGGACTTTAAGAATGAATGGCTGCGCAATTTTGGCAAGCACAGTGTCATCGAGGTCTCAATTGATATTTTTGTCCCTACGATCGTCAAGGAGTCTTTTACTTATAGTGATGTCAAGGGTAACTGCTGTCTCGCTGTGATTGGACAGCCATGAATTCCATTGAATCCGATTTGGAAGGGGCTTTAAAATGCCCTAATGTTAATTTAAAATCAGCTATTGATGAATTAGCACCTCTCAAGACGGTTAGCCCGAACAAAAAGTATGCTCCTTGGTTTGGGCCTGAGTTGAGGCAACTCATTGATAAGCGAAATGCTACGCACAGGCGCTATAAGCGCACTAGGCGAGCTGAGCTACTTGATGAGTTTCTTCGGCTCTGCAATGAGGTCGAGGCGTGTTCTGATCAAGCGCGAAACTCCTTCCTTTTAAATCATCTTTCGGACGCTCTTGATGACAATTAAAATATATGGAAGGAAATGCGCAACCTCGGCCTCTTGCCTAAGCGATGAACTTCATGGTTTCACGTCGGGTGAGCTGAACGAGCACTTTGCGGGAATATCTACTTCTCCCCTTGAAAATCTGGAAGATACATGTGACATAATTTATTCAGCTAGTGAAGCTGGCTTTACCTTCAGCCCAATCAACATCAATCATGTGTTACGTTCGAGGATTATTTTTGTCTCTGAACTTGTGCCTGCAAAAGGGAACTTCTGCTTACTTTTATGCTGGTGAGCGTGTCGTGCAGATTGGCTGATTTCTCCAGTTCCTCGGAGGGTTTGTTGGATCCTCGGGTCGGCGATAACTTCGTTGAGGAACTCCGACCTCGGCGCAGTTGCCTGGAGCTGTCTCTTAGTATAGAGACCTGGACACCCACCGATCCTGGTCCCCGTTGTACCCGATACCAAGGGTGGCAGTGAGAAGTCCTCCGGTCCTCTTTTTCCTGCTGCTGCTGTTGTCTTCCTAATAATTTCTCCTCTTTCACAAGTTTGTGAATTTATAATTAATTTCTTTTTTAGAGAAAAGTTCAGTATTACTCGAGATCAAGAAAGGAAAAAGTTATGCTTGTATAAAAAATTTTATGGAATTCAAATTTTATAAGTTCTATTTTTGATATTATTTGTAAAAAGTTAACTACCGAGATTTGTTTCAGTTCTGTATATTTTTAGATGGAAGGGTAAACCAGGTCTCGTAATAACAACGAGTGTAATTGCAGTTAACTTATGAATTTATTGACCGTAAGTTACAAAGTACGGGGTACAGAGAGAATCGACTGCCTGACCACTCGCGTGGTCGTACCCATCTGCTGGAAGAAGTATCTTGCTTAACTCAGCTCTCCTTCGTCGTCTCCACTTCTTACTCCACCGAAAATGAGGGGGAGGTTGGCTAGCTGGGTTACCTTGCTGACTTGCTAAGGCAAGCCGAATTTGCATTCGGTTGGACCAGTGTGAGCAGGCAAAAGCTTATCGCCCGGAAGTTAATGTTTTGGTTTCAGATAAGATAGGAGGCAATGATGCAAATGACAATGGAATTTTATTCGCATGGTGTGATTGTTCATATGTACAATGCTTATAAAGTATTTCCTCTCGCAATAATATTGATTGATTTTACATTGGTTTAATTCGAATTGCAAAATTTATTTATTCTAATTTTCGTTTGACTTAACTGCAGTAATCATATATAGATAGTTATACTTAATGGATATATTTCAATGTTCTGAAAATTAATTGCGATGATTTATATAATTTTGACAATATGCATTGATTAATTATGGTGATACATTGTTAATAAACAATATATATATATATATATATATATATATATATAATCTAAATAGTAATGTAATAATAGAAAGAAAATGGTTACAAAGATATGGATGATTAGTGCGAATTCAAATAATGTGACCTTTGGAAAAAATTTCGTTCAAATAACTTATTCATTTATAATTATATATTCAAGTGTGTGTATGAGTATGTGAGTACTGACCTTCAAAATGAAACCTGTAGAGAGAGAAGGCATGTAAGTGAGTAAGTATATGAGTAAGGCGTGTATATACTCCAGAGATATATGGAGATATATAATTATATATTTTTTTGCCTAGGGAAGGAAATGGAAAATTTCCTGGACGTTACACATGTAATCATTGCGATCTCGCACTTCTCTTCGCAGGCAAGGGGGGTTGATGGAGTCCCACAAGAGGTGCCCCCAATTGCGCTGCTTTGCTTCTTGTCAAAGGTACTTGAAAAGATTGCCCATACCCAAATCACGGAGTATCTAAATAGGAATAAAATCATGGATACCCTCCAGGCCGGATTCAGAAAACACCACAGTACACACACTGCTTTATTAAAGTTGATCGACAACGTACGCATGGCCGTAGACAGAAAAAAGGTGACGCTTTTGCTGCTTTTTGACTTCAGCAAGGCGTTTGATACCATCTCACCTTCTAAACTACTAACTAAGCTTCGACAGATTGGGTTCTTTCGGATGGCACTACTATGGATTAAATCATATTCACAAGGTCACACCCAGATGGTGATTTCCAATAAAAATGGATGTTCGGATTGGTTAGAAACTAATCTGAGTCTTCCACAGGGTTCTGTCCTAGGGCCCCTACTGTTTAGCTTGTATGTCGATGACCTACAAGACCTACTCGACGGACATACGATCAAATATATCCTTTATGCAGATGACATCCAGATTTATCTACATACCACCAATGATAAATTCCTACAGGGGTTGGCTCGACTGGCTGATGTGGTGAGGCTGGTTTCAAATTGGCTGGGGAGCTCTGGTCTGCGTCTTAACCCTGGCAAGACTAAAGCAATTTTTTTGGCTTCAGGAGAAATGTTAATGACATAACTGCACGTAACTTGCCGGGAGTTGAGATACAAGACAGAGTAATTGTCCCTTTCAGTGAACCAGTAGTGAGTCTCGGTGTTACGCTTGACAGCAAACTTAGATGAAAGCCGCAAGTCGATTCTATTACAAAGAAAGTCAATAAATCTCTCTACAGCTTGCGGTTTATCAGTGATTGTACCACTGAGACACTCCGCAAAAGGCTAGTTGAGTCACTAGTCCAACAACATCTGGACTATTGTACTGCGGTTTATCTAGACGCATCGGAAGAACAACACGTCGCCTACAGCGACTGAGCAATTTTTCTGTGAGATACATTTTTGGGGTAAGGAGGGATGAACACATTTTGCCCTTCAGGAGGCACCACGGCTGACTTCGGGCAGACTCGCATCGGCTTTATTTTGAAGCTAGGCTACTCTACAAAATTACTCGGATATGCGAACCTGAATACCTTGTTTCTGTATTTAGTGAGCATAAGCCGAGGCCCTCCAGTAGGGATATTCCACCTGAACCTAATATCCCAGGGGTGAGAACGGAGACGGGTGCCGGAGCCTTTCAGGTTCACGGTGCTCGTTTCTGGAATTCCCTTCCCTCGACACTGTGCTACTCTCCATCTTTATTTTCATTTAAAAGGGAGGTCCGCCAACATCTTCTCGATCTTGATCTTTAGCTCTCCTATGTGGGGGTAGATGACAACGGCTTTTTACTCTAGTCTGCAATATTTGTTATTCTAAGACTGGGCCATTTGGCCTTAAATTGTGATAACTCGGTGTGTTTTAATTACCATAATTGGATAATATTTTTTTTATACATAGTATTTTCTACATTTTGTATACGTCGTATTTTATTTATTGTATTTTTATTGTATTAGCTGTGATATTAATTAGATAATATTTTTGTACACAGAGTATTGTATACATTTTATACTCATCGTATTTCAGTTATTTTATTTTTGTTTTATTAGCTGTGATATTAAGTAGATAACATTTTTTTCACACAAAGTATTTTATACATCTTATATACCTCGTATTTTATTTATTGTATTTTTATTTTATTCGCTGTGATATTAGACTGCGATGTGATAGTTCCTAGACCAGAATTTATTTATTGTTTTGTATTTTCTATCTATTGTATATTTATTTTTAATTATTATTGTATTATAATTTTTGCCATTTGGCGGAATAAAAAGGCTATCTATCTATCTATCTATCTCTAGCAATCTCGTTTAAAGTCTGGCCTAAATGTTTTGATCGAAGGCTCGTTGAAAGTCTGGCCTTAATTACACGCTAAAATTCTTGATAATTAACCAGCCTCGGGATCCTGTACAAACAAATACGTTGTGCATTGTTCCGGGGAATAGGTAAAGTACAATGTTACGAAACAATGATATTTTCTATATACATTATTTAAATTAAGCTATGAAGTTCTTCTGCTTAAATGATTTTTTTAATAAGTAAAAACAACTTAAATGTCTTAGTAAAATATATATATATATATATTAAACGATAACTATAAATTCAACATTTTTAATAAGCTGAGTATTCTTACAACTTCTTCTTATCGAAACGGTAATTAATACTTCCTTGTCATAGTTGATGATAATGACTGTAACTGGGTAGGTTCTCTACGACTCAGTACAACACGGAATACACAAAACAACACTATGTAAATAAGTGAAAATAAATATTAATTAAATAAATAAAAATATTATAAAATTAAAATTTTACAACACATTAACACAACAATTTACGCATTGTCCCTAGCGAACTCTTACGCCCCTGCGACAATGCTTGAATAGCCCTCCTTCTTCTGCAATACACATATTTAACGTCTATTAAGCTGGCTGATCACTTTTATGCTCCTAGCTTATAAACAATAACATAACTTTCCGAGAAACATCCGATCTGCTAGCTTAATATTAAGCTAGCAGACCATTTTCTGGTATCTTTGCGAATTTTGCCTTAACAAATTCGGGGAGCACACATATTTTGATATTTTGGTCCTAATTTTCTGCTGCAAGATGACCGGAGTCAGCAATACCAAAATGATTCTAGATTCCCAAAACTCGACATACTCCCTTGGCTAAGAGAATCATTTTCTGTATAAACGGTCTCTAACGAAAAGAAACATAAGTAAAAAGAAACACAGTAATTTGTTATTAATTTTCTGCTAACTTTCTAGACAGAACAGAATTTTTTTCACCAGCCATTTCCGAGAAACTAGCTCAATTTCAAGCCTGCAGACAATTGGTCGGTATCTTTGTGAGTTTTTGCTTAAGCGAATTCAGTGAGGGGGCATATTTTGGTGCTATTTATCTGCATGTGTATGAAATTCCGAACGTTCATAATGAACGAAAAAACTAAAATTGTCAATTTCCATTTGTTCGTGTATACAATTAATCTCATTTATATCTGTTATGTTTCTTTTCGGTCTCACTATCGCCCCCTCCTTTCCTATCACGTTCGACAATAGATATCACGTTGACTAAGAACCCTGTAGATGTCGACCGCCGCAGACTCGGTCAGTCTTACGACAGCCGTCTTATAAGAAGTATCTTTAATAAAGATCTCTTTAAGTTTTGTATATCGCTAGTTGTATTTATTGAATTTTACCTAACACCATTTAAATCGGGTTATGTTAAAATAGGGTAGGAATAAGTCAATAAGTTCGTAAAAATATATTTCGCAGTTGATTAATCCACAAATCTACACCTAAAACCAACCCCCAAAAAATAAATATTTCCATAGCCAAAATGACGTCAGAAAAAAGTTAGATCTTTGTAAGTGTTTAATGGGTCGCCAATAGTGTTAAAAAAATTCATGGACAAAATCGCTCTTAAAGTACCCCTTCAAGGCCAAGAGCGTACGTCAAAAGCACACAAAAATTCTCACAGTTGCAAAAATTACGTTAGGAAATAGTTTGCAGTTGGTACGTGCATTAGAGGTCGCCAGTAGCATAGAAATAATTCAGAAACGAAATCGCTCTTCCGGAACTACCCCATCAGGACAGGGGTGCACGTCAAAAACCCCAAAAAATTCTCACAGTCGCTAAAATTGCGTAAGGAAAAAGTTTGCAGTCGGAGAGTGTATAAGAGGTCGCCAAAGGTATAGAAAAAATTCGTGAATAAAAATCACACTTCCGGAACTACCCCATCAGGATAAGCGGTTACGTCAAAGTACAAAAAAAATTGTCATAGTAGCAAAAATTACGTTTGGAAATAGTTTGCAGTTGGAACGTGTATTAGAGGTCTCTAAAATCATAGAAAAAATTTAGAAACGATATCGCTCTACCGGTATGGCCCATCAGGACAGGAATGCACGTCAAAATCCCAAAAAAATTCTCACAGACGCAAAAATTACGTAAGGAAAAAGTTTGCAGTTGGAACGTATATAAGAGGTAGCCAATGGCATGGAAAAAATTGATAAACGAAATCGCTCTTCCGGTACTACCCCTTCATGCAAAGGGCGCACGTCAAGATCGCCAAAAAAATTGTCACACTGGCAAAAATTACGTTATGAAAAAGTTTGCAGTTCGAGCGAGTATTAAATGTTGCGAATAGCCTAGAAAAAATTAAGGAACGAAATCGCTGTTGCGCAACTACACCATCAGGACAGGGTGCACGGCAAAAATACAAAAAAAAATCTCACAGACGCAAGAATTACGTAATGAAAAACTTTACAGTTGGAACGTGCATTAGAGGTCCCCAGTAGCATAGAAATAATTCAGGAACGAAATCGCTCTTCCGTAACAATCCCATCAAGACAGAGGTGCATGTCAAAAACCTAAAAAAAATTCTCACTGGTGCAAAAGCGTGTGATTAAAAAGTTTGCAGTTGGTACAAGTATTAGATGTCGCGAATAGCATAGAAAAAATTGAGGAACGAAATTGCTCTATCGAAATTACACCTTCATCCATAGGGTGCAAGTGAAAAACAGGAAAAAAATTCACGAAATGGCAAAAATTACGTTATAAAATAGTTAGGAGTTGAAACGTGTATTACAGATCGCCAATAGCCCATAAAAAATTCCGGAACGAAATCGCTCATCTGAAACTATCAATTCAGACCAAGGGTGCACGTCAAAAACACGAAAAAAATTGTCATAGTAGCAAAAATAAAGTTAGAAAAAAGTTTGCACTTCGAGCAAGTATTAAATGTCGCGAATAGCCTAGAAAAAATTAAGGAACGAAATCGCTGTTTCGGAACTATCCCATCAGGACAAGGGTGTACGTCAAAAACACGAAAAAAATTGTCACAGTAGCAAAAATTGAGTTATGAAAAAGTTTGAAGTTGTAACGTGCATTAGAGGTCGCCAGTACCATAGAAATAATTCAGAAACGAAATCGCTCTTCTGGAACTACCCCATCAGGACAGGAGTGAACGTCAAAAACCCCAAAAAATTCTCACAGTCGCTAAAATTGCGTAAGGAACAAGTTTGCAGTCGGAAAGTGTATCAGAGGTCGCCAAAGATATAGAAAAAATTCGTGAATGAAAATCACACTTCCGGAACTACCCCATCAGGATAAGGGGTTACGTCAAAACACAAAAAATTGTCATAGTAGCAAAAATTACGTTAGGAAAAAGTTTGCAGTTGGAACGTGCATTAGAGGTCGTAAGCAGCATAGGAATAATTCAGGAACGAAACCGCTTTTGCAGAACTACCCCATCAGGAGAAGGGTGCATGTCAAAAAGACGAACAAAATTCTCATAGTAGAACAACGTACGTTAGGAAAAAGTTTGCTGTTCGAGCGAGTATTAGATGTCGCGAATAGCCTAGAAAAAACTCAGGAACGAAATCGCTCTTCCGTAACTACCCCATCAGGACAACGGTGCACATCAAAAACAAAAAAAAAAAATTCTCACAGTCGCAAAAATTGCGTTATGAAAAAGTTTGTAGTTCGAACGTGTATTAGAGATCGCCAATAGCCTAGAAAAAATTAAGGGACGAAATCGCTCTTCCGGAACTACCCCATCAGGACAGGGGTGCACGTTAAAAACCCCAAAAAAATTCTCACAGTCGCTAAAATTGCGTAATGAAAAAGTTTGCAGTTGGAAAGTGTATAAGAGGTTACCAAAGGTATAGAAAAAATTCATGAATGAAGTTACTCTTCCGGAACTACCCCATCAGGGCAAGGGTCAACGTCAAAAACACGAAAAAATTCTTATGTAGCGAAAATTACGTTAGAAAAAAGTTTGCAGTTGAAACGTGTATTAGAGGTCGCCAATAGCCTAGCAAAAATTCAGAAAGGAAATCAGTCTTCTGGAACTTACAACTCAGGCCAAAGATGCACGTCAAGAACAGGAAAAAAATTCTCACAGTTACAAAGATTTTCAGAGTATAGTCGGCTAGCTTAATATTAAGCTATTCGTGATTCGACGTACGAGCGTCACAAGCGAAAGCTCAAGTTCCCTTTCGGGAATGTGGAGTTCCCTGCGAAAGGAACTTGAGCGCTTAAGTTCCCTTTCGGGAACGCGAGCTATACTCACGCCTCTACCGCTCCCCTCCAACTACCAAGGCACGCCGCCAACTCTACGGCGCGCCGGCCGGCGATCCAGTTCACACGCGATAGCCAGAGAGAGAGCAGCAACTTTGTACGCCATCGGAGGCACGACGGAGTCTACTTCAATAAACGCATTTATTCTCCACACGAAAAGTATTCTTATTAAAAGAACCAGCCCACTCCACGATCCATCCTTACTACAGCACAAAACATAAGCTGGGCCTATATCAAGTTCTGGTACTCGCGAATGATTTTGCTATTTTTTGTTCGGAGCATCTTGCAACATAAAAATATGACCCCTCTCCGAATTCTCGAAGGCATAAACTAACAAAGATACCCGAACGTTATCTTCTAGCTTAATATTAAACTAACCGATCGCATGTTTCTCGTCTGTATTTTTTTTTACAAGCCCGGATCATAAAAGTAATCTGCCAGCTTAATAGACGTTTGTAATGCGTGGCTCGCTGCACCATATCGTTAAGGACGTTATTCTCATGCTTTCGAATTTGGTACTACAACTTATCTACATTTTGTGCGGCACCATTGTCGTACACCGTCTGTTTCGGATGGCCCCAAAAATAATAATCTAGAGGATTAAAATCATGTGAGCGAGCTGGCAATGCTAATTATGCAATCGAACGGCTAAGTTGTAATCTGCTGGTTTCTCAAAGTAACAATCAACCTAACAGTCAACCTACCGTACTACCCAACATACACTGCATTTGACTGTCTCATGCACTTTACCATCGTGCTCGACCACTAGGGCTCTTACATAGCAAGTTTAAGGTTTCTTTACATGTTATTTCGGCGATGAAAAGTTGGGGAATGCCAAAAGACACCGAGAGAGAATTGTTTTCGTCTACTGCTCCCATATACTCAGCTTAATATTTTTATATGTGATTTAATTGACTAGAAAGATATTTCAGCTATATAAAGTTTGGGAATGCCAGGCGGCGTCGAAACAGAATTCTTTTTCGCTTATACCCTCAATTAATCAGATTTTTCAGGATTTTTTGGGGAGTATATTTCGTTGCTCATTTTTTTTTTTTACATATTATTCAGGTGCCCAAAAATTGATTTTTGCTAGCAAAAAGGTGGAAATGCGGAATGGCTCCGAGAGCGAATTTTTTTCCGCCTACAATCCTTATATAATTAGCGGTTTGGGGCTTTTTGGGGATATTCCGAGCAGTCAAATTCGTTCGCAATTTTTTTTACGTGTTACTTCAGTTGTTATTTAAGTGACCAGAAAGATGTTTCAGGGATAAAAAGTTTAAAAATTGTAATCTTCGACGAGACAGATTTCTTTTTTCTCTTAGTACCCATATATTATCATTTGCTTGGGGCTGTTTGGGAATGCTCCAGGAAATCGAATTCGATCGTAATATTTTTAAATATTATTGAAGTGCCATGTAAGTAATTTAAACGATAAAAAGTTTGGAAATGCTAAATGGCGCCAAGCATAATTTTTTTCGTTTATTATCCTATATAATCAGTGATTAAGGGCTGTTTGGCGATATTCCGGGAAGTCGAATTAGTTGTATATTTTTTTACATATTATTTAAGTGCAAAGAAAGTTATTTCAACGATAAAAAGTTTTAAATTAAGAAATGGTGCCGAGAGATAATTTTGTCGCCTTATACTCCCATAGCATCTGAGGTTGGGGCTTTTTATGGATGTTCCGTGAAGAAAATTTCGTTGCAAATTTTGTTTACATCTTATTCACAGAAATTAATTTTAGCGACAAGAAGTTAGGAACGCCTAATGGCGTGAGAGGATTTCCTGTTCGGCTACGATCCTATATAATAAGCTGGTTTTATAAAGATTTTACGGGGAACCGAATTCGTTTGTAATTTTTTTACAAGTTATTTTTGCGATATAGCTCATTGAAATACCAAATGGCACTGCGAGATATTTCTTTGCTTACTACTTAGTAAGTATAGCAGACATTTTCAAGCGGTTTAGGGATGTTCCAGAAAGTCGATTTCGTTGCTAATTTTTTTACGTGTTTCTTAAATACCCAGAAAGTAATTATCCCGATGAAAAGTTAGAAAATGACTAATGGCGACGAAAGAGAAATTTAGTTGGCCTACTATCCTATGTAATCCGTTGTTAAGGGCTGTTAGGAGATACTCTGAAGCCTCCGTTTGGCATGATCGAGCGCATGTGAGTTACAACTTAGCTAATCTGCACACGCAGGTGCAGCACAATTTTTTTTAAATCACTACCTAACACTCATATGCATACACAAGTTCTCATTAATTAGACCCACATCGATTGTCTACAGGGTCGAGTTAAATGCATCGATTTGCATAGATGTTAGACCTAACTATGTAAGAGGACTTACAACTAATTGCACGCCCATATTGGAAAAAGTTGATAGAAGTCGATAAGAAGACGATGTGAAGTCCAAAATCAACACAATTTCATTATTTAATAAATTAATATTCGAACGTTTATTTGGAAAAACAATTTTGTCAGGCGCTCCGTATATGTAATTTTTTAAAGTGATTTTATTAGCATTTACATCAGATATGCTTGTTTAAAAACTAGATCAACATTATACAAATGCAGATTCCTACTTGCCGACATTGCGGTTTTTATTTAATTAAATAATTTTTAAGTATTTTATTTGGAAAAACAGGATTGTCAGGCGCTCCCTTTATGTAAATACGATATACTCTAAAAATTTTTTGAGTAATTCTATTAGTATTTGCATAAGATGTACACGTTCCAAAATTATGTTGGTATTTCAGATGACCTTAAATGGTGAATCTTAATTCTAATTTTTGCATTAGGACTTGATAAAATACAATAAAATTAATATAGATCGATATAGGTCGATAAAACTCTATACGAAAAAATTATAATTGAAATCGATGGAATTTCAATATCTTGAGTTTATTGATATCAATTTTAATTTTTCATATCGATTTTTATCGGCTTATATTGACTTATATCGATTTTATCGCATTTTGTCAAGTTCTAATGCAGAAAATGGAATTAAGATTTACCATTCAAGTCGAGAGATATTTTATCGACTTCAATGGTGAAACTTATCGACTTCTATTGACTTCAAACAACTTTTTCCAGCAGAGCGGTTCTTAATAACTAGGTATGTCGATTGGAATTTAATTCAGGCAATAAGGTCGCACCGTGCTCGAGCATTATAATAATAATAATTATGAGTCTAGCTGGCGTAGCTTTACAAAATGCATAAATTGCGGCAATGTCACTGAGTAGTATTAAGGAGCGCAATGTAATGTATAATAATGTATGTACGTATAGTAATATAATGTTGCATATGGAGAGAATTGTAATCGTCGCGGGTAGGCCGACCGAGCTGCGCCGCGTGCGCGGGAAACGGGACATGCGGAGAAGGGAGGATCGAGTCGGCCGACCGTCATTATCCTTCGAGCCGCGCGAGAGCGAGGATCAGAAAAGCACGAGCGCGACATCACGCGAGCTAAGAGCGAGTTCACATAAGAGGTACAGGCGCGAGGCACACGAATCTGAGCCAATCGGAGCAAAGCCTCCAAGCCGGAGATTGGCTCCGATTGGCTCAGTGGTCTAGCTGTGCACCTGTGCCTCTTATGTGGGCTCGCTCTAAGCGTCTAAGACCGCCAATGGCACGAGAGAGAACAAGAGAATCAAGCAGCAGGTGCGCAGAGTGACGAGTGTCAGCCACCACCAGGTCTACAGCAAGAATGAGAAGAGAGACTGAGCAGAGTAACTTGTCGAGAGCTATGAACGAGCACCGGCGGCATGAGGTATGTAAAGCTCGTAAATGTATATCAGCGACAGCGTAGCCGACAGAAAGAGAACAGGGTAGATTGTAGCAGGAGTTAACGCGATTATTGGTGAAGGTGTTGCAACCGGTAGTGGTGGTCTCCTTCCCAGCGGGGGAGAACAGAGGGAGTAAAAGTTGGCCCTCGTGGCGCGCCGCCTCGAAGAGTCTGTGCAAGCAGTAATGAGTTGTGGACGCCGTCGTTCCCGAGACGGCTGAGAGCGTTGATTCCCCCTCGCGAAGGTCGAGTGTTAAGGTGGGCATATTAGTTGTAAGTGTGATTAATAATGTGCATACGGTGCCGCGCTGGACGCTTTATAAATTCGGCGCCTAATCGAGAGTAAGGGGCAAATTGTATTTGATTGATCAGGACGCGCGAGAGGGATAGTTCTGCGAAAAGACCGTGTTATAACTTAATTTTATGCAAAACGCAGTGGCTGCTGGATGACGTGGAAGTTGCCGATGGCTCGTTGCCTCGAAGATGCTCCACGAGGTTCGGTGACAGTCCGATGGCGTCGTTGCTCGACTGCAGCATTGTGAAAGGCGCCAGTTTCGGTGGCTTCACAAAGTGCACCAGGAGTTCGTTGGTCATCGCTCATGAGGTGTGACTCTCGCGGCCTTGTTGTCCATGTTGCTAGACAGGTGTGTTCCTAAGGCGCCGGTGACGGTGGCTTCACGCAGTGTACCTCGAAGATGCTCGACGAGGTTCATTGGCAGTCATCTCGATGGCGTCATTGATTGACTGTTGCGCTTAGAACGGCACCGGTATCGCTGGCTTCACTCAGTGAACCATGAGTTCGTTGTGCGTTGTCAACGAGGTGTGACTATCGTTGCCTTGTTGTGTAAGTTGCTTGACGGGTGCTTGGACGATGGGCCAG
Source organism: Torymus aiolomorphi (assembly GCA_036365515.1). Lineage (NCBI taxonomy): Eukaryota > Metazoa > Arthropoda > Insecta > Hymenoptera > Torymidae > Torymus > Torymus aiolomorphi. The sequence goes on from CM070875.1 coordinate 121,886,612, forward strand.
TCACGGTGGCTTCACGCAATGCACCCGGAGCTTGTAGCTGTCCGTGGAATGGCGGATTTCGCACACCATGGGATAAGAGACTTCTAGTTTCCAGAAATTGTGTTTTGAGCTCGCGATGATGTTGCGCAGATCGCGTAGTGACTGATCATCTCTTAGGAGAAGAATGAGGCCGCGACGAAGAAGGTCGATAGTTGACTGGACCTCTGTTCCGCAACCCATTGTCGCGTAGGATACGGCGAACTTGATCCGCTTCACCCAGATGGATATTACATCGGGTTCACCAATGTGTGGATGAACGTATCAGGATACAGGTATATTATTACGAACCTAAAAAAAAGTTCGAATAAAAAATTTAAAAACTTTCAGATGATATATATCTAAAATAGTCTATCTTTAAAATAACCAAAACTTGATAATGGTTCTTTTTTTTTTCTTTTACTTTTCTGATAGGCAGGCATTTAATTTACTTAAATTTATTTTAAAATGTAAAATATATTATTATTACGTCATTATTATTAAATGATTAATCATAAAAATAAAATGAAAAATACTGTATAATTTGAAATTCAATGGTATCGTTTTGTGACCGTTTTACACATTTGTTCTCGTAAAGTTACCATCTGATAGTCGATAATTCGACAGCAATTTACTATATTAATAGTCCCTTTTGAACATATATATGTAAACATTTATAGCTTGTCTGTTATTACCAATGTAAACACAGTTGCAGGGCTGATAGCTTGTATAAGGATAACCATCAACCATGTGATTTCAGTACATACATATACATAGCCTGTGGCAGATAACTGATGGAGTAAAAAGAAATCATGTGATTTCAAAAGAGTTTGTTATATACACACTATTTCTCTTAGTGTCTGATTATTCCCATTTGTGAATAAATTAAGAAATGATAATTTAATGTGTTATATTATATAATGGTATGTCTGAAAAGTTTTTGCAAGTGTAATAATATCAGCGAGTAATAATAGTTTTATTGAAATTTGGGAAGTAGCTTTAGTTCAAGACAAGACTGCTGTATGTAATTTACGTATGAAATGTATATAAAAATATGATGACTAAAAATATGCTGTGTCAATTAAGGTAAGTTGAGAAAGAGTAAGTTAAGAAATTGAAGGCATTCTTCCGGTTGATGACAATCAGTCAAACAAACCTGTGCCGACAAAACATGGTTTTTGTCACCTGATTGAAGACTGGCTTCTTAAAGGTTTGTGACAAAATCTAGGATAAGTAGTCCCCATAAGGAACATAATTGTCTGATACCCCTTGGGGAAGGTGTAGTAAGGTAAAAACATTTTCTTTGTAAATTATAATACTATACACTGTATTGATAATATTGAAAACTTAATTTTGTGATTTGTGATATTAATGTGAAATAACTTTCCATTGTCTAAAGTTTGTATTATTATTTGTAAATATCTATTAGAAATTAACTTGAATAGATTATATTTTCATATAATAAATGATTGTATATTATCTACACTTGTGTACATGATTTTCTAAAGAACTAATGTATTAATGAATAAAAAATTCTATGTTATTCATAAATTAAAAAATACAGCAACATTATTATATATGATTTTTTTTACCATACAAAAAATATGAATATCAATAAAAGAATCATGCTATGTTCATAACTATAAATTTTGCAACATGCTTTCAGATCATGCTTGAAATCAAATATCTAATAACACCAGCACACAAAAAAAAAGTGGTCTGTTCTGGGAACCAGACCTATGTATTCTTATGTATTTTGACGCGCTGAATCCGAATCCGAGGTTGGTTTTGCCCAGACACTCCCAAAATTTTTTTAAAATCGCGAAAAACCGTGAAAAATCGCGGAAAATCGTGAAAATTCACACCTAAAAATATAGGTTATGAGCAATAAATTTTTTTATGAGTGTACTATATATGGGTTTTGTGTATTTTGACGCGCTGAAACCGAATCCGGGGTTTATTTTGATCTTCTAAGTATGAAAAATTCCTGAAAAACTGTGAAAACACGAAAAAAATTACGGAAAATCATGAAAATTCTCATTAAAGAGCATAGGTTAAAGCAAAATATTTTTTTATAAGTGTAATTATACTTGATTTTTGTGTATTTTGACTTGCTGTATCCGAATCCACGGTTTATTTTATCCCTACGCCCTTTAATCTTTGTAAAAATGGTGGAAAACCGTTAACAATCAAGAAAAACTACGGAAAATCGTGAAAATTTGCATTTAATAGCATAACTTCGTTCCAATACATTTCTTTGTAAGTGTCTCATGTATGATTTATTTGAATTTTAGGCGTCTAAAATGAGATCTGGTGAGTATTTGACTTTTATATCCTCACAACTTTGAAAAAATGTCAAAAAATCTTGTAAAATCGCTTAAAAATAACATTATATGATGAGAAAGGAAAATAAAAATAAATCGTGTCATTGAAGAAGTTCTTTCTCTTTTCTAAATATGATTTTTTTTTCTTTTTCTTTTCTTTTTCTTATACTTACTACGTCAAGTCTGTTTGCTCTACTCCTTTTTTCTCTTGTAACGAACTCTTTTTTCTTCAAGTGACCTGTGCAAGGGATTCCTTTTTCTCTTTTTGCTCTTACTCACGGTGTCTCTTTTAAGCATCCAACAAAAGTCTGCCATCATGTTAACGTCCCATTTTCCTTGGTATCGATTCTCCATTACACTTAAATCTTGATGAAATCGTTCTCCTTCTTCTTCACTGAAGTCTCCAAGATTAGAAGGGAAGTAGTCGAGATGAGAATATAAGAAATGCATTTTATAGCTCATCAAGCAACACAAATTCTTAAAATTTTTCAACATTTCTTCAACAATTTCCTTATAGTTCTCACTCTTTTTATTTCCTAAGAAGTTCTCACATACAGATTTGTAACTTTGCCATGCAGTTTTCTCATTGTCAGTCATTTTTGTCATGAAATTTTTGTCGTAAAATAGAGCACGAATTTGGGGACCATAAAAAATACCTTCTTTTAATTTAGCGTCACTTATTGCGGGAAATGTTTCTCCTAAATACTCGAAACAATCGCCATATTTATTCAGAGCTTTTACATACTGTTTCACAAGAACAAATTTGATATGAAGTGGAGGAAGCAGATACTTTGGTGGATCAATCAATGCTGGGCGTATAATGTTCTTCGACCCTGGTTCAAAATCTGCCCTAGTTAACCATATTTTTTGAACATAGTGACTCTGCCTGTCTCTGCTATCCCACAAACATAAGAAGCAGGGATTTTTAGTAAAACCTGATTGTTGTCCTAATATCATGGTTACAATTTTAAGACCGCCACAAACTTTCCATTGATGTTCAGAGTACTTTATTTTTTGCAATACTATCGCCAAATTTTCATAACTTTCCTTCAGTTTAGTCGAGTGTGCTATAGGAATAGATGCAAAGTTATTTCCGTTGTGAAGTAACACAGCTTTGAGACTTCGTTTTGATGAATCAATAAAAAGTCTCCAGTCCTCGTCTTTATATGAGATCGGTTTTAGCTCATTCACTAACCCCTTCACACATGTACAGAATACTAAAGAGTTTTCTGTATCGTTTGTGAAATATTTTCGAAATCCTTTTTCTCTATCTCGGTAGAAAGAAGAAAATCGTCTCCAGGGCATGCGCGTGTACTCAAATACTTAAAGAGACCTCAGAATCGAAATCAGCGGCACGAAAAACTACCTGGGTACTCCCAGATTCGCGTCAAAGGCTATGATTTGCGTAAAAATCATCTCCTGTGCAAGCGCGTGTAGTCATAATAGACCTCGGAAACGAGCTCAGCGACTCAAAAAACACCCTGGGTACCCTGACATTCGCACTGAAATCTTTGATTTACGCAAAAATCATCCGCTGCACATGCGCGTTGCATTGTACACTAAAATAGATTTCAAAATCTAAATCAACGGGTTGAAAAACCCCCTGAATGACGTCGGATATAAATTATATTTGTGGAAAAAATATAGTTTACGTAATTTTTTATAATTAAAAAAAGATTTTTTACTATTAGAAAATGTGTCTTAATAGAAAAAGAATCCATAACTTTAAAGTGATGCGATACCCACGCTATAACCCAAAATTGGGTTCCGGTTTTTCTCAGTCAATTTTTAATTTTAAGAAAAAAACGTGTTGATACGTTGTAGTACTTTTGTTTGAGAATGCCATAAAATATAATGAGGACATGCTGTGGGTGTTTACAAAATAAATTGAGAGCCAAACACTTTAGTAAATTAAATTATAATATATTGAATACTGTCTATAAATTATCACTATTACATATTTACATGAAGAACCACTTAAAATTGATATAAAGTTGATATAAAGGTTGATATTAAAGGTGTGCGTAACTGTTACAATAAATTGGTTGGGTGTATGCCTGTTACATAATTGTTTGAGTGTATGAGTGTTACAAAATTCTGTGTAAATGTATATGATTTGTACAATTGGAGTGTATGAGATTTTTGGTGTGAGTGTGGATGAGTTTTTCTGTGACACGTTACGAATCACTGATGAGAATATTTTTGATTTGACGATGTTTGAGTTTTCAATGAAATGATACGATTAGATATTATTGATCTAATCATGACTGAGTATTCCTATTGTACCGCGTGGTTACACGTTCTGTATAGACCGCATGTAATTGAGTAATTACCTTCTCGTACGTAGCGATTATATTAATCGTCTACGCTGATGAGTTGTTCCAGTGATTATTTCGCAACGACGATGAGCAGTTGAGAAGAGCCGTAAGAAGAGCGTGATGATCGAAATGATAAAGCCGTTGAGATGAGTGCGAGGATGCGAAGCAGCCGATGAGAGAAGCCAGATAAAATCCATAGTTGAGAAAGCAGCAGTTGAGTGTTGCGTAGTGGCTGTTGAGAGGTGCCGCAGCCGCCTCGTGGCCAACTAGATGCAGCGAGCCGGTGAGAAATGCCATGTGATGAGACGCCGGGCGAGCAGCACTGCTACACGAGGAGATTCCGCATGGGCGTCACCGCCGTGTGAGAAGTCCGTGTGAGAGACACTGCTGCATGAGAGATTCCGTGTGAGAGTTGCCGAACGTGCACACTGATGTTCTCCACGAGGCCGACCGTTTCAGAGTGAGAATTTGGCTAGAGTGAGTGAGAATGCCGTGTGAGTCGGCCATGCGGCCTCGTGATGAGCACGCCGTCCAGACGAAAAGAGAGAGTTGAGTAGACTAGAGTGAGCGAGAATGCCGTGTGCGTCGGCCATGCTGCCTCGTGGCGAGCACGCCGTCCAGACGAACTAGACTGAATGAGTGAACACTTCCGTCTTCTTCCTCGCCTCGTTGTTACCGAGGAGTGAGTCAAATCAGCGTCTCTCTCATTTACATGTATAAACATGAGAGAGACAGTATGATTTGTGCCATACGCGGCTAATCAGTGTAGCGATTCAGCTGTTCCACAGAGAGCAGCTGATGAGTGCTGCTGTCGCGCGGCCGCCTGCTGAGTTATCCCTCAGTTGCGCAACCGCGGGAAATTCAAAACATTGATAATTCCCAAACATTCTGCCCGCCATCAACCGCCAGGTTGATTTAAATTCCGATGATACTGGTACGATGGCGAGTTGTTGACTTCCGAGTGGATTGAGAGGTTGCCGTCTTGAGTTTCTTCTTATGTGGTTGTGAGTTCTCTGATGAGGTAGTCCACTATCTCCTGATAGTAGCCATATACTATGTGAGGATTATCCGTAATGAGTACCATAAACTCCACTTGATTTCGTGAGATAAGTGATGCCTTTTTGATGTTGATTGAGACCGTTGTTGAGACGACTTGCTGCCAGAGTTACTGAGTCATCCATGAAGGAGTTTCCCAACTGGACAACTGAAATGCATTGACATCATACGAAATGCTGCAGGTGGCTTGAGTATCCATGGAGTGCCATCAGTGATAAAAGTTGTACCAAATTGAGTTTGTTGCGAAGGTGGTTCTCCATTTGAAATAAACCATAATTAAACCGTAATGAAACCATTCGGATGAGTAGCCACTGACCATGTATGGATGAACAGCTGTTGACAAATGATGCTGTGAGTGCACACAAATACAAATCCAGCAATTGTATGTTTTGGATTCACACCCCTTCGATGACTTGGTATGTGGTTCTGCAAGTTGATCCCAGTGTGAGTGAAGGGTAGTAATGGGGAGGGTCCAGCGTCCTGGATAGTTGCCCCCATGAGTTGCTGAGTCTGATGAGTCCGATACCTAGCACAAGTGACAAAGTCTAGAATAAGTGACTTGGCCGGAACTCTGGTTCCAATAATCCAAATTTTCTGCCTGATGTATGCAAAATGAGTTTTCTCGGTGCCACCGAGAGATACTGCTACGTGAGAATTCCGAATGGTCAGTGATGAGTTGACTGCACCGTAGAAATGTAGCTGGATGTTGAGTGATATTCTATTTGAGTTTTGTAACCGACCTCCTATGTTGATAATTCCTTCTGAGTGAATGTATGCAGTCATTCTATTGAATAGATGATTCCGTGGGACTTGAGAATTTTCAGCATAGTAAGTTCAGATGGAAATGAACTCGCTGAGTTTCCTTGATCCAGAAGATTTTTTTCTTTACTGATCAGATCAGCTGTGAGTCTCGTCTCGGTTCAATTTTGCCTTGAAGTGATTACAAGCTAACATAACCTAGCCATTAATTGCTGAGTAATCTATTGCATAATGAGGGTTGATTGACGAGATTCCATGAATTTTCCAAATGGTGTAGCTGTAATGAGTATGACCTTTGCCTCTTTCTGGAAAGTGTTCCTTTTTTGTGAGTCAGCTTGAGATGTCCATGATGATTATCTTCCCTTGTTTGTTGAAATCATCAGGTGAATGAGTGAATCCTAGTTTGAATAGATTCCTTCCATCATGAGGCACGTGAGACTATGCATGTGCATACCATATTCTGATCTGTCCATAAATGAACATGAGCGCTTGGCAACTGAACATTGTCCAAACATGCCTTCTGAGTAACCTTGCCGCTCTGAACTGCAACCTTGATATGGAGTTCGGGTTGAGTGTTGCCTTCCTTCTTGATGAGACTAGGAATAATAAACCAATTGTAACAAATGTGGTTTACCGTGGGGTGCTGTGGCCGTTGCCTATTGCGAAGCATTCGAAAAGCCATAAGTTTTGAGAACCGAATCCAATTGAGTGAGATCTTCTCGAATTTGCAGCCATTCTTCGCAATTGAGTTAAACTTGTTTGTCTCATGAGTACATGAGTAGCCACAGTGCGTGCAGGAGAATTTGAAAGAATAACCACAGATGAGATTGTCCATGCGGGATCTAATAGTAGTGAGTTTTGAAAGAGAATTATCCAGTTGTGATTATTTCTTGAGTGAGCGGCAATATCATTCAGATGTGAATTTAATTGATAGGAAATCCGTTATAATTTGAGTAATCTCGTGACGCAATCATCATAATCTATAGCTTGAGTTGCTGGTGAGTAATTCCTTGAGAAACATCGGCAAATTGAGTTTGCAATTTGGCTAATGGATAGCCGCCCACCGTGCAGAACACTGATAACTGCATGGCCCTTGTAAATGATTGTGTCCTTTCATGTAACTCCGCCGAAGTTGTCATCCATATCCTTCCAAAGAGGATTGAGTCTGTTGCTTGCGGATTCTTGGTTCCTTTATTCGTCACCAGCTGAAGAAGAGTGCAGATATCCAAGTAACGTTGCTCGTGTTCCATATGTGAATTTTGCTTAAACGAAGTATGTGAGTTGGTCCGGTTCATTTATCCATGAAATGCGCAATACCATTTGTTGTAAATGCTATCATGAGTGCAATTGACAGTAACTGCTTGTGGTACGCTTGAGCTTTGCCAAATGAGTTGTTCAGTACATCAGCTTAAGTTTGAGATAACCTTACTTGATGATTTCATTGTGTGAACAAAGTGTTGCTCACACAATACTTGTTCCTTCTTCATTTTACTTGTAGTTGTTGAGGGTGATTCTTCGTAACTCAGAAACGTGTGAGTAATTTCTTCAATTCTTCTGCATTAAGTGCCATCCGATCTTGATGTATTGTTTCCGTTGAACAGCTGATTTAAATTAGTTGAGTAATGACCAGCCAAAATTGATGATTCTGCGATAGGTTCTATCACACTGCTCTTGATGAGGTTAGGTTGATAATTTGACCATAATAGTCAGCACCAATGAGTACATCCACAGGTTGAAGTGTCCATATTTAATTAATTTCGTAATTCTGTATATGGTTCCACATAAGCTGCATTGCGTAATTTCTGTATATGGTTCCACATAAGCTGCACACATTTCTCTGATGTCAGAGTTGATGAGACTTGGCGTATAATGTGAGCAGTGATCCTAGCATTGAGATTTTTGTGGATGAGCTGTGAGCCTATTTGAACCTTCCCTAATGTATGAGTTGATTGCGTACCTCCAATCCCAATGATTGGGATAGATGAGTGTTGCCGTGGAGCGTTGAGTCCTCGAATAGCATCTTTTGAGATAAATCATAATTCTGATATTAAATAGACTCATGATCCAAGTTTATGAGATGGCACCGGTGTGTCGTATCATTCCAATGCAGTTGCAATAATGAAAATTGAGTAAATGAGTGTTGCAGATGAGTTGACCTTAAGCGTTGATGTTTGCGCCAAAATCCAATTTTTGAGTAATTTTGATTCAAGTGATAAATCTTGAGTGAAAATTCCTTGGTCTTGCATCTATGTGTGATGTGCGGTTATTGATGCATAAATCCAAACTCTGAAGCACAGCACAATTGTAAGATGAGTAGGACGAGTGTAATTGCATCTTTGTATCTCGTTGAATCGAATAATATCAATGCCACAATAGAGTGAGTGAGTTCACTTCCAATAGGTGCAAAAGTGTGATGAGTAATGCGTATTAAATGTATCACTTTCGGTTGAGATATTCTTGTAGAATTCCTGTGAGTCTCCTTTATGGGCTAACTGCTAAGGCAGCGCTGAATTTGTACGTCCACACAGTGATCCACATGTAGTGAAGAGTTTGTCCGTTACTTCCTTGAGGTTGTCCATTTGAATGTTGAGAGTATCCAAGTCACTGGTGAGAATCGCATCCATGAGTCTGTCAATCTCCTTGACCTCAGCAGTCTCAGCCATGATCCAATGCATGAAAACAGTTCAATAATGAGTAAAGTTCACTGACTCTAATACACACCACAGCATGTTTAATCCGACTCAAAGGACCAAATGTTTGAGAATGCCATAATTTATAATGAGGACATGTTGTGGGCGTTTACAAAATAAGTTGAGAGCCAAATACTTTAGTCAATTAAATTATAATATATTGAAAACTGTCTATAAATTATCACTATTACATATTTACATGAAGAACCACTTAAAATTGATATAAAGTTGATATAAAGGTTGATATTAAAGGTGTGTGTAACTGTTACAATAAATTGGTTGAGTGTATGCCTGTTACATAATTTTTGAGTGTATGAGTGTTACAAAATTCTGTGTAAGCGTATATGAGTTGCACAATTTGAGTGTATGCGTTTTTCGGTGTGAGTGTGGATGAGTTTTTTTGTGACACGTTACGAATCACTGATGAGAGTAACCATGCAATAAACAACACAATCAAATATTATTGATTTGACTGTGTTTGAGTTTTCAACGAAATGACACGATTAGATATTATTGATCTAATCATGACTGAGTATTCCTATTGTACCGCGTGGTTATGCGTTCCGTATAGAAGCGTACCTCTGTATAAAATGGCCGTATGTAATTGAGTAACTACCTTCTCGTACATAGCGATTATATTAATCATCTACGCTGATGAGTTGTTCCAGTGATTATTCCGCAACGACGATGAGCAGTTGAGAAGAGCCGTAAGATGAGCGTGATGATTGAAATGAGAAAGCCGTTGAGATGAGTGCGAGGATGCGAAGCAGCCGATGAGAGAAGCCAGATAAAATCCATAGTTGAGAAAGCAGCAGTTGAGTGTTGCGTAGTGGTTGTTGAGAGGTGCCGCGGCCGCCTCGTGGCCAACTAGATGCAGCGAGCCAGTGAGAAATGCCGTGTGATGAGACCCGGGTGAGCAGCACTGCTGCACGATGAGATGCCACATGGGCGTCACCGCCGTGTGAGAAGTTCTGTGTGAGAGGCACTGCTGCATGAGAGATTCCGTGTGAGAGTTGCCGAAAGTGCACACTGATGTTCTCCACGAGGTCAACCGTTTCAGAGAGAGAATTTGACTAGAGTGAGTGAGTCGGCCATGCGGCCTCGTGGCGAGTACGCCGTCCAGACGAAAAGAGAGAGTTGAATATGCTAGAGTGAGCGAGCCGTGTGAGTCGGCCATGCGGCCTCGTGGCGTGCACGCCGTCCAGACAAACTAGACTGAATGATTGAGCACTTCCATCTTCTTCCTCGCCTCGTTGTTATCGAGGAGTGAGTCAAATCAGCGTCTCTCTCATTTACATGTGTAAACGTGCGAGAGCAGTATGATTTTTGCCATACTCGGCTAATCAGTGTAGCGATTCAGCTGTTCCGCAGAGAGCAGCTGTTGAGTGCTGCCGTTGCGCGGCCGCCTGCTGAGTTATCCCTCAGTCGTGCAACCGCGGAAATCCAAAACATTGATAATTCCCAAATAACTTTATTAAACTTAAAACGTGTCAAAGTGTTTTTTTCAAAAAGTTTAGAATTGAAGGAGAAAAACGGGAACCCAGAATTGAGTAATAGTATGGGTATCACATCATCTTAATATGTGAAAACTACTCAACCAAATCATTTCTTAACTGTTAATGAATTGGTTTAACTATAAATGAACATTCATTTGTCCGCATCCAAACGCCCGTTCGTTAATAATTAATGACGTTTCTTAACAGTAAAAATTTTCTTTTCTGTGTAGACAATAGTAGGCCTGTCAGCGATTGTCTATAAAAATACTCGACTGATAACGGTCAGACAAAATAACACAACGGACGTGTTGTTTTTAACAAACTTTGCTTTACAAACCCCGATATGTATAGCAAGTACGAAGTAAGTATAGACGACGCTCGCCGCGGTACAGCGCGAGCGCGCAGTGCTGGCACTACAAACTTTGAATAAAAAAAAATGCGCGCCGAGATACGTCGTTCTTCATCCGCGCTGCGAGATACGTCGTTCTTCATCGTCGTGCCGAGATACATCGTTCTTCATCCGCAAGCCGAGATACGTCGTTCTTCATCATCGCGCCGAGATACGTCGTTCTTCGTCCGCGCGACGAGATACGTCGTTATTCATTCGCGCTACGAGATACGTTCTTCTTCCGCTCAGCCGTCGATATATATATATATATATATATATAACTTCATGTCAACTGTTGATCTCAAAATTTTAAAATCGCACAAAATTTTTTTTACTCATTCCAAATTAGCCCCAAAGCACAAATATAAAGTTTTAGAATAAAATATGCAATCGCTCTAAAGTTATAATTGATTGAAAATTTGAAAATACTACATTTTTTCGTAAATCTTCAATTTTTATGATTTTTGCTTTAATGTTAATTTATATTATAGAGCTTACTTTTAGCTTTTATTTAATACATTTCACTTTTTCGAAAATTTAATTAGCATATGCATAGATTAGGATTGAAATTATGACGAATACTCGGGGATAGTTGGCGCACTTATTACGGGGTACATTGGCTTGGTTTAAATACTATGAGTCATTTTGCGAAACGCTTTGTCGCATATAAAAAAGAAATAAATAAAAAAAAAATATTTTGACATAATCTATCAGATACGATTAGTAAAAAAGTAAATTGTTTATTAATTTGTTTCTAAAAATATTTTTATGAAAATTGTATTGATAAATTTATGTATCCTGCGAATATAAATATTGATAATAAATCAATTGAGTCAACGATTAGTCTCAAATTTTCCGGTTAGCCAATCTGACCCAACATAAGAGCCAACATGCCTGGAGATAGGGGTAACACTTTTAAATAACAATGTTAAAGTTAGAAAAAAACACTTAGAATTTGTAAAAAAAATTATTATGTAAAATGTGCACGTACCAGCATCGCACAGTGGGGCCGCGAGCAAAAAAAAGCGCCGAAATACGCGCTTGCCTCGAAAAATGTATAAAAAAAATGTTTGAGGCACAAAAGTATTCGTTGTAACCTATATTTTAATAAACCGTTTCCCCCGGTATGATCGTAATCGATATATATATGTACATCAGGCGTATATTGAGCATACATATAGTAACCGCATTAAAATGACATTTTCGTGCAAAGTTTTTCATTACTCGATGTATCTACCATAATAAAAATATATTTAACACATACATACACATATATATATATATATATATATATATATATATATATATATATATATATATATATATATATATATATATATATATTTGTAAATTGGTACTTTTGAGGAGATGTGAACCTTTCGCTCAGAGTTCGGACAATGTGACTAAAGAAATAATGACCCTCAGGTTACCGACTCTGGGAAAAGGGGGTATAGATTTCTCCTCAAAAGTCGCGATTCTTGCTTTGAGAAATTTGAGGAGTCTCTTCAAAATGCCGACATCTCTTCAAAAGTACCGATCTATACGTTGATATCTCTTCAAATATACCAATTCCCATAGTTATATATATATATATATATATATATATATATATATATATATATATATATATATATATATATATATATATATATATATATATATATATATATATATATATATAACACACACATACGCACACACACACACATATATATATATATATATATATATATATATATATATATATATATATATATATATATATATATATATATATATATATATATATATATATATATATATATATATCATTGGACGGTATTTTGAGGATTTCATAAAGAATTTGTACAATAGTGGTGACACAAATATAAACATTGTTATAAACAACCAATAAACAAGCGCGTGACTAAAGAAATAATGACCCTAAGGTTATTGACTAACACCACGACGCCTGCGGCGCCCGCTTTTACGGAAAAATATCACGGAATTTCCGAAATCGATGTATTAACACACTATTGTGGAAACCGCTGAAAAATCCTCAAAATGCCTCTCGAGTGCTTTGGACTTTTGAGGAGACTCCTCAAAATGCCTACAAAATCCTCAAAATTCGGTATATATGACCTATATAATCCTCAAAATGCGTCCCAGATGTGAATATATATATATATATATATATTGTAACAGGATGGCTAGTGGGGGAAAATCCCAACAAGCCACAGGCCAGCGATGCCCTAGAACATGGTGCCGCGGGTGTCAGACTAAAATGACTTGCCCAGGGATCTGCTTCTGGAATCCCGAAAACAACGCGAAGATCGCACACGAACTTCGCTTTCCAACTAATTGGATCGCTGAGTGAAAAGCGCGCGCTCGAAGAGTAAAGCGCGCGGCCGCTATGCTCAGATATGAAAACGACCGGCGGAGTCGTTTTCCCGCGGTGGCGGCGGTATCCGGGAGAAGGACAGGTTGTAATGAACAACGCGACGAGTAACTAGATATCACAGTATATTAAAATCATTAATAACTACAAGCACAACGCACGTGCTGATTAGAACAAATGAGTTAGTTCGCGCGCGACCGTTAAGATTCCAACGCGCGAACGATAAGGCGCGCGGCGAAGCTGCTATTCTCGCGCGCGGTGTTAAAGTACGGCGGGCTGACACACACCCGCATGTACACGACACAGAAAGCTTGCACGGGACGATTTCCGTGCGAGCCTTTACAATAAACCCGCGAGAGGAGAGTAGAAAACTTACGTTAGGAAGGAGCAGCCGGTGCACTTGACTCTCTCTCGCTCCCTGTCGCTCGCACAGCAGTTGCGCTCTCTTTCTCTCTCTCTCTCTTGCTCGCTGTATTGGATCGGCAGGCGGGCTGGCTAGCGGCTCGTCGCCCGCAGTCTCGTGCGGCTCACGCGGCTCGGGATCGCTCTCTCTTTGTCTCTCTTTCGCACGTACGCACCCTACTCGGCGCCCCCACTACACTCGCGATAACTATAAAAAGCTAGGACGGCGCGGATGAGGTAACTTTTTAGAGACACACTGGAGAGAAGTTCTTGGCACGATGGCAGACACGAAGATGGCTGCCGTGACTCCTATAAAGCCGTAGCAGCTTCGCGGGTACGCGACGGGCATATTACGCGTCGCGAGACCGTTCTAATCCGGTCAGGATGCTCACGCGCTCGCGCCCCCGGTGAGCATACCTGCTCGGCGCGGGTAATTCGAATCTCGAATTACCTAACTCGCACACGCGTTACAATATATATATATATATTAATATATATATATATATATATATATATTCAAATGACCTTGAAATCTATTTTCAAGGTCATTTGAAGGTCAACGTGTTGTTTTTAAATGGAAATCCCTATTTTTGACACCGGATTCGGAAAGATCGCGAAATTTTACGTCCGAAATGGTATGTCGAAATTTTTTTTATGACCCTTAGAAGCTCATTTCAAGGTCAAATTCCGGAAAAACCAGTGTTTTCATGAATATTGGAGGTCAAAGTGTTTTTTTTAAATGGGAACCCCTATTTTTCACATCGGATTCGGACAGATCGCGAAACTTTACGTCCGAAACGGTATTTCGAAATTTTTTTATGACCCTTAGAAGGTCATTTCAAGGTCAAATGCTAAGAAATCCTGTGGTTGCTATTTCTGATAAAATAAACGTAGTTCATGTACTTTTATGAGGAACCCCAATGTGACAAAGACCTTCAAAATATTGATCTTGAAAAGGTTGTCCTTACTTTTAGAGTTACCCGGAAACAACGACGTGGACGTAGTAAGTTCTGTTTCCTTTGAGGTGCTAGATTATCGTGAGTCCCCTTGCCTCTCACGTCGGGGTGCTAGATTACCGTGAGTCCCCTTGCCTCTCACGTCGGGGTGCTAGATTACCGTGAGTCCCCTTGCCTCTCACTGGGGTGCTTGTTTAACGTGATTCCCCTTGCCTCTCACTGGTGTGCTTGTTTAACGTGAGTCCCCTTGCCTCTCACTGTATTAACCACGAAGCAAATGTTCGCAGTTACCTCCATTTGCTTGTAGACACAAAGTTAGGTGCCTCTGAAAATGTTGTACGGTGTTAAGTAGAGTTTGTCTCGGAATTGCTGCACATGCTTGACGAATGCGATCTTGCATGTTTCCTCTAGTTGTGGGGCGCTCTTGAAAAACCACATTCTTTAGGATGCCCCACAAATAAAATCCCAGAGATGTGTGATCAGGTGAGTTAGTAGGCCAATTAACTGGACCTCCTCTACCGATCCATCTTCCATGATAATTCAGATTCAAAAATGGTCGGACAGTTCGTGCAAAGTGTGGTGCTGCACCGTCCTGCTGAAACCAGTCTTCGTCTGGTTTCTAAATCAACATCTTATAATAATTCTGGTAACTGGTCTCTAATTAAGTGCAAATAGCTCTCTCCATTAACGTTCCGTTCAAAAAAGTAAGGGCCAATCAAATATCCATTTACAATTCCACACCATACCATAAGGCTCCAACGATGCTGATGGTCTACAGCTCTGTGCCAGTGAGGATTCTCATTTGACCAATAATGACAATTGTGCCTATTTAAATGTCCATCGCTATAAAATTTTGCTTCGTCGTAGTTGAAAAAATTGGGATCATTTTCTATAGTCCGTAAAGCCCATTGGCAAAATTCAATCCTCATTTGCATGTGATTTATTGTCAATTCCTGTACGAGCGTGATATGGTAAGCATGGTAATTTAGCCTATTTAGAATTCTCAGAAATGTTCTTCTTGGAATACGGACTTCCCTTTCAATTTGACGACTGCTGATATGAGGATTAAGATGAATAGCTGCAAGAATAGTAATGACACGAGCATCATCTTCGTTGTACTCGCGACGCCTGCGTTGGAGAGCAAGGCGTCCTTGACGAGCTCTGGCAGTTAAACTTTGTATTGTCACATTAGTAGGATGTCTTCCATCTGAAAAACGTTCAGCGTAAAGTGTTGCTGCAGCACGATAATTATTATTACACTCTCCTAAAGGCATTATCATATCAACAATCTCATTGGGCGCGTAGTCAGCCATTTTTAGAGCAAAAAAATTAGACAAGTTATAGCAATGCAAAGTTGAAATAGAAAAGGAAACAGCAATAAAGAAATCAATGGATCAGTAGATAAGCTTGACGTTTTACTTTACTAGTCTAATACTATGTATGTAAGAGATATGTTAAACTATAGTTTAACATTATACCAATATTTTCGGTAGGACGACTATCCAGAGATTGTGTTCTTTTTCTATGCTATACCTTATTGGCGCAAGCAGTAAACGAAATTAATGAAATACACAATTATTTTTACATATCGTAAGAACATCTTTAATGCTTTATCCAGAAAACAAGAAAATTTATTTCACAATAATTTTTACCAAAAAAAAACTTCAAATGAATGGTAAAAGACTAGAGTATCTCAAATTTTTGAAGTAGTGAAAAAAATTGTAAATCTTGCATTATCCCTAGAAATTCGATTGTGACAATCCCCGCAAATGGGCTTATCGAAATTTTACGGATATTTTTTACAAATTGGATCACCACTCCAGAATAAACATTTTTTATCACGATAAAACTTTCTGTAAACTTGAACTCGGGAGGTTTTCGGGGTTGCTAATTACGAATTTGAGGTTAGTTTTTGAAAATTCCAATATGGCAGATCCAAGATGGCCACCAGAGGGTAAAATTGTTTTTATCACGATAAAACTCACTGGAAACTGTTACTCGGGGGGTTCTCGGGGTCGCTGATTACGAATTTGAGCTTAATTTTTGAAAATTCCAAGGTGATGATAATACATTTCAACTCTCCATACAAGATTTTCAATCAAAACTATATGCCTAAAAGCAAATGGAGGTAAATTCGAACATTTGCTTCCCGATTAAAACAGTGAGAGGCAAGGCAACTCACTTGAATCAAGCACCCTAACAGTGAGAGGCAAGAGGACTCACTTAAATGAAGCACCCCAACAGTCAGAGGTAAGGGAACTCGCGGTGAATAAGCACCCCAACAGTCAGAGGTAAGGGAACTCGCGGTAAATAAGCACCCCAAAAAAAACAGAAATTACTACGTCCACGACGTTGTTTCTGGGTAACGCTAAAGGTAAGGACAACCTTTTCAAGGTCAACATTTTGAAGGTCTTTGTCACATTGGGGTTGAATATTCCTCATAAAAGTACATGAACTACAATTATTCTATCAGAAAATGCAATGAAACAGCAACCACAGGATTTCTTAGCATTTGACCTCGAAATGATCTTCTAAGGGTTATAAAAAAAATTTCGAAACACCGTTTGGGACGTAAAATTTCGCGACCTTTCCGAATCCGGTGTCAAAAATAGGGGTTCCCATTTCCAAAAAAACACTTTGACCTCGAATATTCATGAAAACACTGGTTTTTCCGGAATTTGACCTTGAAATGACCTTCTAAGGGTCATAAAGAAAATTTCGAAATACCGTTTCAGACGTAAAATTTCACGATCTTTCCGAATCCGGTGTCAAAAATAGGGGTTCCCATTTTAAAAAAACACTTTGACCTCCAATATTCATGAAAACACTGGTTTTTCCGGAGTTTGACCTTGAAATGACCTTCTAAGGGTCATAAAAAAAATTTCGAAATACCGTTTCGGACGTAAAATTTCGCGACCTTTCCGAATCCGGTGTCAAAAATAGGGGTTCCCATTAAAAAAAAAAACACTTTGACCTCCAATTTTCATGAAAACACTGGTTTTTCTGGAATTTGACCTTGATATGACCTTCTAAGGGTCATAAAAAAAATTTCGAAATACCGTTTCAGACGTAAAATTTCGCGATCTTTCCAAATCCGGTGTCAAAAATAGGGGTTCCCATTTAAAAAAAACACTTTGACCTCTAATATTCATGAAAACACTGGTTTTTCTGGAATTTAACCTTGAAATGACCTTCTAATGGTCATAAAAAAATTTCGAAATACCATTTCGGACGTAAAATTTCGCGATCTTTCCGAATCCGGTGTCAAAAATATTAGTTCCCGTTTAAAAACAACACTTTGACCTTCAAATAACCTTGAAAATAGATTTCAAGGTCAAATTCAAGGTCACCATTATTTGACCCCCTTTTGTCCTGAACAACTTTTGTCTGAACCATTTTTTCGTTTTACCTCTTAGGAACGGAGTAATTCGGGTGTATAGATTAAAATGGTCCACCGTGTATATATCGGTTACGATCATACCGGGGGAAACGGTTTATTAAAATATAGGTTACAACGAATACTTTCGTGTCTCAAACTTTTTTTATGCATTTTTCGAGGTAAGCGCGAATTTCGGCGCTTTTTTTTGCTCACGGCCCCACTATGCATCGGTATCCCCTAAATTAAAAATAAGCTTCTCACAGAGATATAATCTGAGAAATCATCTGAGATATCACTTGAGATTTTTCAATTCGTATATTATGGATTATATTTCAAATTTACCGATTCTCGATAACCTGCTATAATAAAATTGTTTGCACCACCGGCATAGAATTTACACCTTAGATACAAAAAGTGTTATTAATAGTATGTTGCATAAATTATTATAATCCTTTTGTAAGACATTATTCTATCTAAAGATGTATTTATTATTTACATTAGATTATAGCGACAACAATATTACATAATGCTATAGAATATACCGTATATTTTCAATTACAACGTTATTTAAGCATACGAACAATGAATAGCGTAATCTACTCATTTATATTCAGTTATATTAATTGCAATGGGCTAGATTACAATGAGGAATCTAGCAGCTAGAGCTTTGAAAATACCTAGCTGGAATACCAGCTGGAATTCCAGCTGTACCTCCTGTTTTTGAACAAATTACAGATAGTATTCCAGCTGTGATTACGGCTGAGATTTCCAGTAGATATTCGAATAGAATATTTAAAAATTAGATATTTATTAGATAAAAATTAAATATTTCACCTAAACCCCCGTTTGCATGCTTTACGACACCTAGACGTAAAAGAATACGAAGCGTACCACCTATACTTCGTCATCTGCTACCCCGAACACCTAGAGCCCCCATTGGATGCGCTACGATACCTAGACGTAAAAAACTACGGAGCGCACCATCTAGATTCCTTCATCGGCCACCCCGAACACCTAAAGCCCCCATTGGATGCGCTACGACACCTAGACGTAAAAGACTACAGAGCGCACCACCTAGACTCCATCATCGACCACCCCGAACATCTAGATCTCTCATTGGATGCGCTACGACACCTCGACGTAAAAAACTACGGAGAGCACGACCTAGATTCCATCATCGGCCACACCGAACAACTAGACCCCACATAGGATGCGCTACGATACCTCGACGTAAAAACGACAGATTACACCCCCAAACTTACAACGGGCTGTTACATCGAAGGTTATTGTGCGTCAAGGCATACGGCATGACACTTGGGCGATATTCAATCATTGCCTGCCGCTGAGCTACGCTGGTCGCCGTGCATCGGCGAATCAAGCGAACATACTGGCGACATCACTGAGCGACGAACATAAGATCGTTATATAAACAGAGCAAGTAACCTCTTCTTTCTGACACGGCCAGAAGTTGCGCGTTCCATTTCATTTCTCTATTCCAACCCTACCGAACGTTTGAAGCCTCATCCACATTTCTTTCCGTTTGCATTGAAAGATTAATGATTTTGTACATTTATTTAAAAGTAATGCATTTAGCGAATTTATACCAAATACGCCTATTCCCAATTCTTTTTTTCTGTTCTTTCCGAAAATGCATAAATAAAGTTCGAAAAAATATTTTTTCCGTGAAAAAAATTTCATACCTTCGTTAATACTAATCCTATCGCAGAATAGATGCGACCAATAGATAGACGAGCTCAAAAAACTTAAAATGCCGCCTACCCGGTATCGATATTTCAATTCAATCATTAATTACAATGTTTTAAAAGTGGTGCGTTGGTGGATTGTCACTCGGTACTTCCTTATCATCTTAGCTTGCAGCATGAAATTAGCTTAAATAATCTTAAAATAATTGGTAACAAAAAGCAATCTATATCATTAGAAACTTTAACGATTTTGACCTTTGGAAAATGAATATTGCTTATGTGTTGGATGGGGAAGATTAATTGTGGTAGTCCAGGCAATTTATATATAAACTAAATCTCTTTATTGAGGCTCTGAAGGTTAGTTGGTGGCACAGGGTGTAGCGAAGCGTCCGTTGTCTTCGGCGTTCGGCACAGGAGAGAGAGAGAGTCGCGCCGTCGTAGGCGC
Source organism: Torymus aiolomorphi (assembly GCA_036365515.1). Classification (NCBI taxonomy): domain Eukaryota; kingdom Metazoa; phylum Arthropoda; class Insecta; order Hymenoptera; family Torymidae; genus Torymus; species Torymus aiolomorphi. Next base: position 121,906,920 of record CM070875.1, read on the forward strand.
GAAAACGGAGCAAGCGCTGTGTTGTAGAGGGGAGGCCGCAGTACATCCACTGCGCTCCTCTGCTGTAGGCTGGCGCCATCTCGGCGCTGTGGACGGCGGCGCGTACCTTCATGCACCGCTGTAGAGCGTTGCGCGGACTCAAAGTCCACGTACTTCTTACAGTTGTCAATTATTTTTTATTTATCTATTCATTTCAAAAGTGACGGGCTACAAAACCCAAGTAATAATTAAAGGCTTAATGAAGGCTTCTAGGATTAATAAAGTAATTTATTTTTATACGTGAAAGCCATGAGCAAGTTTATTATTGTTTACAGTGTAGCGGTATTACTCCGCCCCGTGCCGGATGCTTCTCGAGTCTACCAAGGTTCAGTTGTGAGGGATAAGGAGATTCAGATGGCTTAAATGAAATTACAAGACAGTATTTTAGCAAAAGAAATAACAAAAATATAAGTTTATTTAAGAGGCAAGAAAATATAAACTTTGTAAACTTTAATTGGCAATAACAACTAGGTGGTTAGGTCGTCTGCCACGCCGTAGATTAAGCCATCTGAAACATACAAGACCAGAAAACGCACTTACTTCGGAGTACAATTTGAGTCGGACGCTAACGCCCTCTCGCGGCGGGTGGTTTTTCCGACGAAAGATATCGAACGCAGGGTGGTTACAAGGTGCGATCAGGAATAGTCGGGGAGAACGGTTTTTGTAGCGTCAGTACGTCAATAGCAAATGTGTTTCCGCGTTCCGCCGTCTAGAAACGGGTCGATTACTCCCCTAGACACGTGTGTGCACGAGGCCAAGGCGAGGGTTCACCCAGAAGCCATTTCGTTCCTGCCCCGTGTGTGCACGATGGCAGAGACGCTGCTGGTTCCGGCGTTCCACTGTCTACGAACGGTGTCACTCTCCTAAACACGTGTGGGGACGAACTCTGGGTGAGTTTGACCCCGGGGAACTCGTATGTTCCTACCCCGTGTGTGCACGGCGGCAGAGATACCTCGTGTTCCGGTGTTCCTGGAGATTACTGGTCTGGATAGGTTCGCATTCCCCTGGTGCCGTGTGTGCACGATCACCAGCGAAACTGCACCGTTCCGGGACTATCCTGACCTACTCCTAGGGGCCTGATTCTAAATTTGTCTCGACGTCGAGACACACCAAATCCGGAACTGTAGACCAATCAGGGAGCTCCTTTAAAAGGAAAAGCAGTTGTCTCGAGGCCGAGACACATTTAGAATCAGGCCCCTGTGTGCACGATAGTAGGGAAGGAATGAGTCCAAGTCCTACAACGTTCCTGTTCCGGATAGTCTGGATACCCCCAGGTACACGAGTATGCACGTTGTAGCTGGTGTTCGTATTCAAGGAGTCACTCCGACCCTAACGACGTGTCTGCACGACGTTATAATCAGCGGCAATTCCGGAGAGAGTCGGTCAGTCTAAGTTCGTCGTATAGTTCGTGGTCTACTAGCGTAAGCTCGTCTAGGTACCGGATAGTTCGTGGCGGAGAGGATAGACGTGTGCTCCAGACGTTCTAAGGCGATGATCGACGTCGGAGACGGATCGATCGTCGCACTTGGCCACAAGGAAATACTGGAAACGGAGTGTTCGGACGAATTAGCCTGTGTGTGCACAGTGCTAAACGGTTAATTAAGGCGGATGATGACTGGAGAACGGTCGGTAAAGGTCTCCCTCACAACCTGGTGAGCAGGGTTTATATAGGCTGAATTTCCTGCGCAAACTGTGCGCGTTGCTGTGACGGCGGGGCCATCGCGGTCGCGCGCGTTGCGATTGCACGCGCCGCGGCGCGCGTCGATAGAGTGGTGCGACGAGCGTCGATGCGCAAGCGTGCCGGTGCGTGAGTGAAGCGGCGTGAGCGCCCAACGCAAATGAAATACTGACCTATCCGATCGGCGGTGCGCCCGCGCGCGCGAAAACAATATTAACCTAACTAACGGGCGGTGCACCCGCGCTCACGTAGAAGACTAACCTAAACTTGCCGCGATGACTTAGCAACGAGGAGCGGTAGCCTCGTTGCAACAGCATAATATTTTGAGTGCAGTTATGTGGTTTCTTATTTTTTTGCAGGTTGATCAGCTTCACTGAAAACATATTTTGATTTGGATTCTTGTAAAATTATACGTCTTATCTATTTCCTTGTACAATAAAACTGATTTTTAGAGGTTATAGTTGGTTTCCATAATTTTGACTCGCTCCCATATTTTGTTATATTCTATGAGCAGCATCAATTTTCTTAGTTCAAAATTTTAAAATGTTAAAATAATATTTTTTCTATACAAATCTGAAATCCACTATAATCTGAGCGTGTCTGCCAGATTTAGCAGGCATGTTCACAATATGGATTGCATTCAATACATGCTTTAAAAGGGCATGGATTAGAAACGATGTCGGGGCAAGTAAGAATTATGGAAATCCAGTATAACTTCTAAAACTCAGTTTTATTGTACTATGAAGTGATAAACGAGCCATATCATTATATAAGAATCTAAATCAAAATTTGGTTTGCTATAAAGCCGATCGACCTACAAAAACAAAACAAATTACATAAATTTGCTTAATATATTGTGTTGTTTGGTATAATAAGCTTGCTCATCGCTGATATAGTATCACAAAATACTTCCTTATCATGTTAGCTTGCAGTATAAAATTTGCTTAGTTAAACTTAAAATAATTATTAACAAAAAGCATTCTATATCATATGAAACTTCAACGATGTTGACCTTAAAATAATGCATTTGGTTTCTGTTGTCAATTATTTTTTTTATTTATTTTAAAAGTGACAGACTAACATTAGGATAGAAGCTGCAAGGATTAAGAAAGAATTAATAAAGGCTTTTAAGGTTAATAAAATAATTTTTTTAGACGTGAAAGTCATGAGCAAGCTTATTATTATACTCCACAGCATAATATTTTCGGTACGTTTATGTGGTTTATCTTTTTATATGTTGATCAGTTATATAGAAAACACATTTTCACTTGAATTCTTGTACAATTATATGTCTTGTCTATTTCCTTATACAATAAAACTGACATTTAGAAGTTGGTTTAGAGAATTCTTACACGCTTCCACAGATTCATTTCTTAACCATGCCTTCTTAAAGTAATGATTAAACAGAATGCATTTTCGAATATTAAAGGCAATGCATATTTTGTGTTACATTCTAGGAGCAGCATAAATTTTTTCTGAAATTCGTGATAATCAGATTTAGTAGGCTGTTAAGTCTTCAGATTCGAGGAAATTTATTCTTATATGTTTAGTTAGTTATTTATTTAATATTGTATTACCTTTTTCCCTGGTGAAGATCCTTGAAATAAATACACTGCTGTTTCAACAATTTTACTTTTATTTGATTATGAATTTGATTAATAATCTTTTACAATGAACTGATACAAAATCGGAAGTACAAATAATTGAATTAATTTATTCTTTAGACTTTGATAAAACTACGTTGGTTTAGCGAATCAAATATTGTAGATAAATGAATATGAAATTAATCGATCAATGTATTACCCCGTAAAACGCTATAGGCTCGTATTGGCCTGTATAACAATAATCGCTACTCCTATTGTCGGTTGGAGTGGTACGGAGCTCGCGACTTTTGCACGATTACTAATTTGTGTGTTGAGAGTCGCCGTATTTATTAAGCGATTAAATTAGGTTGAAGATGATTGAGATCATCTCATTTGGCAATGTAATTGTCTCCAATCGTATTAAATTCGGTAGTCGCATTGCGAAATGCTGATTCTAAATAAAATATAATACGCAAGTTTGATGACCTACTACTACGTCACGATTGCCTCGTATTAAAAAAATTTCAACGTTGTAAAGTTCGCTCGCTTCGGCGTGATGCCGTTTGCATTAAAAAGCAACGTTGTCAAAATTCGCATATACGACATTTGTATGTCAGAAAATTACTGGCGATAAATATGCATTGTTAATTTGATTTTACAGATACGTCACAGACGTAACACTTCCCCCTTAGACTGTTGAATATCGTAGAGATTCAACAGGTATAAGAATAGTTAAACCATCAGTAATTTTCTGTTACAGAATTTTTTTATTGTAACAATAAGCATAATTCTCTGATTGAGTTTGATGATTTACATCTGTTACATTAATTTTGAAATACCTTTTTTGCTTATGGGTTACTCTTAAAATAATACAATAATTTAATCTTAATTAACGCTTATAAAATAAATACATAATAATTACTTGTTTAATATAAAAAGTCGGAACAATCGCAATTTTCGTATTCTGTTATTTTGAAACTAATGTTCATATCGTACAATTTTATTTCGTAGAAATGTTAATTTTATAATTTTTTAGTAATATTTGGCTATTTGTTCTAAAAGTGAATTTTCTTTTTTATAATTTTCAATTATTATAATGCGTATCTAAGAAAACGTTTTTATAATGAATCTGTAATTAAATTATAAATAAATTACAAATCTTTCGATGTAAAAATAACTTGAAATATCATTAATTAATATGGTATCGCAAAATTAAAAAAAATTTCTTTTTATTAATAATCGTTAAACTCTAAAGGCAAAGGATATATTGTTTTGCAGTATTTACATAAATTAAAATTGATTTACTAATTTTTTAAATAATGTGTATATTAAATAATTCTGTAGTGAATACAAGATAAGGAGAAATATATAGGGAATGATTCAAGTGATTATTCACTTCCCTTCCTGCTGAGAATTTTGGCAAAAGATATATTATTTTGTCCTCTTTGTTTAAGTAGAATAACATTAAAAAATATTTCTCAACCGTATACTGAGAAAAATTATAATTATTTCCAGAAGAAAAATTTAATTATACTTTCCTTAAATTAATATTGTTTAAAGTTAAAAGTTAGTTTTTGTTTTCTTTTTATTAATTCTTGATTCTAGTTTAACTGATATAGATCAATTTCCTTTGCGCCCTTAAGGTCAGAAATTTATTTTATTAAATGAAATAAATATTATTCACATTTGTTGGGGTTTAGTTACATCATATTTCCTCCTCCCTTAAGATAATATTTATTTCATGAAAGGATTGACATTTTAGAATTTTAAAATCAAATAAAATTTTAAATCAAATTTCAAATATAGATACTGATATAGAACTTTCGTCATTTTGTGTATTCGTAGATGGAGCTGTTAATGGAATTGGAGGTAAAGGTCTAAATTTTTGGAATTTTGGTGTTTTTGGTGGTTGAAATTCAAATTCTACCCTTTTTTGAATTGTTGAGTTTTTTAGAATAGGATTAGATGTAATTGGTCTTTGGACCCTTACCTCTTGCAATTCAATTTCTTCTCTAGCTGGTTTTCTTATATTCTGTTCAACATTATTTTTATTTAATGCTACCAACAGGTGTGTCACTGAACTGAAGACGGCTCCGAGTAACTCCGTCGACCATCCGTATAATGTATGTAGAGCACATCCTCGTATTATTAAGTCAACCATCATTTTAGTGAGTTGGCATATTAGAAGTGTCATTATTATTCCAGAACTTCTCATGCCATATTCCTCGTACTTTTTAACAATTTTATTCCAGGTGCTTTCGGCAATATGAGACAGTGTTTTCCGTAAGAAGGTTTTTCATAATATCATCCTTTACAGAACTTGAACTCTGTGTGATGTGTTATTGTATTAATGATTGCTTTTTTCTCAAGTGGGAAGAGTAATCTTTCCTCGAATTTCTCTAAATCTTGCTGAGAGTAAATTCCACTGGTGGCCAGTGAGCTTAGCTTTTTTGGTTCCCAGTCTCTTGATATCCGTGTTAATTTAAAAATTGTAATATTTTTCTCTATTATTCTTGGTTTCGGCAGCAGATTTATCCAATTTCCATCTATTTTATAGTAAGGAGGAATTATGGTGTCGCAGTCAACCTGTGTTCCTGTTTTCACCAATACATGTGTTTTTGGTGTAAGGAACCATGTTGTGTTACCTGCTACGACTGGAAGCCCTTCGTAACATTCCTTGCTGTGATGTATTTTCACATTTGTGGGTGTATATTTTATTATATGTACAGCCTTCCCGCAAGTTTGGCGAGGTATCCTTGTTTTTGCATTATATTGTAGGCAAACTCGTCTGGGGAATTGGATGCTAATGATAAAGAATTTTGAATTTCCCTCCTTTCTACTTCGCACATTTTTATCAACATATTTAAATATACACTTTTAAATTGCATTCTAAAATGTCTTTCTACGTGTACGAATTTTGCATTAATGTAAGAAAAAATATTTATATTGACATAATCTCTTTCTTGTCTAATATCGTTATCGAATAAAACATTATATACCTTTTCATAAATAAACAATTTTGGGTGTTCTGTTTTCGTGATGATTCGATCGCAGAATTTAATTTTTTCGATCGCTGTTAATGAGAAAGATAAATCATATGTATTTACAGTATAGATAATTTCATTATTTCGAGATAAAGTCTTTGTTACAGTACCACTATATAAGGTATCATATTTATTATTAAGGCAATTTTCATCTGAGAAATGTGTCCAAAATGTATAACCTGCTTGTATATCTGTGGGGGTTCAAGAGTCCTCTCTCTCCCCACTCTCTCCATCCGTAGTTGCTCCGCTACCTCGCTCCATCGCTAGAGAGCGAGCCCCAATTATCAGGTACACTAACTCCCGCAAGTGGCCGAATCACCTCCGGTTAGTATATATAGCGCGTCTAACGCAGTATAGACATCCACCCTGTGTGTCCAAGGCAGAGGTTACCATCAAGCCTTGCTGACGAGCCCAACGATGGTAACCTTGGGGCGAAACACAGTTACCTCACCTTTACCTTATCCACTGAGCAAACACGTCTTAGACTTCTCGGCCACGCTCGACCGAGAACGGATAAGGTGGTGTCCTACTTTACCAACAATCACTTACAGAAACCAGTTTAGCCTCACGCTGACTACGTTTCAGTCCCGGTGCGCTAAAGTGGTGACCCCGACGTGATCAGAACCACGCAAACCTTCTGATACCTTCCGAGTCAAACCTTCTGAAACCTTCTGTCGAGTCATACCTCACACCTTTGTCACATACAGCCCGGCCAGTGACACCGGCTAGTGACACGCACACGGCATCCTTTGCCAGTTTCCGTACTCCCGGAGCAAGCCACACTCTCCCCCAGGTCGCAGCACGTTACGCTCCCTTGCAGAGGACTGGGTGTAACTACTTCGTCCGCAGAGCACAGTTTCATTCACATCCCCCAGGTCGCAGCACGTTACGCTCCCTGGCAGCAGGATAATGGCTGTCGCTAACTCCCTCTCCGCCGTCGCGTCTGGAGAACGCCATGGCTGCGGAGTTAGGAGCCCACATACGCAACCTGGTGACCCCGCATTCTTCTCACGCACTGCCAGTCCGGCACGTGAACTGACACACCCACGCAGCTTCGCCTGCCTAGTGTAGGGACACAGATTCACCTGACTGAGCCGCACTTGCTCCAAGACAAAGCTCTGCCTAAGGCCGCAGCAGCTTGCTCCCTGGCAAGACACACGCACACCTCCTTACCGAGTCGAGCCAACAAAGGCCCTCGGCACCAGGAATCACACACATCTCTCCACGCGCAGATTCCTCATTCGCAGGACTGGATGCACTTACTCAATCGGTAACTTCATTCCCACACGTGCCACTCGAGCACACAGCCTTGACACCAGCAGTCACTCCATCTTAGTGGTTCGCCCTACGGCCTCACCACTAGTGGGGGCGCCTGTGGGGGTTCAAGAGTCCTCTCTCTCCCCACTCTCTCCATTAGTAGTTGCTCCGCTACCTCGCTCCACCGCTAGAGAGCGAGCCCCAATTATCAGGTACACTAACTCCCGCAAGTAGCCGAATCACCCTGTGGTTAGTATATATAGCGCGTCTAACGCAGTACAGATATCCACCCTGTGTGTCCAAGGCAGAGGTTACCATCAAGTCTTGCTGATGAGCCCAACGATGGTAACCCTGGAGTGAAACACAGTTACCTCACCTTCACTTTATCCACTGAGCAATACACGTCTTAGACTTCTCGGCCACGCTCGGCCGAGAACGGATAATGTGGTGTTCTACATTATCCCTAGTGGGTCATCACTCACCACACAGATTAGCCCCTACGACGTTACAGTCTCGGTTCGCTAAATATCATCGCTAAATTTGCAAACTGTTCCTGAACTTAAATGTATTTTGTTATTATTCAGATTAACTTTTGCATATTCTTCGGTAAGTGTAATTTTTATAATGCCCTGAACAAGAACTTTATCCCAACTTCCGTATCTATCAGCATATGTCCCTCCTGAACACGATCTTTCTGTTACTTTTCCTGCGAGGTCGATTCCTGCAGTTTTTGTTTCGTTTACTCTAATGTCGGCTATTGTGTGTGAGTTATCATATTTAAATATTCCCGTTTCATGAATAAATTTACATCTTTCTGCACTAACTTCATATAAATATTCCTGTAGTCCGTTTTCTACAGGCCCTAGATGACTAAACATTCCGCAATTATAAACTGTACACGAAATTTCGATTTTGCACTGAATAACTCTACTACTTTTAAATTCCGCTAACTGTAGTAATTCTATCGTTGTGTTTGATATCTGTAGATCATCCTCGTGAAAATCGCATTCTCCCGTGTCCACTAATAAGTATGTTGATACTGCTGGATCTGCTGAACCGCAATTAAAACCGCAATTAATTGCGTGATTTGCTTTAAAAAGCGTTAGAAGTACAATGATTGAAAGATATATGATGTCCAGTTCCTGTAAGATAATTATGTTACTATTTTTTATTACTAACAAGGCTTAATTTATTTGTATGGACTGTTTTTGCCTTTCCTTTATAGTCTATGACAACATTATTATTTTTATTTACTTTAATAATGTCAATAGGGCCATGATAATGATCTTTTTCAAGTTTCCCTGGTTTAGGTTCTTTGATCAACCATACTTTATCTCCCATTTTAAATTCTCTTGGATTAATAAATCTGTCATAATATATCTTTGATTTTTCTTTTGACATTATTAATTTTTGTTTTGCTATTAAGGCAATTTCTCTCATATTATTAATCAGTTTTTCTAAATATCCATTATAGGTCAGTAATAATTCTGATTTTTTTACTGGTTCGCTAGACAGAATTCTAGCAGGGCAGGCAAAAACTAGTTCATATGGTGTGAATTGATGGCTAGTATGTACACTAGTATTATAATGAAATTGTGCAAAATCTAATCGTTCATCCCATTCATATTTTTTTGTAGAAAATTTTTTTAAATATTCACACAACGGGTGGTGTGCTCTTTCTAATGAACCATTAGATTGCGGAGAGAAAGCTGTAGTTTCAATTTTTTCAAATTTAAACCTTTTAGCTATCTGTTTCATTATTTTACTCGTGAAATTTGCCCCTCTATCGGTTAGTACTATCTTTGGACATCCAAATATACATATATATATTTTTATAAACCGATTCTGCTGTTTGATCTTTTAAACCCTTCATAAAATATATTTATTATTATTTTTAGTAAGGTTAAATGGTCGTACAATAGCCATCGCGATTTTATCCAATGTTTTCCCCGGTGTATCTGTGATAATCATTGGTTGTTTAGTCTTTTTCTTCTTTAATTTATTTCTTTGACAATCTTCACATTTTTTTATTCTATTTTGGATGTCTGATTTTAAGTTTTCCCAAAAATATTTTTCCTTAAGTCTATTGTATGTTCTGTTTACACCTGAATGTCCTCCTATCGTAGAGGAGTGATACATGTTGAAAATTTTATCCCTGTCTTCAATTTTTACATATTCAATATTATTTAAGCATACTATTACCTTTATATTTGTATTGCTAAATATTTCTTTTAATATTTCCTCTATTTCTAGCCAACTTATATTTAAAATTTCTATATCCTTAGAAATACATATATTTTTAGTAATTAATAAATCTTTTAATTTATTAAATAATTGTATTAAACCTTCTTTAATTAATTTACATGACATAGATGTATCTTTGTATAGCATGAATAATTTTCTATTGTCTATATTTATTATTTCTATATTATCTCCTGTTAATGATAGCTTTGGTTTTATATTCTTATTTTTTATTAATATTTCCGTATTCTTATCTAATGATTTTCCGTTTAAATTTATTAAATTAACAATATTATCATTTCTGAATTGTATAGAATTTTTAGAATAAATTATATTATTCAGTTTTTGTGTATTTGTATTTTCCTTATTATTTTCTATAACTTTTTCTTTTTGCAATTTGGGGTTTTTTGCATTATTTTTCCTCGGTCTTCCTCTTTTTGTTTTTAACCCTAGTCTCTCATCATTTATTGCTTTAATTTTATCATCATTATTAATTACTTTTGTTATTTGTGTATTTTGACCTATTTCTCGTTTGTTTTTCGCTCTTGTAACTACGAATAGTTCTACTGGATTTCTGGATAGTGCGTCTGCATTTGCGTTCTGTTTTCCCGGTTTGTATACGATATCAAATTCATAATCTGATAGTTTTAGTCTCCATTTTTGGACTCTTGTATTATTATCAGCTGATCTTAACCATAACAGCGGTTTGTGATCAGTAACTATTGTGAATTTGTTTCCATATACGTAATTTTTGAACGTTTTTATGGCAAACATTATTACCAATGCTTCCTTTTCATAGGTGTGATATTTAGTTTCCGCTTTATGTAGACTTCGTGACGCGTAAGCTATCGCTGGGTCTTTGCCAATTTTTCCTTGCCACAAAACTGCACCTAAAGCAGAATTCGAAGCATCCGTTGTAATAATGAATGGTTCATCAAAACGCGGATATTCTAAAACTGGTGCTGTACATAATAATTCTTTAACTTCCTCAAAAGCTTTTTGTTGATCGTTTTCCCAATGAAATTTTACGTCCTTTTCTAGTAATATATTTAAGGGTTTTGTTACTTTTGCATAATTTTTTATAAATCTTCTATAATAACCTGAAAGTCCTAGAAATTCCCTAACATTTTTAACATGCTTAGGCGTTGGGAATTGTTTTACTGCTTCTACTTTCTTTGGATCAGATTTTATTCCGTGTTCACTAATAATATGACCTAAATAACATACTTCGTTTTTTAGAAATTCACATTTTTCTGGTACTAATGTTAAATTTGCTTCCCATAATTTTTGTGCAACTGTATTGAATCTTTCGTTAGTTTCTGTCATAGTTCCGCCGAAATTAATTATATCGTCGATGAATACGAAGCATATTTTACCGATTAAATCGCCTAAAACTGTATTTAAAACTCTTTGAAATGTACGCGATGAGTTTCTCAATCCGAAAGGTAATACTCGAAATTCAAAACGTCCCAATGGATTAATGCTAAATGCAGTTTTATGTATATCACTTGGTTTCATAGGAATTTGGTGAAACCCCGATTTTAAATCTATAACATGATAAAACTTAGTTTTCCCCAATTGATCGAATATTTCTGTAATGTTTGGGAGTAAATATGGATCTGGAATTGTCTTTTCGTTTAGTTTTCTGTAATCTATCACTAAACGCCATCGTTTTTTCCCGTCTGTTAACTGTTTTTTTGCTACAATCCATGCTGGAGCATTAAAAGCACTTTTTGAGTTTCGAACTAGGTCATTTGTTATTAATTTTTGAGTTTCCTCTATCGCGATTTCTTTTAATTTATGAGGTAAAGGAAATTGCTTTACGTATACGGATTTATAATCTGTTAAATTTATTTCATGTTGTTCTACATTACATGATCCTAAACTATCTCCCTCTAGCCAAAATATATCCTTATTTTTCAATACTAGATCCTTAATCATTGTTTTACTATTTTCAGACAAGTTTCCGTAACATATTTTTTCTAATAATCTTTCTTCTCTATTATATTCTTTTAAATCTTGTACTGACTCATTTTTTCCTATAAAATGTATTGATCCCAAACTTAATATTTCATTTTCATCTATGTTAAAGTCTTCTGTTATCTGAAAACCTTCAGGTAAATTGTCTATTTCATAAGATATAAAGCTATATTCTTTTTCATTTCCATAGAGTTTATTATATTCTTCTAAATCTACTTCAATCTTTTTATTCATTACTGTCAAAAATTGTTTATAATCTGTTGATTCGATTTCCTCAAAATCGATTGCTTGGTCATTATTTTCAAAAACAATATTAATATTATTTATATTAATGAATAATTTAATATTATTTTCGCCATCTTCCAAAATTTTCTCATAATGTAAATCATTTATATTTTCTGGTAGAATTTCATTTAACATTCTTTTTTGTAAATCCTTTCCTTCTGCCTCTAATATTGGAATCGTATTTAAAATTTCCATAACGTCATCATAAAATGTTATTTCTGAATTTATATTTACTTCATTTTTATTGATTAACTCAGGTTCATAAGATATTAAATAAGACGATTTCTCCATTTCATCCTCAATTTGACAATTTTCAGTTTTTTTGTTTATTTGTACTACTTGTTCACAATCCCTATGAATTACGGGTGTTGAATTTTGTTTTTCATTCGAATCTTCCAACATTTTCTTTAAAAATTTCTTTTGTTCTATCGTTACTCTTGATTTAATTTCTTTATCCGTTTTTTGTAGGTGTTCAGTTACTATATTAAGATTATGATTTAGTTTATGGGCTGGTTTTAGCTTGATTTTATTATTATTTATTTGTAAATAACGCTCGTCTAGTCTTAATTTTTGTTCAGTAAGAATTTTAATTCCTAAAATTCCGTCGTAGGGTAGACAAAAATCTTCTGGTGCAACATGAAAATCAATATTTAGTCCATTGATTTTCATTTTTATTACTCCTAATGTCTCAATAGTTTTATCTGTGATACCGGATAAACGAATTTTTCTATTTTCTAAAATTATGTTACAAGGTATCTGATTTCCTTTGATAATATTTAATTGAGCTCCACTATCTACGAGTAAATTACATACTTTACTTGTGTATGGATTCTCTATTTCGACGTACCGCAGTGAGTTTTCCAATTTCAGAAAATACATTGCAATCTTTGTCGCTGTTATTTTTTCTTGTATTTTTTTCTTTTCGACACTATTTATTTTGGGTTCGTTAAAATCAATTGAGTTTATTTCGTTAACATTTTTACCTTCCGATTTGTTAGCTGCCTGATATTCCTTCATATTTTCATTAATATCGCTAAAATTCTTTGTAATTAATAAATCAATGTCCGTATTTTTTCCTTCATTACGATTTATGTTTTTAATATTATCGCCATTAAATGTACTTACTTTAATATCTGCGTTATTTTCGAGTGGGTTTTTGTTAATCCTTCTAGTCCACTCATTTCCAGAAGAATTTGTTAGTTTTCCGAATTTTGTTGATTAAATACTGATCGCGAAGGACAGTAGTTATACTAGGCCGGATCTGCCTCCCCCCACCACTCGGCCACCGGCCGACCTGTGTAGCGTTCTGATTGGTTGAGACGGTCGGGTGAGGCCCCGCCTACTTTCGAGAAGCTTCTACGCCCACCATTTGCAATGATGTCATCGAATAAAAATTATCCGTATTTTATTATCACATTTTGCATGATTTTTACCCGGCGGTGGGCGGCGGCGGCGGCGCGCGCGCGCGGACTAGCATCTTACCGCGGTGACAAGCTGGACGACCGCGGGGATGAGCTGATTCGCGCGGCGGGCGCGCGGAGATGAGCATATTACCGCGGGGGCTAGCTGATTTCCGCGGTCATTAGCATACACCACCTGCGTGTAAGTATATTTACCGGGTTGATGAGCTGACTTTCGCGGGCATTAGTCTATCGTCGCTGGTAAGATATTTACCGCGCGTTTATTTTTTCAAATTTTTATTTACTAGCGACCCCCGGCGGCGGGCAGTGGGATGCGGGATGCGGGATACGGGCAGTGGGATGTGGGATGCGGGCAGTGGGATGCGGGATGCGAGATGTGGGATGCGGGCTGCGGGCGGAGATCAGCATATTACCTTTTTTTTCAAATGTTTTCTTTTTCCAACGGTTTTTCCCACCGAGACTTGATACGATACTCTAATCTAAAATAACGGGTTTTCAATTCTTTTCCTTTTCCAACAGTTTTGTCACCGAGACTTGATACGATGCTCTATTCTAAAATAACGGTTTTTTGTTTTCTATCCCCCATATACAAACGATAAGAGTGAGGGCGTTGATGGAAACCTTGCGTGCGGCGGGCGGCTGCGCCGCGACCTAATCTAAAATAACGGTTTTCCAAACTTTTCCAACGGTTTTTCATCACCGAGACTTGATACGATGCTCTATTCCAAAATAACGGGTTTTTTTTGTTTTCTGTCCCCCATATACAAACGATAAGAGTGAGGGCGTTGATGGAAATTCTCGAAATAATAATTATTTAATAGGTCTATACAAGGCAAGATGGAGAGCATTTCAGTCTTGCTCGGAGACCCGAACAGAACAGTCGCATCTTGAATTAATACCATATATACTTGCCACAGTCAAATATCAGAATATACATAGCTTTTTATTAGTTTATTCTCAAATAAGTATTTATTTATCGTTAAACTTTCTACCTCGCAAGGACATATAAGATTACAATAAATTCTTAAAATTTGTTATTCTATTCACAATTCATCATACGGGCTACAAAAATTAAACATTACTGATGAATCAATATTCGAATTGATAACCACGCGTTCACGCAGCATACATACTCATCAGCCATGCATTCTCCGAGTATATTTGTTCTCGTGGAAAAAATCCCAATGAAAACCGTTAAACTTTCTCACCAACAACCCCCGGCGGCGGCGGCGCGGCGCGAGCGCGGCTTGTATCAGATGATACCGCCGCGCGGGGTATAAGCTTATACACCGCGTTTGCGCGCGCTATTAGTTTGTAGCGCGCGCTATTAGCTTGTAACGCGTGATATTAGCTGATAGGTGCGCGGTGCTCATCAGCTGATTTTCCGCGTATCGGGCGCATGTATAAGCTTATACACCGCGCGTTATAAGCGACCACTTCGTGCACGCGTGTGTTCTCTAGAACATTCGTCATCAAATTCTTTTCGACGGCACGGGTCTTATCATTAAGTAAGACATATGAATGAAATTTAATATTGTGTAGGCGCAATTTCTTATAAGCTCCTCAATACTTTAATTTACATATGAGATATGAGGAAAGAAAAATAAAAACGGTAATATTCAGTATAAGAAACGTTTATTAAACATAATTTTTACATGTATTTGCATTAAAATTTTACATTCATTGAACTGCAGCCCATTATTAAATATAATTTTACAAGGAAGTTTTTCATATTATATTAGCTTTAAGCGTACATTGAATACAGTCTCTTCTTAAAGGTGGTACTACACTCTCTGTAGGATTGTGCTCTCGGCAACGTAGATATTTGAGAATTTCTTGATCGCTTTTTAAATCATCAGACAGTTTATCCCACGCTTGCTCGATACTGTTTGTTCCAAATGTTGTGAGAAATGCCTTAGGTAGCTGAGCAATATCTGTAGGACTCATAAAGGATAAATGTTCTGTGCGAAAAAATATCTTGAGAGATCTCTCTAGTGATGGAGTATTATCATAATAAAATTTTCTTAGCAACAGTACATTTCGATGTGCACAATTTGCCTTGTCAGCAAGTATATGATGTGGACATAGCTGCTCCAACACATCAAACTTGAGTCTCTGCAGTGATGGAAAGCGCATATCGCTCATATTATATACGCTAAGCTTGTATTGTTCAAGCCACTGCTTTTTCTCAAGGTCCTTCACATAGATGCCACTTGCATGATGTAGACTGCTTCGTAACACATTTTCCAACTCTTCATAGGGCAGCTCACCTGAACTCCAAGATAAGCCATGATAATTACGTTCCAACCAGCAATTTTGACTTTTATACTTCGCTGGAAGTCTACACCACGGTGTGAGTGGCTTGAAGGTAAACACCGCTGGTTTCACGTTTCCACTCAGAGGAACAATAGCTAATTCTTTGACAACAAATTCGTTGATGGGTTGCCTAAACCCTTGCACATCCACCACGTACTCCATATTGATTGACTGTTCAGATGGCTTTATAGTGTCTTTTATACCTTCTTCCCTCCTTAGACTAATTTCTTAATATCCCCACTTATGGGATTATATTCGATAATACGATCGTGTAATATCAGGCTGTAGGCTGATGTCTGTGCTGGAAAATTTTCTTTAGCCTCGAATTCAAGACGAACGTCAACTGGAGCCTGCTTCAACGACTCATTCTGCTTTGAACAATCGATAACAACTAAAGGAGCATGATGTATATACTCTCCTTTCTTGACCACAGGTTCAGCCTCTTTTCCATAATATACATTTTGAAAGCTTACATACATATCATACAATAAAGCGTATTGATTTTGATTGAGATTTCCATAAGGATAGTATTGTGTATTGAGAAATAGTTTCATATTAGTTATATTGCAATGATCAAAACGGCTAGCGTTAGATCCACTTTGTCCTTTACGATTAGTCTGAAAGCCTAGAATGACGAATCGGCGTTTTTCCAGCTGATTTGAGGTCTTTACAGTCCAAACATGCTTCGATGTGGTTGGGAGTAATGGATACTCATATAGCTCCCAACTACGGAAACTCATAGCAATCGATTTTTCCTTCTGTAGGTAATGAAGGAGACGTATTTTATACTTGTCGGATAATACCACATACGGCATTAACCATTCAATTTTAATTAGATTAATTTTAAACTCTTCTGCTTGTGTTTGCACAATAGCATTTACATCATTCTTTGATCTTGTGAAAACAAGCTCATGCTTGCAATTGACTATGATTTTACGATAGTCTTCCGCAAAGCCGAGAATCATACTTAGTGGTATTGACACATCAAAGTAGCCAGCATTATCAGTTATTTTCTGAGTTTCTCCAATATCAATCCAGCCTGCGTTTTCCAAGTTTTGTGTAGGATTGAACGACACCAAACCTTTCATTAGACTTGTCAAACCAACGTTTTTAAATTTATCAATCTCTACAGCATTAATTTCATATCGAATTTCTTCGAAAAGATGACAGAGGGCGTTGTTTAAGAGCTTAGTGTTGACAGCTGCTGTACCATCTGCCTCAGTTAATCGACCATGAATATGTAATGAACTACGTGAAGGTAGTAGACAGAGATCTTGATGTTGTATGGCGATACGAATTTCATCGCTGTTATTGAAAGCGGATGAAGTGTAAGGCTGATGTGCATGCACTTCATAATGAGCGACAGATTCGTCGAATTCCACGGGTGATTGTACATTCAATATATCTTCCATCTTTGAAAGAGCAGAAAAAACAGACAACTTATTTTCTTCCAACGTTTCTTTTGACCTGGAAGCCTAGGCTTCTTAGGAAGCGAATATTCTGTGATGTTAGCTCTTTCACTGTTCGATGATGACTGATCTTCTGATGACATGGTTTGTTCTTAAAATAGCTTTTGCGGTTATATACGATTCCCATAATTACGATGCTTCTTTGACGTGTAGTCTGATTGTTATAATTTCTCCACGAAAATTCACAAAATTTCCGTCTTGGTCGACAATTCGCAACTGTATATTATTGATAGTATGAACTGTAATTGGTAAATAAATAACTTGTGTTGGAATTTCAATGATCTTATAGCCTGGAGGAACAGCTGGAAAAAATTCGTGTATTGTATGTACTTTCCGTTCGTTTATATAGGCTCCAGCTGTAATGTTGCACTCAACTCGCAAAGCGTTAACCTTGAGAATAGCTACAGGTAAATCTGATTCGTGAGTAATATTTGCTGAAAGAGTACGCTCTGTAAAACCTAATAATCTTCCAATAGAATCTTCAGGTTTAAAATCTATCGTATGACTGCACTTTATAGTACTACGAAGAGTATTATTATTAGGTTTAAGACTGAGTACTATGCCTTTAGATGTAAGTATTTCCTGTAGGTGGCGCTCAATATCTTCAATCTCCCAGCTACCTGTCGGTAATATCACTATTTCTTCTCCGACATAAAACTTGTTATTTCCGATATCAATATTGGGTATTGAATTGAAGGTTAAAAAGTTCAACCAATCCTAGAACGTATCTTTTATTTGGCAAGAGTTCAATTGGAGGAAAGTATTGAGCTTCTAGTATAGATGACGTTCCAGATAAACTTAGCATCAATGATTCACCCATGACTGCATAATTAATACTGACTATGTATAACATTTACATCGTTTTATATAGCCTCATTCAGAAACTTTAAACAGAGATGCCCACAGTTGTACGAGTTATAATCTTGATATCTATCGTGATTATACTTTACAGTGCTAACGCCCAGGTAATCCAGGAGTTCTACAGGGGGCTGAAGGTCTCCAAAACTATCGAAGTACACAACATCATTACCTCGTTTTCGATAGGCTACCCAATGTGTACCAAGTCCTCTTTCATCATCGAGATTAACGATCGCTGATTCACGGTAATGTGGACCTTTTGCTGGTAATGTATTTCGCATGAATACACCTCGAAAGTATGGAATTTGCATAATACGAGCATATTTTATCAAGTCAGCGTCAGTCAGTGCTCTATGAGGCAATTTTACATCGAAGTTTTTTTTTACCACGTCCGCTGTAGGGTTTAAGCTGGATACCATAACCTGTTTTGTGTAGTTTAAGGTAGAGACCTTTACCAAGAGCAATAGCTTCCATCGCACTATGTCTTTGACTTTCTTCAAGTTGCCGTTTAGCAGCTTTTGCATCATTTACTGCTTTAACTATGCCAGCAGCGCCACCTGCCAGTGCACCAGTTGCACTTAGACGCACAAACAATGGAATCAGAAAAGGTAGGAATCCACCGATTTTTCGTGGAACTGGTAGTACACGAGGAATGTGTATTTTGGCTTTACCACCAGCCTTCTTTACAGCATCTCGAGCACTTTTCAATGCAGCTTAAATTACCTTGTGTGAATCACTACTATGGGAAATCGGTTTTAAGGCTGCTTTAACTACTTGAGCGAGTGTAGTGGTTGGCCTCTTTTTCAACCCCATACCGAACTTTGATTTTAATTTCATAGCGTTTGTTACAGTATAAGCTGCTGCTTTCTCACCAATACTTGCGTCTTTAGTGAAAACACGTTTTCAGGCTTTATTTGCTAACACTCTATCAGCAGCGTTTCTACACAACGACAAAGAGAGGGCACTTGGTATTGGTCGATATAGAAAGGGGTTCGATCAATTTCTTATAAATATAGCTGCCCCAAAGCAAAACCGATTAGTATGATTTCAATTGTTCATCAGACAATATGGCACACCTCAAGCAAGAGGAAAACGTTCCCAATCAAATTGTAAAATCGAGAGAAGCAATTAAGCGAAAGTACAAGCAGTTGAGGCAAGATAAAACAGATGTAGAAAAGGTGTTGGGGGAAACATTTAAGCCTATTGTAAGTCCACTTGAAAAACTCGTTGATGCTGCACAAACAGAGAAAAAGAAAATAATTAAAAAAAAGACCAAAGAGGAGCAAGAGCCAAGTTATGTTCAAGAACTTAGCTCAGATAATGAAGATGAAGAGGAATCACAAAGTGATCTTGAAACTGTAAAGACTAAAAGAGTAAAGGCATCATTTGAAACAGCTGAAAGCGGACAGGATGATGATGATGACGAAGAAACAGAATTTGTTAAACAAACTTACCTACAGACCATAGGAAAACGCCTCAACTCACTCGATAATATCTATGGGGTACGAATAGAAGATAATGTAATGAAAATTGGTGACTCACCTATAGATTTTACAAAAACTTATGTGAAAGTTCAAAATGTAAACTATCCAAAAACAGCAAGTTTACTTCAATTGCTCTTTCAGAAGCAACTTGACTTGACATAGGTTCCAATGATATTGAAAATTATCGAAAAATCGTAGAAGTGACGAATGCTTTCAGAAGAAATTATAGTGAAACTCAACCTCTGCGAAAGAGTAACAGTAACGAATATAAAAACTTCATAGGTCCTTATTTCGATAAATCAATAAACAGAAATTTTAGTGGCTCAGGCCTCTTACCTAAATATAAGATTGCAAGAAAAGATATGCGTATGGACTATGTGTACTGGGATGATCCTAATGAATTAGTTGATCGTCTTCGCTTACTCTTGGCTGAATTGGAAGCTGGCAATCAGAGCCACATAAATGAGATTCATTCAATCATTGAAGAACTCAAAGAAGCAGGTTACATACATTAACATGTCTTCAAAGAGAGTTCACTTTGATGCTAAACCAGTTATTCATGTGATGTATGTGTGGTCCTATGCCAGTCGAGCAGCACGTCCCGGAGAATGGGAGCAGATAGCACGTGATCGAGATCGTTTTCGGATGCGAATTCAGAGAGTATCTGAAATTATTACGCCTGTGCTCGTACATAAATATAATACATATTTGAGTATAAATTGATTGAACTCGATGGTATTGCAGTCAGTTGCAACATGAGTGTCGATGTATTCGGACGTAATCTCGCGCGTGCTGAAGGCAGTCGTGGTCCTCAGGGTGTTGGCTTCAAAGTAACTTCTGACGGACAATACGACATTGACAGCAAGAGGTTATGTAACATTGCTGAGCCTACCCAACCGGGTGATGCTGTTAATTTGGATACTCTACAACATATGATTTAAATTGAAATAAGGAGCTTGTATGAAGTAACTGCGAAATTACGCGGAGACTTCGATAATTTAGGCGTTATTGTTGAGGCTCAAAAAAATGAAATTGATACGAAAGTCTTAAAATTACAGTCATCAATTCAGAGTATAGAAGATGTGAAAGCAGATAGTCAAGAAGCTTATATGCGCAATTATTTATTATCAAACAACCATACGTAGATCTTATAAATAGCTCTTCAATTATAAATTTATCGCAGTATCGTTCAACCACTCGTTGAGAATGGATAAATCAAATAGTACTGCGAACAGTAATATACCATATACAAAATTTTCTGACAACAGTCAAAAAGATAAACAAAAGAGCGAATCACAGTGGACAAATTTTATGACTAAATTTTCTTCGAATACTTTTTCCTTGCCTGAACGACAAAATTACAAGAGATTTCAATAATTCAGGATGAAGGATATGCAGCAGCAAGTGGTTAAGGAGCTTCATACACCTGCACGTCGAAATTACCGACGACGCAAGTTTATTATACGTGGCTTGGATGAGACATGGCAAGCTGATCTAGTGGAGATGCAGCCTTATGCTCGAGAAAACAATGGCTATAGATATATGCTCACTGTTATCGATGTATTCTCCAAGTATGCATGGGCTGTTCCTGTAAAGCAAAAGACTGGCAGTGATGTCACAGCAGCAATGGAGTCTATTTTGCAGCAGGGACGCAAACCAACAAATTTACAGACCGATCGAGGCAAAGAATTTTACAATGCTAAATTTCAAAGTCTAATACAACGATATGGAATTAATCTCTATTCGACATACAGTAATCTCAAAGCATCTATTTGTGAGCGTTTCAATCACACCCTCAAGCAGAAGATGTGGATACAATTCAGCTTGCGTGGAAAATATAAGTGGCTTGATATCTTGCCCAATTTGCTAAAGGAGTAAAATAACAGCAGACACCGTACCATAGGTATGAAGCCTAAAGATATAACATTGGCCAATGAAGCAGAAGTACTTGCGAAGTTTGCTCGACAGGCTAAAATAGTGAAAAAGCCAAAATTTAAGATTGGAGATACAGTAAGGGTTAGTAAGATAAAGCAACTATTTGAGAAGGGTTATACACCTAATTGGTCCACAGAAACTTTTACAATAAATCAAGTAATGGCTACTAATCCGGTTACCTACAAGCTAAAAGACTATCAGAATGAACCCATCGCTGTTGGTTTCTATGAACAAGAACTGCTCAGAGCTAAATATCCAGATGTCTATCTTATGGAGAAGGTGCTTAAGAAGAAGGGAAACAAGATTTATGTTAAATGGTTAGGGTTTAATAACTCACACAATAGTTGGATAAGCCAATCAGATTTATAAAGGTTAAATTAATAAATAGCAAAATTCAAGAAAGGTGATATGTACTTGCAGTATTTTGATGGATGCAATAATGCGTTTGAGCTTGTGATTCAAAGAGACGAGTAAAAAGAAGTACTCTATCAAGATGGGCTGCAGTTCAATGAATGTAAAATTATAATGCAAATACATGTAAAAATTATGTTTAATAAATGTTTCTTATACTGAATATTACCGTTTTTATTTTTCTTTTCTCATATCTCATATGTAAATTAAAGTATTGAGTAGCTTATAAGAAATTGCGCCTACAAAATATTAAATTTCATTCATATGTCTTACTTAATGATAAGACCCATGCCGTCAAAAAGCATTTGATGACGAATGTTGTAGATAACAAACGCGTGCACGAAGTGGTCGCTTATAACGTGAGGTGTATAAGCTTACACATGCGCCCGGTGTGCGGAAAATCAGCTGATGAGCA
The DNA here is from genome assembly GCA_036365515.1 of Torymus aiolomorphi. Classification (NCBI taxonomy): domain Eukaryota; kingdom Metazoa; phylum Arthropoda; class Insecta; order Hymenoptera; family Torymidae; genus Torymus; species Torymus aiolomorphi. Next base: position 121,929,336 of record CM070875.1, read on the forward strand.
CCGCGCACCTATCAGCTAATAGCACGCGTTACAAGCTAATAGCGCGCGCTACAAGCTAATAGCGCGCGCAAACGCGGTGTATAAGCTTATACCCGCGCGGCGGTATCATCTGATGCAAGCCGCGCCCGCGCCGCGCCGCCGGGGGTCGTTGGTGAGAAAGTTTAACGGTTTTCATTGGGGTTTTTTCCACGAGAACAAATATACTCGGAGAATGCATGGTTGATGAGTATGTATGCTGCGTGAACGCGTGGTTATCAATTCGAATATTGATTTATCAGTAAAGTTTAATTTTTGTAGCCCGTATGATGAATTGTGAATAGAATAACAAATTTTAAGAATTATTGTAATCTTATATGTCCTTGCGAGGTAGAAAGTTTAACGATAAATAAATACTTATTTGAGAATAAACTAATAAAATGCTATGTATATTCTGATATTTGACTGTGGCAAGTATATATGGTATTAATTCAAGATGCGACTGTTCTGTTCGGGTCTCCGAGCAAGACTGAAATGATCTCTATCTTGTCGTCTTGTATAGACCTATTAAATAATTATTATTTCGAGGATTTCCATCAACGCCCTCACTCTTATCGTTTGTATATGGGGGACAGAAAACAAAAAAAAGCCGTTATTTTGGAATAGAGCATCGTATCAAATCTCGGTGACGAAAAACCGTTGGAAAAGTTTGGAAAACCGTTATTTTAGATTAGGTCGCGCCGCCGCCGCCCGCCGCCTGCAGGATTTCCATCAACGCACTGACTCTTACCGTTTGTGTAAGGGGGACAGAAAATAAAAAACCGTTATTTTAGAATAGAGCATCGTATCAAGTCTCGGTGACGAAAAACCGTTGGAAAAGGAAAAGAATTGAAAAGCCGTTATTTTAGAATAGAGCATCGTATCAAGTCTCGGTGATGAAAAGCCATTGGAAAAGTTTGGAAAAACCATTATTTTAGATTAGATCGCGCCGCCGGTCGCCCGCCGCCTGCAGGGTTTCCATAAACGCCCTCACTCTTATCGTTTGTATATGGGGGATAGAAAACAAAAAACCGTTATTTTAGAATAGAGCATCGTATCAAGTCTCGGTGACGAAAAACCGTTGGAAAAGGAAAAGAATTGAAAAACCGTTATTTTAGATTAGAGTATCGTATCAAGTCTCGGTGGGAAAAACCGTTGGAAAAGGAAAACGTTTGAATAAAAAAGGTAATATGCTGATCTCCGCCCGCAACCCGCAGCCCGCATCGCACATCTCGCATCCCGCATCTCGCATCCCGCATACCACTGCCCGCATTCCACATCCCTCTGCCCGCCGCCGAGGGTCGCTAGTAAATAAAAATTTGAAAAAATAAACGCGCGGTCAATATCTTACCAGCGACGATAGACTAATGCCCGCGAAAGTCAGCTCACCAAAGCGGTAAATATACTTACACGCGGGCGGTGTATGCTAGTGACCGCGGAAATCAGCTAGCCCCCGCGGTAATATGCTCATCTCCGCGCGTCCGCCGCGCGAATCAGCTCATCCCCGCGCGCGCGCCGCCGCCCGCCGGGTAAAAATCATGCCAATGTGTCTCGGGTAGATTGTGTGTATTAGTTGAATATTTTTGAGGATATTCTTTCCAATTTGAATTGGTATTCTTCTCAGTCTTCTCACTTTCTAAGCCAGGAGGAAGTTTTACTACGCTTTGACCCATTTCAGTCTAGACGTGGCAGAAGAATGAGCTCCTCGTGATCAAGACTTCAATTTATACACATTCCCCCACCACCGCTCGGGAGCCGCCGCCACCGCAAGAGCTATGATTAATTACCTCTCTAAACAAGCTTCTTTACATCCCCACTGACGGGATTATACTGAACGATACGATCGTGTAAAATAAAGCAGTAGACTGATGTTCCAGCTGGAAAGTTATCGTGAGCCTCAAATTCAAGACGCACATCTACAGGAGCGCTCTTCATAGACTCATTCTGTTTAGAACAGTCGATAACTATGAGCGGGATGTGATTGATAAAGTCCGTCTTGTTGAGCAATGGCTCAGGATTTTTTTCATAGTAAGAAGCTTGAAAATTAACGTACATATCGTAGAGAAGAGCATATTGATTACGATTGATGTCTAGGTTAAGATTTCCAATTTTCCACAGACATGTAATAAGCTCCGAGATGGTAGAAGACATAAGTCTTGATGTTGAATGGATATACGGATCTCATCACTATTGTTGAATGCTGATGCTGTATACGGTTGATGAGCATGAACCTCGTAGTGTGCCACTGACTCATCGAAGATGACAGGTGACTGTATTTTTAGAATGTCTTCCATTTTGTTGAAAGCAGCAAAAGATGATGTAAGTTATTTTCCACCACTTCGAACTCTTAAGCCGATTTTTTTTAGGAATTGTATGTTTTGACGTGTTAGTGCTTTGAAAGCACGTCGATGACTTATGCTTGGAGCGTATACTTCGATGCTTATATACTCTTTGCGTGATGAAGTATTATACACAACCCCCATTTTGTTACAACTGTATGATATGCAATCTAACAGTGATAATTTCTCCTCGAAAATTAACCAAATGACCGTCTTGCAAGTGCAAGCACGAAACGCCATCAAACATAAATATAGATTGTTAAAATTTGGTAAAGAGAATGTAGAAAAGATGCTTCATGAAACATTCAAACCCATAGTTGATCCTCTTGAAAAAGTTGTAATCGAGACAAAGAAAAACCATCAAACAAAGTTGGTTCCAGAACTTTCCAATATTAACGAACAAAGCAAAGTTTTCAATGACAACTCTAGTGAGGACAATGAAGGAGACTTTGAAACTGCTGCCAGTCAGGATGAAGATAAAACAATACTCAATGAGTTTGAACACTAGTGATAGCGAGGATGGATATCTTCAATTATTCGAGTTTAAATCAGAGGATTTAGATCGACTTTATGGTGTACGTAAGAATAATGATAGTTATTCTATGGGTAATTCATTGCTTACTTTTGATAAAAACAATGTGAGGGTGGATGAAGCAACTTTCCCTAGAACCAAAGGCCTCATGGAGTTACTTATTATGAAGAATCCCAATTCAGAATATGTAAAGAAAGCAGATTTGAGCAACTATCGCAAAATTTTGGAAATATCAAGTGTACACAAAAAACACAATCATCCAAATGAAGCTATAAAGGCTTACAATAGTAAAAAGTTTAATAAGTATATTGCTCTAATGTTCAAACTCACAAAAATAAATCCGGTGGATCTTTACCTAAATATAAAGTCGCCAAACGACATATGAGTAGAATGGACTATGTTTACTGGGATGATCCAAACGAATTGGTTGAACGACTTCGCTTACTAATGGCTGAGCGATCTGCAGGGAATCACAGTCATACCAATGAGATTCACTCGATAATAGAAGAGCTACGTGAAGGAGGCTATATATACCGAGACATTTCAATAGCTCAGCATTATTCTCATCATGAGTGTCGACGTGTTTGGACATAATCTAAACCGAGCTAAAGGTAGTCGAGGTCCATCTGGAATTGGCTACAAACCCACTACCGATGGCCAGTATGATATGGAAAATAAAAAATTATGCAATGCTGCCGATCCTCAACAACCAAAAGATGTAAATTTAGAGACTTTACAAAAAATTATTCAAATAGAAATTCAAGGAATGATTGATATAACTACAAGACTTAGAAGTAGATGACTTGGATATAATAGTAGAAAACCACAGAGATGAAATTGATATTGAATTTAACAAAATCAAGGATGATATTTTGACTATAAAAGAGGCTGTGGCACAGCTAATCAATCATTAATTCTACAAGCATGGAACATAAAAGATTGGTTGAGGAACTTCACAAACCTGCAAGGAGTAATTATCCTCGTAGAAAGTATGACATACGAGGTTTGGACGAGACCTGGCAAGCTGATCTCGTAGAGATGCAACCATACTCGCGAGAGAACAATGGTTACAAATATCTGCTTACAGTTATTGATGTTTTCTCAAAGTTTGCTTGGGCCATACCAATACAGAATAAAACTGGAGAAAATGTTTCAATCGCCATGAAATCAATCTTGATAGAAGGTCGAAAGCCTATGAATCTACATACTGATCGAGGTAAAGAGTTTTACATTGCAAAGTTTGAGAGTCTTATGCAAAATTATGAAATTAATCTTTACTCTACCTACAGTAATCTCAAAGCATCTATTTGTGAACGTTTTAATCGTACTCTCAAAAATGCCATGTGGAAGAAATTTAGTCTTCGTGGAAACTACGAATGGATAGATATCTTAGCTGAACTGATTGCATCATACAATAATAGAAAACATCGAACTATCGGTATGAAACCCAAAGATGTTACAAAAACTAATACGAGCCAAGTTTTGCAGAAGTTTACACAGGAACGTAAACCAATAAAAAAGTCAAGATTCAAGGTTGGAGACAAGGTTTGTGTAAGTAGAATGAAGCATGCTTTCGAAAAGGGTTACACACCGAATTGGACAACTGAAATATTTACAATAACACGTGTAGCATCAACAAACCCAACAACTTACCATTTGAAGGATTACAGAGATAAACCAATCTCAAGAGGTTTCTATGAGCAAGAGTTATCAAAGGCTAGGTATCCTGACGTTTACTTAGTGGAAAAAATATTAAAGAGACGTGGTAATCAAATTTATGATAAGTGGCTTGGATTTGATAGCTCATACAAGAGTTGGATTGATAAAAATAATTTGTAAATAAAGATGTATATTTTATGAAAAAATAATAAATAAAGTTGTATATTTTATAAAAAGAAAACATGGTTTATTCATTTAGAAAAAATAATTATATGTAATACATATCTAAAATACTTCAAAATAATTTTTTTTTTTAAGAAGTGGAGAGAGCTCCAACCATCGCTCTCACCTGTGAGGTACACCAAGTAAAACCACCTCTCCGTTTACTTCTTTTGCTTCCTCCTAGAGGAAGCTTTGTGATAGTAAATTTTTGAGTTATTGTAAAAACATGTTATAATTGTGTTCCGAGGTGTTAGGAATCAAAATACATGGTTTTTGAAAAATGTCTGTATGGATGTGTGTGTGTGTGTGCGTGTGTGTGCGTGTGCATGTGTGTGCGTGTGCATGTGTGTGTGCATGTGTGTGTGTGTGTGTGTGTGTGTGTGTGTGTGTGTGTGTGTGTGTGTGTGTGTGTGTGTGTGTGTGTGTGTGTGTGTGTGTGTGTGTAAACGACTGGATCTCAGCTTCTACTCGGTCGATTTTGACCGAACAGTTCTCATTTTTTTGTTTTTTTTTGCGTGATGGCGGATCAAAAATCCGTTTTTTGATTGGGGCGATGCATTTTTTTTTTTTTCAAATTTTCGATGTTTTCAAAACTGTTTTTTGATTTTTTTTAATGATAAGATCGAGTTATTCGAATCTGATAGTTAGCGTCCGAAAGAGAATTAAAATACCTATATTTTCTAAAAAAAAAAAGTTTCTAGCTATCACGGTTCTTTTGTTATTAACAAAAACTTGTTTTTCTTTAGAAGCTTATAACTCCTAAACTTAACGGTCAATTTTTCTTTAGAAAAATCACGATAATACAAAATATGAATAGCTATAATCTGTTAAAATTTGAATACATTCTGTAGGCTAGATTTTGAGTAAAAAATTGAACAATGAAAAAAATCAGTTTTGTATGTCCAACGATTACAAGAGTAAAATTGACTTAATGGCTTCAAAATTCCTTTTAGAGGTAGATTTTTTTATAGTTCTCGGTCGAGTTCTTTGGGCAAAATAATTGGTTCATAAATTTCAGAGATATTTGAGGTTAAAAATTTTTTGACATTTTTTAAAAATCGTAATTTCTCGAGAACGGCTCTATGTATCTGAAAGGGTGGGTGGCATTCGAAAGAGAATTAAAATACCTATATTTTCTAAAAAAATTAATTTTCTATCTATCACGGTTCTTTAGTTATCATCAAAAATAAAAACGTGTTTTTTTTTTTAAATCATAAATCCAATGAAGTGTAACAAAATTAATTAAAATGTTTAAAATTATATCTATTATAATCTGTTATAATTATGAATTATGCATTATGAATGCATTATATTCTGCATTATTATAATTTATTTGTGAGTTATGAACTTTTTAAAAAAAACACGTTTTTGTTAATAACAAAAGAACAATGATAGCTATAAATTTTTTTTTTCTTAAAAAATATGAATTATGAAATATAATATAAAATAAAAACACGTTTTTATTAATAACAAAACAACCGTGATAGCTATTTGTTTTATTATAAAATATAGATATTTTACTTCTATTTTAAATGATAACTTTATTTATCAGCTCAAAATTTATATAAATTTGATATAAATAAATAATAAATAAATAAATAAATTTAAAAATTAACAATTTTTAATATTCCTAAATGAATTTAATTATAATTATGCAATAAATTTTTTAAAAAATTATAAATTTTGTTATTAAAAATTAATTATAGGAATCAACAAATTACGGTTGAGGAAGCTACGGGCTAATGAATTGGCAGCGGTTTATATTTACAATAGTTACAAACTTAATACTAAATACAGATATCAATTATCGATTCGTGGTCTCTTCCTAGGTGGTTCTTCCTCCACCATGTCAATTCATGCGTAGTGTCCCCATGGTAATGTATCTGTGTCATTGGGCAGCAGACATCTTTTGTTATCATGAGGACTCAAGCCTATCTTATTCTGCTTCTCTGTGCGTAGGACGTGGAGTCTGCTGTTCATTTTTTCCACTAAGTAAACGTCAGGATACTTGGCATTTGATAACTCTTGCTCATAGAAACCTCCTGAGATTGGTTTATCTCTGTAATCCTTCAAATGGTAAGTTGTTGGGTTTGTAGATGCTACACGTATTATTGTAAATATTTCAGTTGTCCAATTCGGTGTGTACTTACACGAACCTTGTCTCCAACCTTGAATCTTGACTTTTTCATTAGTTTACGTTCCTGTGTAAACTTCTGCAAAACTTGGCTCGTATTAGTTTTTGTATCATCTTTGGGTTTCATACCGATAGTTCAATGTTTTCTATTATTGTATGATGCAATCAGTTCAGGTAAGATATCTATCCATTTGTAGTTTCCACGAAGACTAAATTTCTTCCACATGGCATTTTTGAGAGTACGATTAAAACGTTCACAAATAGATGCTTTGAGATTACTGTAGGTAGAGTAAAGATTAATTTTATACTTTTGCATAAGACTCTCAAACTTTGCAATGTAAAACTCTTTACCTCGATCAGTATGTAGATTCTTAGGCTTTCGAACTTCTATCAAGATTGATTTCATGGCGTTTGAAACATTTTCTCCAGTTTTATTCTGTATTGGTATGGCCCAAGCAATCTTTGAGAAAACATCAATAACTGTAAGCAGATATTTGTAACCTTTGTTCTCTCGCGAGTATGGTTGCATCTCTACGAGATCAGCTTGCCAGGTCTCGTCCAAACCTCGTATGTCATACTTTCTACGAAGATAATTTCTCCTTGCAGGTTTGTGAAGTTCCTCAACCAATCTTTCATGTTCCATGCTTGTAGAATTAATGATTGATTAGCTGTGCCACAGCCTCTTTTATAGTCAAAATATCATCCTTGATTTTGTTAAATTCAATATCAATTTCATCTCTGTGGTTTTCTACTATTATATCCAAGTCATCTAGACTACTTCTAAGTCTTGTAGTGATATCAATCATTGCTTGAATTTCTATTTGAATAATTTTTTGTAAAGTCTCTAAATTTACAACATCTTTTGGTTGTTGAGGATCGGCAACATTGCATAATTTTTTATTTTCCATATCATACTGGCCATCGGTAGTGAGTTTGTAGCCAATTCCAGGTGGACCTCGACTACCTTTAGCTCGGTTTAGATTATGTCCAAACACGTCGACACTCATGATGAGAATAATGCTGAGCTATGGAAATGTCTCAGTATATATAGCCTCCTTCACGTAGCTCTTCTATTATCGAGTGAATCTCATTGGTATGACTGTGATTCCCTGCAGATCACTCAGCCATTAGTAAGCGAAGTCGTTCAACCAATTCGTTTGGATCATCCCAGTAAACATAGTCCATTCTACTCATATGTCGTTTGGCGACTTTATATTTAGGTAAAAATCCACCGGATTTATTTTTGTGAGATTGAACATTGGAGCAATATACTTATTAAACTTTTTACTATTGTAAGCCTTAATAGCTTCATTTGGATGATTGTGTTTTTTGTGTACACTTGATATTTCCAAAATTTTGCGATTGTTGCTCAAATCTGCTTTCTTTACATATTCTGAATTGGGATTCTTCATAATAAGTAACTCCATGAGGCCTTTGGTTCTAGGAAAAGTTGCTTCATCCACCCTCACATTGTTTTTATCAAAAGTAAGCAATGAATTACCCATAGAATAACTATCATTATTCTTACGTACACCATAAAGTCGATCTAAATCCTCTGATTTAAACTCGAATGATTGAAGATATCCATCCTCGCTATCACTAGTGTTCAAACTCATTGAGTATTGTTTTATCTTCATCCTGACTGGCAGCAGTTTCAAAGTCTCCTTCATTGTCCTCACTAGAGTTGTCATTGAAAACTTTGCTTTGTTCGTTAATATTGGAAAGTTCTGGAACTAACTTTGTTTGATGGTTTTTCTTTGTTTCGATTACAACTTTTTCAAGAGGATCAACTATGGGTTTGAATGTTTCATGAAGCATCTTTTCTACATTCTCTTTACCAAATTTTAACAATCTATATTTATGTTTGATGGCGTTTCGTGCTTGCACGAGCTGCCTCAATACATTTTTCTCTCTTTGGAAATCGGCCATCATTGTGTTAATGTTTTAACTTGACTGATGATATTATTTTACTTTGCAGCTATATTTATAGCAAAACAGTCAAAACCCTTTCGATATCGACCATTAATAATGTTTCTATCTTTATCAATGGTTAGAAATCCATGACTATCATCTCTCCAACACTTGGAACATAAGTCTTTGAATTGCGTATAAGTCATGTCGGTGTTTACATGGTCTGCATAAGAGGCGTTTCGCCTCAACTCTCCCAGCGCGGCGCGTGAGCGTCAAATCATGCTATTTTCAAGTCGTGTTTACGATATCAATATGAATTTCAAAAAATTATGTGATAAGCGTTTCCGACGTATTTTTTCCTCAGCTTTCCAATGGTGTAAGTGGTTTTTCCGAAATTTTCCATTTTCACCCTCAAAAAGTATAAAACATACTATATCTCGGAAAGTATATTTTTAATATTTTTTTTTATCATCTAGATCGAAAGCTGAGCATTTTTTACGTCGGAAAGGATTTTTTGCAAAATTTGCTCGAATGTTTTTCTTAGAGAAACAGAACGCGAAAGAGCAGACGCAGCGTCTCCTTCGTACTCTCTATGTATATACTCTCTCTCTTTCTTTTCGAGGCCAGTGAGTTTATTTACTACACGATATGCTATAACTATATATATTATAAATATATATAGATATATAAGCGTAAGATAGACGACAACCAGAAGTGTCGTAAGAGCTGCAAACCGGACGCCGGAATAAGGAGAAGAAAAGTTCGGAAAGGAAACAGCACATAAAAAAATTCAGCTCTCTATATCTTTTGAACGAGATAATTTTTTTAAATAAAATCTTTTGATTTGAGTAGAGCAATGAAATTGCTTTCGATTAAGAGGGATGTTATATACTAAAAGCTAACGCAATATACGTAAATGCGCATTGAATTCTTTGTACACCCATTTCAATGTATATGTAGCACGGGTCGCTCATTTAGGCTTCTTCTATCCTTTAGGCTTCTTCTATACTTGCCTTCGTTGCGCTCCCGCGCTCCTTGATTTAGCCGATCTAGCGAACTTTCGTTCGATCGGTACCGGACCACTGTTAAGTCTTGAGATTCGAGGAAATTTATTCTTATATGTTTAGTTAGTTATTTATTTAATATGATTGTATTACCTTTTTCCCTGGTGAAGATCCTTGAAATAAATACACGGCTGTTCCAACGATTTTACTTTTATTTGATTATGAATTTGATTAATAATCTTTTACAATGAACTGATACAAAATCGCAAGTACAAATAATTGAATTAATCTATTCTGTAGACTTCGATAAAACCACGTTGGTTTAGCGAATCAAATATTGTAGATAAATGAATGTGAAATTAATCGATCAATGTATTACCCCGTAAAACGCTATAAGCTCGTATTGGCCTGTATAACAATAATCGCTACTCCTACTGTCGGCTGGAATGATACGGAGCTCGCGACTTTTGCACGATTACTAATTTGTGTGTTGAGAGTCGCCGTATTTATTAAGCGATTAAATTAGGTTGAAGATGATTGAGATCATCTTATTTGGCAATGTAATCCAATCGTATTAAATTCGGTAGTCGCATTGCGAAATTCTGATTCTAAAGAAAATATAATACGCAAGTTTGATGATCTACTACTACGTCACGATTGCCTGAGAGAGTCGGTCAGTCTAGGTTCGTCGTATAGTTCGTGGTCCACTAGCGTAAGCTCATCTAGGTACCGGATAGTTCGTGGCGGAGAGGATAGACGTGTGCTCCAGACGTTCTAAGGCGATGATCGACGTCGGAGACGGATCGATCTTCGCACTTGGAAACGCTGCCGCAAGGAAATACTGGAAACGGAGTGTTCGGACGAATTAACCTGTGTGTGCACAGTGCTAAACGGTTAATTAGGGAGGATGATGACTGGAGAACGGTCGGTAAAGGTCTTCCTCACAACCTGGTGAGCAGGGTTTATATAGGCTGAATTTCCTGCGCAAACTGTGCGCGTTGCTGTGGCGGCGGGGCGGTCACGCGCGTTGTGATTGCACGCGCTGCGGCGCGCGTCGATAGAGTGGTGCGATGAGCGGGAATGCGCAAGCGTGCCGGCGCGTGAGTGAAGCAGCATGAGCGCCCACCGCAAATGAAATTCTAACCTATCCGATCGGCGGTGCGCCTGCGCGCGCGAAAACAATATTAACCTAATTAACAGACGGTGCGCCCGCACTCACGTAGAAGACTAACCTAAACTTGCCGCAATGACTTAGCAACGAGGAGCGGTAGCCTCGTTGCAACAGCATAATATTTTGAGTGCAGTTATGTGGTTTCTTATTTTTTTGCAGGTTTTCCAGCTTCACAGAAAACATATTTTGATTTGGATTCTTGTAAAATTATACGGCTTATCTATTTCCTTGTACAATAAAATTGATTTTTAGAGGTTATAGTTGGTTTCCATAATTTTGACTCGCTCCCATATTTTGTTATATTCTATGAGCAACATCAATTTTCTTAGTTCAAAATTTTAAAATGTTAAAATAATATTTTTCCTATACAAACCTGAAATCCACTATAGTCTGAGCGTATCTGTCAAATTTAGGAGGCATGTACACAATATGGATTGCATTCAATACATGCTTTAAAAGGGCACGGATTAGAAACGATGTCAGGGCAAGTAAGAATTATGGAAATCCAGTATAACTTCTAAAACTCAGTGTTATTGTACTATGAAGTAATAAACAAGCCATATCATTATATAAGAATTAAATCAAAATTTGGTTTGCTATAAAGCCGATCGACCTACAAAAAGAAAACAAATTATATAAATTTGCTTAAAATATTGTGCTGTATAGTATAATAAGCTTGCTCATTGGTGATATAGTATCACAAAATACTTCCTTATCATGTTAGCTTGCAGTATAAAATTAGCTTAATTAAACTTAAAGTAATTACTAACAAAAAGCAATCTATATCATAGGAAACTTCAACGATGTTGACCTTAAAGAAATGCATATTGCTTTCTCTTGTCAATTATTTTTTTATTTGTTTTAAAAGTGACAAACTAACATTAGGATAGAAGCTGTAAGGATTAAGAAAGAATTAAATAAGGCTTTTAAGATTAATAAAATAATTTTTTTTAGACGTGAAAGTCATGAGCAAGCTTATTATTATACTGCACAGCATAATATTTTCGGTACGTTTATTTCGTTTATCTTTTTATAGGTTGATCAGTTTTATAGAAAACAAATTTTCACTTGAATTCTTGTACAATTATATGTCTTGTCTATTTCCTTATACAATAAAACTGACTTTTAGAAGTTGGTTTAGAGAATTCTTACACGCTTCCACAGATTCATTTCTTAACCATGCCTTCTTAAAGTAATGATTAAACAGAATGCATATTACGAACATTAAAGGCAATGCGTATTTTGTGTTACATTCTAGGAGCAGCATAAATTTTTCCTGAAATTCGTCATAATCAAATTTAGCAGGCTATTAAGTCTTCAGATTCGAGGAAATTTATTCTTATATGTTTAGTTAGTTATTTATTTAATATGGTTGTATTACCTTTTTTCCTGGTGAAGATCCTTGAAATAAATACACTGCTGTTCCAACAATTTTACTTTTATTTGATTATGAATTTGATTAATAATCTTTTACAATGAACTGATACAAAATCGCAAGTACAAATAATTGAATTAATCTATTCTATAGACTTTGATAAAACCACGTTGGTTTAGCGAATCAAATATTGTAGATAAATGAATGTGAAATTAATCGATCAATGTATTACCCCGTAAAACGCTATAGGCTCGTATTGGCCTGTATAACAATAATCGCTACTCCTATTGTCGGCTGGAGTGGTACGGAGCTCGCGACTTTCGCACGATTACTAATTTGTGTGTTGAGAGTCGCCGTATTTATTAAGCGGTTAAATTAGGTTGAATTCTAAAGTTAAATTAGGCTGATTCTAAAGAAAATATAATACGCAAGTTTGATGACCTACTACTACGTCACGATTGCCTCGTAATAAAAAAATTTCAACGTTGTAAAGTTCGCTCGCTTCGGCGTGATGCCGCTTGCATTAAAAAGCAACGTTGTCAAAATTCGCATATACGACATTTGTATGTAAGAAAATTACTGGCGATAAATATGCATTGTTAATTTGATTTTAGAGATACGTCACAGATGTAACAGGCATCTTTGCAAAATGGATTACAATTAATGCTCACTTTAAAAGGGCATAAATTAAAAATGAACCTATCGTAGCAGGTAAGAATTATGGAAAACCAGTATATCTTCTAAAATTCACTTTTATTGTACTATGAAATAATAGACAAGCTATATCATCTAATAAAAATTCAAATCAAAATTAAGTTTTCTATGAAGGTGATCAACCTAAAAAAGAAAATCACATAAACTAGCTCAAAATGGTAGGCTTTGTCGTATAATAAGCTTGTTCATTGCTTGAATGTCAATAAAAAAATTATCGTTATTATATTAATTTATTCATGATTTGGTTGGTGGGAGTAATGGGTTGCTATAAGCGCGCTAGTATCATTAAATTTTTTAATGACATAAATTGCTGTTTTTATTTTTAAGTTTGATTAGGCTAATTTTGTGCTTCTAGCTTACATGATAAAGAAGGTTTATGTTATACTATATGTTACGTGACGTAGTTGTCGGCGACAGTTTTTCGTTCAGAAAATTTTCAATTCGCTTCTTTACACAATTTCATTTCATTTATTCGTTTCCTTATTAATCGCCTCACAACCGAAGTCGATTGTCTGTAGAATGTGCTGACAACTATGTCACGTTGCAGCACACCACGTTAAACGCGAAATCGGATCCCTAAAGTGGTGGCGTGGTGCTTATCGCCTGTTGCCGCCCGGGATGACTGAATGTGAAAGAGAGAGAGAAAAGAAAATCGGGGGAGGTGCAGCTCGCGACCGGGCAACCGCGGACAGTCAGTTCGGCGCATACAGCCGCACCACAAAGTACGCCTTAGGCTACGGAATAAAAGCTTCTTTGTTCAATTAATAATTAATACAATAAGGTATAGGAAATATAAAAAAAAAAGAAAATTATAGAAAACATATATTTATCCATCTACGCATTAGTGAAGCATATACTCTAACAGCGAATATAACAGATAAAATTAACGAGTTTTACAAGAAAGATTCATAATAAGGGACGCTTAACAAATTGACTGTACGAGTAATCCACGTGGACTTTCCTGCAGGACTAGGACCAATAAGGTTACAGTGTCAATTGATCGATTGCTCAGGAGTGGAAAATAAAATAAAAGAAAGGGAATAAATTTAGGTAGTAACCATAATTACAATTAACAACTATATTATACAATAATAATTAAAATCTTATGGCATATACTTATATCCTTTATCCATTACGCATACGTCTACATTAAATAATAACGGTTAATTTCGAAATTATCAAGACAAAATTATTTATCTATATATTCTCCGGATGCTTGAAATTATTTGAAAGTGTAGTAAATTCTCTCCCCGTGGATTTTTATAGACTCCGTAAATTAACAAAGATAGGAAATTAATTCAATGAATAATTAACGGCGAACGCATGTGTATCTCGGTATATATACATATATATATATATATATATATATATACTTGTACGTACGGCTACCTTCGCTCTCCGAGCATGCGTTCCCTCTCTTTTTCACTCGTGTGAGTCAAGTGCCGTTGACGTCAGCCTCCTGCGACTGCGAGGTGACCAGCCTACTCTTTGTCTCTGAGTGCAAAGGCATAATTAACTCGCTCGATTAGCGATCACTTCGTGGCAAATAATATGCCCTATTAAAGAACAAATAACGGTGAATTAATAATTTTAACCCTTAACCCTCATCGGTCACCGTGGGTGAAATTCACTTAAACAAAAATATTAACTCCTCAGACTGTAGCTTAGTTTTTGAAAATCCCCTTTTTGATAACTTTTCATTACTTATATTAGATTAAGATAATAAAAAGTAGCTTCTACAATATTTTTGTATCATAATAATTGTTCATTCACTTATATTCATTATTCAAGTAAAATAAACAAACACTCTAAAACTCGACATTTTTCGTGCATTCAATCTTTAAAATAAATATACCTTTTAAAAGGAGCAAAAAAATTTATTTTCTTTACTGATACTCATAGGACATCTTTTAGAATCCTATAATAATAAGATAATTGTCGGTAAACAAACTGCTGTTCGTTCTTCGAAACGGTACATTTAATTTTTAATTAAAAAAATCCGATCAAGAATTTTTGACTAGTACTAACGGATTTAGGGCGAGGGACTAATCCCCTAAGGGAAAAATAAACTAATTTCTGTAAACCTCTGCAAATATCGAATGGAAAAATCCCGGAAAACCTCAAATCGACTCCTTTAGCATTCAATCCTTGTGCGTGTTACCACACATGCCACGAAAGTTAAGTTTCTTATAAAGTGTTCTTAATAAACAACGATTCGATAATAAATTAACGAATTTCTAAGAAATAATTGATAACTAGTAATTCAATAATTGGATAATAATTTAACAATAGTAATTATTTAATTATTATTGTTAATTAATAATTAATATTAATTAAGTATATCAATAATTATATTAATAAGTAATTATATAAATAATTGTATTAATAATTGATTATATATTGTTAATTAATAATTAATGATTTTTACTAATAGAAATTAATGTTTAGTGAGTGTTCATAATAATAACTATCCAATTATTACTAATAATATCAATTGTTTAATAATTATTAGTAGAAAAAAAATAATCAACAATTATTAATAAAAATTAAATTTTTCACTTTCTATAATAGATTAATATTTTTAATATTAATACAATAATCGATAGTATCGGAACTATACCGTACCCTAATAGAACTTCGATATCGTCGTCCTTTCGTTAGACCCTACGTAGTAGGTTGAGGATTACTTTAGTTCGTGAATCTACGCAATACGGGCGTTGATATGCCATATCCATCGAAGCCAGTCCATCCAGAACCCGGCAGCGCATTCTAGATCCAACCCGCAAAGAGCCAGAGAGCAGTAACGGCCTCTAAAAAGGGAACAAGAACCCAGAAGCAAGGTGTCCGCATACTGGAGGATTGAAATAACCATATTCCACATATAATAGAGGAAATCCAGCAACACCGAGGAACATCTCAACGAAGAAGAAAATATATAATCACATATTTCAAGAAGAATAATTACTTGCGTAGATAATAATATTTCTACGCCTGTACCTAGATCTATAAATATAGAAATACTTAATCCGCGGATCCAGCTGAATTATATCTCCTCAGATTATATCTCCTCCACGGACGCGTTAAGCCGCGCGCCAGTATCGTCACATAGACGCGCGCATCGCCCCATAACCCAGACTCAGGGTCATGTTGCAGTGCGGCAGCGAACATGGAATAAAGTCTCAGATTCTGACAACCGGACTAATAGAGTGATTACTCCATAGCGTTAGCGTACGACGGGTATCGACGAATATTAATTGACCGCAAGAGGAATAAGTAGTGGCATGTGTGGTTTCTTTTGTTCTCCTTAACTTTTACCAAATAATTATTGATTGGTACGGGACAATTCTTTATTTGCATAGGATGCTTTATATACATAAATGATTTCCTAGTGTAATAAAACGATAGTAAGTCTTACTATTGTAATTTAACAGAATATTTACGGGTTGGTAATAAATAAGTGATATCCAATAGTAGGCATTGTTATGATTTCATTATTCCTTCAATCGATTTTATCCTTTCTTAAAACTTAGAATATACCTTAGAACTCTGGTAGTTATACAATATTCCACTTCATCAATAAATTATCCCTCGATATTGGGGTACGAAGAGTATTGTACGAACTTACGTCTCCGGTCTCGACAACAAATAAGGAGAGCAGATACTACGATAACCCGATCAATACGGATATCACAAGGAAGCAATTGCGCGCCGCTATATCCGTATGGGCGAATATAGGGGACGAAGGTAAGCGAAGGTACCCTTTTGGCGAGAGTGACACTAATATTCTCGAGGGCAACGACCACAACATTATTATAACGAGTGCGTGAGGTCTTAACAGACGTCACGTAACACTATACCAGCATTTAATTTACAGTGTGTTTATGTGAGTTCAGTCGTTCTTGTAAGTTGACAGGCTTCATATGAAATACATTTTTGTTTGGAGACTTGAATAAGAGAAATATCTTGTTTATTCTCTAGTACTGTAAAACTGAGAAATTACAGTTCTACTCCATTTCTTTTTTAAATTATAGCTACTTAAAAAAAATGCATACACAATGGAATGTAAATATCTGTTCTAAATGTGACATCTTACATTCTAGGAGCAGTATTAAGTATTTAACAAAAACTGAAAAAGAAGACCAAGTGATACCAATGAATGAGCAGTGATGTGAAGAGGCCAGACAATGATACCGTAACCTATGTTCTAACAAGACAACACAATGCAGAGTGCCCCGCCACTAGTGAAATACAGTACAACACAAAAGGTGCAGAGATTGTTGTTTGAAATTCTTAATTTTTATATCAGCTCCATAGAGGTCAGCAGATAATGCTTAACAGTTAAATTATGTTGAGTATTCAACCTGGTATTGAGTATTTAGTCTTTAACAACACTTTATATTAAAATATGTCTTTAAACTGTCTTTATCTGTTTATAAGTAGGTATAATTTAAAAAAAAAAAAAAATGGTGTGAAACGGACATTCTGTAATGTTTCAGTTTTACAGTACTAGAGAATACTCAAGCTATGTCTCGCATGCAAGTGTTAAAATAAAAATTTCTTTCATGCCGATCAACTTACAAGAAAGAAGAAACTCACATTAGCCCACTGCAAATTTCATGCTGGTGTAGTATAACAAAAAGCTTCGTTATTATGTTACTTTGCAGTATAAAATTAGCTTAATTAAACTTAAAATGATTGTTAAAAAAAAATAAATATCATTAGAAACTTTAATGATGTTAACCTTTGAAAAATGCAGACTGTTTTACGTTGTCAATTACTTTTAGTATTATTAAGGTAATTCTTTTTATAGACATTACAGCGGTGAGCAAGCTTATTATACTATGCAGCATCATATTTTGAGTGCGTATATGTATACTAATGTGAGTTCTTTCCTTCTTGCATATTGGTTGGCTTCATACCAAAGAAATTTTTATTCAGACACTTGCACAAGAGATAGCTTGTGTATTTTGTAGTATACTGTAAAACTTTTAAATTACAGAACTTCAGTTTAACACCATTTTTTGTTGTTCTGCCTATCTCACCTATAGATGAGATCAGTGTATCTAATAGCTACGTATGTTTGCTTCTGTCTCATACTTCTCGCTTTTTAGTTGTACTACCAGGAAGCTGTACTCCCGGGAAAAAGATGTAAATCTTCTACCACAACACATCCTACTTCATCTCTCCTTTGGACCCATGCAGGTACTTGGTGCGAATTACGTCTCTTTTAAGTTTTGTGCTGTCACCACTGCTGGTGAGTAACATTCCACATTAAAACTATCTCTATCGGTATGTCAGCTCCTTATTATTTTCGTAGGATTGACGGAAGCTTACGAAGATGCAGGTAGCTCGATCATCTTGTTTTCTAGGTACGTTTCGAAGAAGACTCTGGGTATGGTCAGTAGCGTTTAAATGATTTATTCTTCATTAGATCTATATTTAATATTATAAGTGATCCATATCCGATTAATTCTTCTGATTTGTATTTCTAGATGCAATAGAAAAATAATAATAAAAGAGAGGGCTGCAAGGCACAGGGAGATGCGAGGAAGGCCTAAGGAGAAGCTAACGCAGTTCCACTTTTGAGCAGCACAGTTACTCTTACTGTTGGGGAACTATTCCACTGAGAAAAATTTTGGGCACCTCTGATTTTCTTGTTGCTGCTTCTCGGACTCCTGATATCAGATGAGTTAAAAAATGGTAGCCTGAGCTACTCATGTAGATTTAGATAATTCATCCATCGTTTATATTGTTTACAACGTTGCTCTCTTTTAGAACGCATACCCGCATCACATTGATTGTGTATTCTTGCCCGACGTAGCAACTTCGAAGTACTGTCCCCCATCCGAACGTACAAACGAAAAAAGAGTGTCGACAAGACTAGTTTTGTTTTTTACGCACGACCATCACCTCAAACTTTAGTAGTTTATTGGTGCTACCTCGCACATTCCCGGTACGGTCATTGTCTTTTCTTTTCTCCCTCTGGCTCCCTGTGATTTTCGAGTGTTTTTGTATTGTTTGTATTCATATACAAACGGCTAGGCAAACTGCTACAAGCGACTGCTTGATTTTGAAGAAATCACATATGTTCATTTTCAGGTTCAATAAACAATTGTTCGTCTAACAATTTTTTTTAAAGCCGCTTTGAAATTTGCTTATCACATTGTTTATTTCGAGTTACTATCGTAACCGTTTGTTGAAAATTTTTTAACAAATTTTACATATGCAACATGTTGTGAAGATAGTATTTAGCTTTAATGTAGGTATTACTATGGCCTGTTTCCACAGATCGAGAGAAACTTGATCTGTTTAAATTATATGTGGCTTAACATATTACATTCTTATAATACACGAGGAATGAATAGTTGCATGATTATAATTACGTAGTTAGTGCATGCATTGTTTGTTTAACTTAGTACTTTTGTGTACTAGCAAAAATTGGTAATCTGCAAAATCTATTAAAATAATGCTTATAGTTTTATACTGCATAATATGATCATATTGCAAATGAAGGAATACATTATAAAAAAAAAGAAAATTGTTTGCGTCAATAACAATATCTAAAATGAATATAATATAAACAACAAAGAATATCTAAAATGAATAATATAAATGCTAAAATGACTAGCATATGACCGGTATATAAATTGATACTTTAGATACTACAATGTCATAATACGTGATGAACGAGTTAGAGTAGTATAAGAGTAGTGTATAATTATGTAATTAGTTCATGCATTGTAGTTTATTTAACTTAGTATTTTATGTATAAAAAATATTACAATATGATAAACATATTTTTCAGAATTTCACGTTCGTAATGCTTAATAGTACAAGGTGACTATCATGGAACGCACCACATTGATAACGTTACAGCAAAATATTTAATCAATGAATAAATTCCGGGTAAGGTGCTTTTGAAGTATTTTTGTCTTCTCTATCGATTGGTGCTATTTATTGGGCGGTAGAGCTGGTATTAAAAATTTAGAAATTATTTAACCGATAAAAAAGTTTTTTTTTTACTTTTATTCACGCATTTTCTGAAAGAGCGGAAAAAAAATAACTTGAAATGCATGTGTTTCGCAATAAAATTGCAAATACGTTTATTGCAAATAAATTAACGAAAAGATAATACCAGTGGTTATGTTTGCAACATATTGTAGATATAGCCTTACCCCTGAATAAGAGAACATAATTTATGAATGAAATGGTAATATGGTAAGCGACGTGATAGCAGCGCACTTCTCGGCGTTTGCTAACTGACGCTTCGAAACGAGAGGTTAGTTACACGACTTATTTACATAGCAACGGCATTACCGCTAGTTCTCATAGATGTCACGACTATGACCGTATGGCGATATTGTGGTGGCAAAGGGAGAAGCGGGCGGAGAATCAAAACGCAAGTCAATGAACATTGTAAATATTTTACATAATGAAGGTGTTTCCATAGATTTAATAGAAATAAAAGTCTTTCCAATGGGATTCAATAATCCGTAATTAAGAAAGATACTCAAAAATAAATTCTTATACGTGCGCATTATACGCTATCTATTTAATCAATTGAAGGAAATGCCCGTCGATTTTATGTTAATAATAATAATCATGACACCAACGGCTATTCGGGCAAAGATAAGGAAGGTAACTAGCTTATCAAGCACTTTCTTTATATGTGTTTCAATACATTTTTAAATTTTAGAAGCTATTTGAAACATTAGTGCAGTCAAGAATTTTTTAAAAAGGAGAATACATGGAAAGGGAAGGTGGTAAACTTAAAAGTATAGGATAAAAAACGAGAACGAAAAAAATAACGGCCCAGGTCGGGCTCGAATCGACAACCTTCTGCATACCGGGCAGCTACGTTACCATTTGCGCCACTGGGATGACGATCCTTTCGCGACCCTATATACGCTATCTAAATAGAAAAAATTTATCAAATCAGTTTTTCCCGACAACAAAAATAAGTTAAATAGGAAAACCAAATAGGGTCAATGCACCAACGAAAGACTAGTTAAGGATTTTCCGATTATAGATATTTTTAATATTTAGACATTAATTAAATAAAAATAAGCGGTAAATATTGATTCCACAATACATAAACTTTCTAATAAATGTCAATTATTTTTGAAAAACTGTATAAATAAATGTAAAATTAATTAAAAAACATAAAATATGCAAAGACACCAGTGTGTGACCACCCCCCTTATTTTCAATTTAAGCCATAAAATTTTATTTTGAACATGAAATTCTACAACAACTGCTGAAAATCTTAAAGTTTATGCACTTTAAAATACGAAAAAAAATCGTTTTTATGGTTTTAAACTCAGTGGACACATACTGGTGACTGGACATTCACTGTTGCATTGACCCTATCTAATTAACCACCGAGTCGCGTTGGGGAGATCTAACAGAAGAAATTTCGAGATCTTTCAAAAATGGTGTTCCTCATGTTAGATTTCTGCTGTTAGATCTCCCGAACGAGACTCGGTGGTTTTCCTAATGGCGCTAATGCGTGAAGAATCTCACTATCAGATATGGTAAATACTGTGCAAAAGCATTTCGGGTGTGCCAATAACTGCGTATTCGAGGCACGCGACGGCGTGCGGCTGTTCCTGCAGAGCTGTAAATGGTCTTACGCAATAAAACGGAGCAAGAAATCCACGCGATAGGTTCTATTACTTTGGGCGTCTCTCGGCGGGACCGCTCGACTAATAAACGTGCCCTGCCCGGGCTATTTTATCTTTGTTTACATAAACAGTAATTAAGATATCTTAATAGCCTGTTGTTATGGTTTGTTTACATAAACAAGCAATAAAGAAGCAATTAAGATATCATAATAGCTGTAAATATAAGCAGAGAGGTCCCGTACGGGAATCGGTGACACATTTTCGTCTCTCTCCATAGTAGAATGGTGTTCTCGGGAGGCAGTGATGCTGCCCCTCTTATTATTAGTGTTCAACAATATAGTAATTAATGTGTCTTTATTGATTGTTTATATAAACAAGCAATTAAGATATCTTAATTACATGAACAAACATCAAAATGTTTTTTCAAAATAATTAATAAAACACCGATTAAGATATTTAAATTAATGTTGCTAAACAATTGATAAGAGATTTTTCCGTATCGGGATCGATGACGTCGCGAGCCTACACCATAGTAGAAAGTATACTGATTTATAAATTTAATTAATCAATAGTCTTATTGTTTAAACATAATAAACAATAAAAACATCAATTAAGATAAATGAAATATATGTGCGTGCGTGTATTTGTCCCGTATCGGGATCGATGACGTCACGAGCCTACGCCATAGTAGAAAGTATACTGATTAATAATTTTAATTAATCAATATTCTTATTGTCTAAATATAATAAACAATAAAAACATCAATTAAGATAAATGAAATATGTGTGCGTGCGTGTGTGTGTGCGTGCGTGTTTGTGTGTGTGTGTGTGTGTGTGTGTGTGTGTGTGTGTGTGTGTGTGTGTATGTGTGTAAGAAGATATCGAATAGTATGTTTTTACGTGATATTATATTGTGGTCCTGAAAAGGACCGTTTTGATAAAAAATTAACAGTAAACGATTATTAAAATCGTTTGTACGCTTGTTTCTCTGGAAACGAGAAGGTGTTCTTGGTGAAGCTATTGTGCGATGACGATTTTGATGATGACGACGATGATGGCTGTATAAGCGGCTGCTTCTCTTTATCGCCGGTGTAATTTTTCGTAGCGTTCTTGCTTTGCGGTGGCCCCATACTTCTTGCTTGTTTGACGTTCAATATGAAAATGGTACCTCGCTTTATAACTCGTTTCGCTCATCGCATTATAAATGAATATACTATGCTTTGCATCATATGGTGTAGAGACCATGCGTAGGAACTGGTGACGCCAAAATGGAGTATGCAGAGTATATCTATGATATATGAATTTTATAAGAAATGTTTGGTGGATAGAAGGTAAAAAATAAAAAAGATTGTTGGTTCTAATTAAAATTGAATATATATTGTTTAAGCCTTTGAATAATATTACAAATTAATTTGCGAACATATAATCGTACATATCATGAGCTAAGTTGGATAAGCCAAATGCATAAAATTCCATAAGAAAAATGTCGTACAAATCTTTATTCATATTACCGAATTCCATGTACAACTTCGCTCTATTATTAATTTCATTTTTACGCAATGAACAATATTGTTTAAACGCAGCAGTGTCTTTCAAAATATTTTTCGCTTTTTCAGTGCTTTCTCTCTTTAACTCAACTTTTAAAAACTCAATTACGTTATCGATACCGCGATTTATAAATCAGACACTTTCTTCTAAACGTTTTAGCCACTCATCGACACATTCGCGCACTTCTCGTAGGCCGTTCAAAGTTGCCTGCTGCATGACGATCCCGGGTGGACTTTCGTATTTTCTTTTCTTCTGTGGTGTCTCGTACTGTGAACAACTGTCTGGAAACTGCGTCTCCTCGTCTATTGGTTGCCCTTCGGGAAAGTCTCCTCTGACAAGCTTCGGTGTCGGTACACTAAGTCTCTCGTCGATAAGGATGGACCTCACTCCGTACGCCGTTGTAAAATTGATGTCGTGGTTTGGAAGAAATATTTTGGAAGGCTTACCGAAGTCTTTGTAGAAGGTGAATGAATCTAGTACATACCCCATCATCGCGTCCATTTGGTCGCTGATCAGTTCCCAACTGTTTTTTTCGAGAGTTACGTACTGCAAGAGACCCTGTACTACAGAGTTTCACCACAGCTCTATAAAATCCTGCGTGGTGTTTCAATCCAACAACGACTCTTTTGGAATTTGATTTATTGATAGCGTAGGTTGTAGACAGGAAGAGATTTGGCAGATCCATGTTTTTATTAACTCGCGATGTTACTGCTACTGCTGCTGCTGCTGCTGCTGCTGGTGGAAGGTAGTGGTGGTGCAGCTGATGGCGGAGGTAGTGGTGATGGAGTTACTGCTACTGAAGCTGCTACTGAAGCTGCTGCTGATGCTTCGTTTTTGTCCATTTTAAAGCAAGAGTATACTTAGAGATTGAACGGACACTGGAATATCCACGCGCGAGCGTACTCTCAAATGGAATGGATACTCGTGACTGAAGGCAAGCATGTTGGGCTCCAGCTTTTACACGTATGTCCCCACCATGCTCTGTTTTCCCATTGGCCGATGAATCCGTTACGTACCATTCCCTCATCCAATCAGTGAACGGAGTGATGCCGTTGTAATATATATAATTCAACAAGATGAAAGCGATGAATGTAACATAACCTTACTACCCGTTTCGTATTCGCAATAAAAAAGTACGTTGGAATGACGTGAGCTTAGAGAGTAACGAATACGCGATAAAAATAACGGTTTCCGAGAAAGAAATCGATGAATGTAACACAACCTCACTTTCCGTTTCGTATTCGCGATAAAAAGGTACGTTGGAATGACGTGAGCTTAGAGAGTAACGAATACACGATAAAAATAACGGTTTCCGAGAAAGAAATCGATGAATGTAACATAACCTCACTTTCCGTTTCGTATTCGCGATAAAAAAGTACGTTGGGATGACGTGCGCTTAGAGAGTAACGAATACGCGATAAAAATAACGGTTTCCGAGAAAGAAATCGATGAATGTAACATAACCTCACTTTCCGTTTCGTATTCGCGATAAAAAAAGTACGTTGGGATGACGTGCGCTTAGAGAGTAACGCGAATACGTGATAAAAATAATGGTTTCGGAGAAAGATTATGATGAAAGAAATCCTTGAATGTAACGTAACCTCACGTTCCGTTTTGTATTCGCGATAAAAAAGTACGTTGAAATGACGTGAGCTTAAACAGTAACGAATACGAGATAAAGATGACGACGAAATAAATTCTTATATTTATAAACCTAACCTTACTTTTGGCTTTGTATTACGCGATAAAAATTTCAGTTACAATTGCAGCCGATGTGAACGTATGATATGAAAATAAGCAAAATAGAGATACTGTTATAATATTAACGTGATAATTTCTTGAAAGCATGCAGGGGAATCAGGTAGGTAAGGATGTGAAAAAGAGTCTAACACTAAATGTAAATTTGTTACAAATACAATTTTTATTTTACGAAGAACTTACAAAAGTATACATATTTTACTCTTACATCTATGATTACAAAAAGAAAAAATTTATAATTTTGCGTTACATGTTTGATTACTCTGCCCAGTTCCCAATGAAGTGTCTCTTGGAAGAAAACGATTTATGTAAGGATTCGCCTTTCTGGCTCGCTTTTGTGAAATAACTTTATAAAATTTAGTAGCTATGTTATCGTTTTTGTATGTATTGTATGAAAAGATGCGACAAAACGCGCGTAAAGAACTACCACTACACATATGATGCAAAAACATAATGCAATATTCACCGCACACTTTTGAATCAAAACTTTGTAATGGTTTCTTGTTCCACTGGAAACGCACGCAGTTTCTTCGTAGGCGATCAAGATGGAGTGCTGAGGTGGAGGCGATCCCGTAACTGTCGAAATATACTCCGTATCCATTTTTGTCTATGTAAATGGCAACCCAATGCGATCCTGGTTTATTTGCTGTATCTAGATTGGTCACAATAGCCACAGGTGGACTTAAAATTTTTGGAATGTGATCAGCAGCATACACACCTATTGTATTCGCTCTTACCGCACGTATCGCATGCATTATTGTCCTTGTGTCCATCATGTAATTGATTCTCCCTGAATATATTTGTATTTACAGACTTTTCACTGGGAACGTTCTCAGTGAATACAATGTTGAAGTCGTCGTCATCGTTGTCGTCGTCGTCGTCGTCGTCGTCGTCGTCGTCGTCGTTGTTTGCTTTTACCGCGTGTGTGCTACTGTCGTCGTCGGTTACATCTACTCTACCTGGTTCACCAAAGGGAAAAGACTTTCTGCTTTCGTTACGATACTTGCAAAGAGCAGCGTAAAATCTTTCGCTTTGTATGGTTTCAGTTACTTCGCGCCACTCTTCTGGAAGTATACTGTATAGCCATTTTCTTAATAGGTTTGCTTTGAAAAGTGCACAAAAGTCTTTCTTATTTTCTATATGTTTTTCGATATGACTTGCACACACTAATGAAGTCGGAAATAGTCCTTCTAATTTACTAAACGATGGCGACCTCCACTCTTCGAGGTTTATAACGCACCTTCCAAGCACGTTCTCGAGATACCTTCGTTTTTGATCCCCTCGCACGTAGATATTTCTCCCCTTCTTGACAAGTTTGTAGAGATGATGGCGCAATCGTCGTAATGATACGTCACCTTCGAACCACTCTATTCCGTGTAAGCGAACTGTGCAATAGCTGTTTATCGTCTTTATGTCTGGTGGCAAATGCAAAAAATTACAAGGTGGGCCTGCTATCCAATGACCGACTATGAGCTCTTGCAATGCGATCACAGCCACTTCCTTTGGCAAAAAATTTCTGTTAACGTCGCGAAAACCTTGTATGTCGACAATGAAATCCATGATTTAAGAAGTGAGCGCGAGAGTGTATCGCTATGTAAAAGACCAAATGACAACTGATCCTCACCCGTAGGCGTTTCATTTCTGATATACGCTTATCCCCACTACTCTTGTTTCTCCTTCTTCTTCTTCTTCTTATATTTACGCGCTAAAATCCGATAGGATTTGCCTGCTCGAATCGATTTCCAGTACGTTATCGTATTCTGCGTAAATGATGCAATTTATGGTACTAGTGAGAGCGCCCTCGAATCGCACTTCCACGCGCACGCTACCCAACCGCACAAGGTTCCAGTGTGTAGCACAATGAGCTGATAAATCTGGTGTTAAGTCAAAAGCCGTCAGAAAATTTCCTCGCGCGTAATTGTGACGATTAATACCGTTGCCTTCGTTGAGAAAATGTATATCTGTACCCGAGAATAGCGTATGGTAAGCATCTATGTAGAGACCGCTGTTGCCGGTAAAGCGAGGTTGTAACGGTTTGCTTGGAATTTGCACTCCGTCGATGTACAAAGAAAGATAATTTATCGAAAAGTGTTGAAAATTGAACGGGTTGAATTTACGATTTCCATTAAATGCTTTGTTGTCGACGAAACCTATAATTATTCTTTTAGGTAGCTGCCCGAGGATGACGTTGTCGAGAGTGTCCCCGAGAATTCCAGTGTGAAGCGTGAAAGACTTAACTTCGACGCGTGTAATCGGATACTTGGCTGTAGCTTTAGCTAAGGCATTGGCGTGGCCAAGTAAAATACCGGGACTTATCTTTACTCTGCGTATGATGAGACTGGCTTCTTTGATTTTGACACGGAATTTACCATCATCCGACACATCCATCAAGCAAAATGCATCTTTGCTTCGTATGAGGCGTACTCTCATCTCCACTCCGTTGATAAGCATTTTATCCTGATTAAATACGTCGCAATGCAAATGACCAATCATATCGACGGTTTTCCCTCCAAGTATGTAATGTTGACGATATAGGGCACCTTTGGTAGCGGTAGCATTTTCTATAGGAATATTCGGAGCAGCTTCAAAGTTGTCAAACGTATCATCGTACCAAAGTGCTGTAGTTAAATGCGATTCTTTAGCAGCCGGAGAATAATTCAACAATGATTCAATATAAGCTCTATAGGGGTAGGCGTTGTTGGGAGGTGAAACGAGCTTTTGATTAAAAAAAACGTCGACTTGATTAAATAGCGAATGAAGAAAATTGTTAACTGGCGCGACTTTGGCGTTTTCTGCTTCGCCTTCTGTTGGTTCAACCGTTGCTTGAATATAAAGCATCGTATGCGCAAGGTCTATGTAATGTTCACTACCACTCGGCACCACAAACTCTATGAGGGCATCTCCTTCGTCGCTGAGCGATGACACGGGCTTGTAGTGTAAGAAACTGCTACTCTCTATGGAAGTTTGAGTCGCAGGTAGAGAAAAAATGTCTAACTCACTGGACATACATTCTGTCGAGTGTGAATGTAGGAACGCCATTTTTTCTATTTCGGGCCGAAGATGTCGTTAATATTTCTAAAAGTGGGCTTCTTCCTCTTCTTGTTGACTCTGCCACCTTTTCTTGTAGTTGTTCGTCCCTTCTTCTTCTTCTTCTTCTTCTTCTTTTTCTCGGTGATGCGAACTAATCCGCTTGTCTTCCTCAACTGACGTTTTCGTCTGTGAGCAGGCGTCTTATAACCCGAGCCTTTCATCATCTCAGATATTTTTTCGGCTGCTTTTCTCTTCAAGTTTTTTCTAGATTTTTTGGCTCTGACCTTCACTGCTTCTTTGAAATTGACACCGTTATTCGCCACGTCATCGAAAATATTTAACCCCGCTCGTATGGTTACTTTTCCTACAGCTTTCGCTCCACTGGAGATGTAAGGCAGCATTTTTCGAAACAGACCGCCTAACCATGCTCCCACTCCTCGGCCTCTTTGATAAGTAGAGCCAGCGAAAACTCTCCTAACACCACCACCCCCGACTTGCTCGTCGTCGTAGCACTGAATGTAGTAACTCATATTGGCTATAATTTTTTTTAGCGGTTGCGTTTGAAATGTAGCGTAACCGTCAACGTACCATACTCGAATGGTATAGGATGGCCGTGCTGATCTCTTATATCTATAACTATATTCTGGAAAGTATGATAAAGTAACGGTATGTAATGTATCGGAGCAAAACGCTGCACGTAGTTACAACCAAATTTGTAATTTGGATCTGTGACTGAAACTATACGTAGCAGAGATGCTTGAGTGTCGCCGACTGTGTATGGTTCGCAAATGTCCGTGTAAACGTACATTTGATCAGGGATAGCGCGAGATAATGAAGCAGGTCTAACACCCTCAATGACTCTGGTGCCCTCGTTGACGGTCGTGAACATTCCTTTGGTCACGAAATTTTCAATACCAAAAATACGACAAATTTTATCATTGAATTACGTCACATGAAACTCTTCACAATGGCATGTTCGCTTTATGGCGTAATATCCTAAGCGGCTTTTCATCGACTCCAGTACTTGATGTTGATATATGTCGTTCGATCTATTTATCTCGGCAGCTAGCTGTTCTATTGTTTTATAAATACCGTCGGGAAAGTGGCGAACGTCTTTGCGTACTACCTTACCGCTGTCGTAGGAACAAAACGAATAAGAAGCTTCAGTATTTTGTACGTGGATTATAGTACAAGGCACGTAAATTTCAGCTAGACCTACGAGCCATTCACCGTGTAGCCTAATCTCGCGCTGTAAATGCGTGGTGAAGCAAGTTGTTGTATTATCGCTGAAATACATCATACTGCTGTTACTCGGTAACACCATGTAAAATTCATCTTAGTTCTCCATTTTTTTTTTCAGATTCTATCGAGATCGATCGCCTTTATCCAAGAGTTGAATTTGTCAGGGTATCCTAACCACTTGACTAATAGTTGCTTATTTGCTCCTCGTCCACGCGTACGAACTATGCGCTCCACTTTAAATGTTTGATGGTTTGTGATGCGTTCTCGGCCAACCAATACAAGTTCTTCTGTGTAAAAGAATCCGTCGATAATTTCACCGTTTAAGTCTTCGAGAACGTACGTGAAGATATTCTGTCGTCGCGACACCCTTTTTATCTTGAACACTTCCTCGCTGAAATTTTTTTCATAACCGCGCTCGAAGGTATTTTTAGTCCGACTGATTCGAATGAAGTCGCCCACCTTGAATTTAGGTATCGCTTGGTCGGCCCTCTTGCGGCCGTTTCTCTGCACCGCGCTTTGTCGAAGAGCACGCTTTTGCAAATTTTCACGGGCTTTTGCTGCTTTGTACAGATTTACCTTAGATGGTTTCATTTTTATTCCACTATGCAATGTGTTGTTGTAAGCGTATATAATTTTTTGTACTACGTCGACATACCTTTTTGTATTTTTGTGCGAGAAATAGCGCCACATACGCTCTCTTATTGTTCTGTTGAGTCTCTCAACCACAGCCGCTTTGATATCGGGATTTCGCGCTACCCTAAATTGTATGTCATATTTTTTTAGAAGGCTTTGAAAAACTGAGCCGACAAATTCTTTGCCACGATCGGATTGTAAACACACCGGTACTCGTGGGCTCGCTCTGTCTAGAATTTTTTCGAACGCGCTGGCAACGTTGCGCGCTGTTTTGTCGCGCAATGGTTCGATCCACGCATACTTGCTGAGCACATCCACAACAATGAGAATATAGCAGAAGCCGTCGTTATAGTCTTTTATCGAGGTTAACTGTAGTAAATCACACTCCCACAGATCGTCCACGTTCGTGACGTTGTAGCGCAGTCTCGGAAATTTTCGTTTTATAGGATGATGAAGCGTGTAAGCGTCTTGGTTACTAAGCCATGCGTATATTTTAGCCTTCTCTTTACCTCTCTTTTTATTTACGCGTACGAGATTTCTTGCACCCGCGTATCCTGCCTCGTGCGAGAGATCGTAATACTGTTTCTCGTACATCGTCTCTTTGTGCGTTTGTGTGTGTGTGTGTGTGTGTGTGTGTGTGTGTGTGTGTGTGTGTGTGTGTGTATGTGTGTGTATGAGGGCGTGTGAGTGTGTGCGGTTTTTATATTTGGAATCGTAACCACTTCTTTTACTTTGTTCAGCCTTTCTTCTCCTCGTAAGCACGGGAGAGGGCTCTGCATTCGCGTCTTCCTTATTCAGTCGTCGTTTGGCCGTATTCAAAGGCGCTGTGAGTACTCTGCCAATTTTTAAAACTTCGGTAAAATTCGTCGGAGTATCGGAAATTTTAACAAATTTAGAAAACTCCATGCGTCCAACTGGTGCTTCCTCGTCGTCATTTTTTCCCCTTCTTCTTCTAACCACATCGTTCAGTAATTCTATAATATTTGAACGCTCTACCGTGCGGCCATCTATACTCACTGTACCGGCATTGTTCTACTTAAGACGTTCGGGTGCTACTGTTTTCCAATGACGCAACAAGAGACGCACCTTGCGCTGATACGCCTTGGGTACACCATCGATAATGGCTTCTTCGGTAAGGGGTGCTAGTGTCTCGTCAATTTCGTCGATTTCTCGTAGTGCATCGCTGCTGCTGCTCCGCTCGCTTTCACGGAAAAAGACATAACGTCGTAAAACTTGTAAGTAATTTAGACATTTTTCGTGAACGTCCTTCACCCCTTTTTTCGAGTGAAGAATATCGAACATTTCGGCGTCTAATCTGGACAAATTGTCACCGGGAGTTTGCATAGAATTTTCGCCGGAGAATTCGCTCGGGGCAATTATTTTTGTTGCTTCAGCGGGTGTAGACTGCGCGCGTTCGATTGCATCTTCGGGCACGATTACCATTTTACGAGCACGTTCCATACTGCTTCTCCTATTTACTGCTGCTTTCCTCCTCCTCCTCCTCCTCCTCCTCCTTCTCCTCCTCCTCCTCCTCCTCCTCCTCCACCTCCTCCTCCTCCTCCTCCAAATAGTTTAGATATGAGCGCACCTACGATGGGCGCTAGAAGAGCTGGCAAAAAAGATCCTCCGTTCTGTACTATTGCGCGTTTTTTAGTTTTCCAACTTGATGACTTTCGATTTATTAATCTGCGCAATACGATCTTGTGCTTATACAGCTGTTTCTTCTCCGAATCTCTTAATTTCACTACGCCGTGTAAAACGTTTAATGCACACTCGCATATGCACTTGACGAGCGATTTATCAGCCGTGCGAAGTATGGCCGAACGCTGTTTGTCGTCGCAGTGTGAGAGAGCTTCCAAAACCGCCAAATGTTTTTTGGAAAAATGTTTAGTACAAAGCGAACAGCGTCTAGAATTCATCCGTGTTGCTCCTGCCATTGTTATCTCTCGACTGGGTTGAAGGCTCGCGCATCTGACGTATCTATTTCTTTTTTTCTTCACTCCCCCTCTCCTTCTTTCAATATAATTAGACTATCGAAACTTTGAATATTTCGGTACATAAGCGTAGTGCGTTTTGTCGTCGGGAAATATGCAGGAGCGGAATCGAAATTCGTCGAGACAGTCTTGTGATAAATCGAGAAAAAGATACGTGTGTGGGGTTCGCGTGGCGTCGAGGTAGGCCTCTTGCAGAAATTTCGGATCTTCCGGATATACTTGACGCGCCAAGTGCTGTATTTGAGCGCGATCACGCGGGTTTTTATAGAGTACGAGATATTTTGTGTTCAGGCTTATATCGCGTTGCGATTTTCCTTTGTGAAAAATATTTTGCGTTATGCATATAACGCTGATATTTTTATGATGACTACCTTTCGTAAATAGATCTAGTATAACATCGCACGAAGATTCTCGCATTAAATCATCCAGAATTAATAACTTTTTTTTATCGGGGTCGCAAGAATAATCACTCACTTGAGGCAGATCCTCTCTAAATTCGATACTCGGTGCGTCACACCCGGGTCTCAACTACGTGCGGTAGGCTTCTTGCCACTCGGCGTAATAAAAGAGTATGCGATCAAAGTATACGTTATAGATTTTCGGTAAATTAATAAGAAACTTTTTGACGAACTGAGTTTTGCCACACCCGGTAGGTCCGCACACACAACACGTAAATGGATGCTTCCAACGCGTATCCATTTTCATGAATGACAACAAAACCGAATTTGTTCGTGCTTTTATAGCGATAACACATTTTTTTTTTTTTTTTTTTTTCCAGCGTGAGAAAAACCAACGATCCCCGGGCGGCGGCGGCGGCGGCGCGGCGCGGCGCGGCGCGGTGCTCATCAGCTGATATGCACCGCGCACCGGGGCGCATGTACAAGCTTGTACTCCGCGCGGTATAAGCTGATATTCGCCGCTTTAAGAAGCGAATACTTTGCACGCGCGCGCATATCAGCTGCTACAGCGCGCGAGGCCTCGCGTATGGACAAGAGAGCGCGCGCGCGAGAGAGAGAGAGAGAGAGAGAGAGAGAGAGAGAGAGAGAGAGAGAGAGAGGAAGAGGAAGAGGGAGATAAAAATAACTACAATGAACAAGAAAAATATTTACAAATAAGTCTTATTTTTTATTAATAAAATGTTTTAACGCTTATAGCCAAAAGGCAATGATAATTCTTTTATTGAATGGTAGCGCCGTTTTTTTAACACTATACAACATGTCTTGTATTCGTCTCACGTGATAACATCGTGCTTGGGTGTGCGCCTTATGGCTTTAAAATATAATTTAATATTACCCGCATCGTCGCCATTCATAAAGGTATCGATCAATTGTTTAATACTATCGAAATTTATTTTTAAAGAATTAGCATAATTTAACCTTATCCCTTTGATTTTACAACATTCAAATGTCTGTCCTATCGATGAATCGATTGCTTTATAGGCGTAAAATTTAGGACCGCCCGATAAGAATGTTTCAATATGTGCATTTGGTCCGTAACTCTTCAGTTCGTCCGTCATATCACCTAATAGCGTGCCAAGATGGGGTCTGTATTCCTCGTCCTTCGCGCGCTCATTACAAACGAATATGCAAGAGTCGGTATCAAAGTATAAAACTCGTCGATCTAGTTTCTCAAGATAACCGTACAATTTGACTCGAGCTTGCGCCGTAGTGTATGCTGCGATTACTACATTCGTATTGGACCCCTGTGCCACAGCATCGGTGATATTTTGCCAGTTTACATATAAAAGTTCGTTGTTTACCGGCAACACGCTAAATACTTCTTTTTCCGGCGCAACTAAAAGTTTAAGGAGGGCCTCGCGTGTTTTTACAATTTCGGTCCATTTCAAGTTGCTACGCTGCCCAAATTTTCCCCAAAAAGAATTAAGACAGAGTTTTGCCACTGCGCGCAAGCCAGCATTTTTTCCGATTTTTTCTCTCTCCATTCGTATACCCTCGTCTCGCTCATACTCTAACAAATAACGTTTCTTATCTACTTCGCTCTCGCACCACGATGGCCATCCGCTAGCTTGTTGTTTTATTTTCAAAAACGCGTTCACGTAGTCTGCAAACAATCCTCCTGTGCCACTCTGTTGATCGTATTGCGTTACTTTATATCGCCATATTATGAATATTTCCGTTATTTGATAACCCAACTCGATGGCTTTTCGCAGTTCGTCGGCTACCCATGTCCCCGTGAATTCGCGCTCGTGAGTATATTCGTGAGTACAATCTTCTTGTCGCATCTCCTCGCAACAAGAGCGACAAAGAGCAAAGAGTAATCGTCCATGCATTTTTATTGGTAAGAGAGGAAGAAACAAATTACGAGGAGGCAATATTTTACATTTGATCAAACCTTCTACTCGTGATAAATCGTTGTTATTTCCTTTCGTCAACGCGTCGCACTGACTGCCAACAAATATATCTGGGTGTCCGAGCGGAAACCGGCCTCGTTTACAGATATACGGATATAAAGAGCAAATATCCGTATATCTTATTGTTTCTCCTTCTCTTATTTTATAATGTACAGCTATATTTTCCGTGCGAGCCCCGAAAAACGCGTCTCGCGGATTGAAAACCATTTTGCTTATTAACGGATGATTATTCACATAATTTGCGATCCGAGGATTTTCAATTTTACGCCGGTCAAATGTGCACTCCCAAATTTCGCGAACCTCGTAGCCCAGTGACTTTATTTTATCTATTTTTGCTCGAGTGCTCTCGTATGCCTCGTTGTGAGTTCTATTGTAGGCGGTTAATTTATCGCGTTTGTTTTGAAAACATCGCGGACACCCATGTGTGTAGCACCCTTGATACTCGAATACTATACCTTTATCTGTGGCCGCGACACTGTCGCTTGACGTCGACGAGCTCGGAAGCTATGACGGTGGCAAATATCTATCTACCAAGAATCCTTCGGGTAATCTATACTCGCGGGCCCGACCTGCGTGAATAATCTCTCGCCCGATTTCGCGCTCGCACTCCAATAGCCACTCAACAGCTTTTTGAGAGTGGTTATCAGTGCGCCTGTAGCCAGTAGGCGGTAAAATTCCGATGGTGGCTTGAGAAATTTTTTTCGATACAAATAAGAGCAAGCTGAGGCGATAGTAGTTGCGGAAAAGAAGGGGTCAGTGCCGTCAATATCAAGAAAAATTTTTCGAAAAGCTATACACGCGCGGCGTAAAATTTGTACATCCATGCGACAATACTCGACGATTTCTGTTTTAAAATTGAATACATAGTTTCGTTTGTTCTCTTCGTACCATTTAAAAAAATCTTTTCTCTCATCGATACTCATAGAATTCGGCGCGTAGAAATTCGCATCGGGTAAAGGGCCTGCGTATTCTTGATTTTGTAGAGTATTGAATAAGTGGGGAAAATAACCCTTTTTACTGTTTTCCGGCAAACCAAAAGCAGCGGGAAGAGCGCTCAACTTCATTTGGAAATAGTTTAGACTATCTATGAATTTCGTTCGCCCGTATTGCATAGTAATAATATTCTGTCCACTTAAAATAATACTCGGCAAAACTTCAGATGTACACTCTGACAATTCTTTTAATATGAATTGCGCATCGAATGCTCGTGCATTGTGCGCAATGCATATGATTTGCGCAAATTTTGTCTTATCTCTAATACACAATTCGATCAACTGAGTGACAGGATTCTCTCGAAAAACATGTTCGCGAACGCCGCAAGTATTACACCAACGCGAAACATCGTCATCATCGATGCAATCCGAGCACGCTTGCTGTGCGACACATAAATTTGGAATGTGCAGATTTGAAGTTTCGTGATTAAGATAAGGCTCATCCTGTCGCGTCTCAAAATCATAAAAAACAAACAAAATGTTTTTTTCGTGATTAATCTCATTACTTATCGGTTCCATGTAACAGAATTCGTTGATAAAATGTTTTCTTTTACAATATTTACACCAAATCATTCCGCACGTGTGTTTCGAACGAAAACAATTTGTAACTTTATTGCATCTATTGCAAAGTTTAACTACATCGCACAATTTTTTGTTCTTTTTTTATAAGAGCCATCTTTTAAATGATTATCGTAGCACATATTTCCAAAAAAATTTCTATTACATTGCGAGCATTTAATTAAATCGACATTATCTGTTTTACACGCGGGAGAGACAAAGCACTTGGAACATGTTTTTAAACATTTGTGTTGGTCTATGAAATTAAAACGTTTGTTACAAAAAGTGCAAAAGAATTTAGTTTGCGCAACACCGATTAAATTCAGTATTGTATCATAATGTTTCGCGTTAGAATTATAACAAAGATTAATTATACGTTGTGTTTCACATCCTGTCTGTCTTTCTACAACAGCACGCCCATCAAAAAATGGGGGCTCACCGCTGCCAAAAGTTTTCTTATCGTATACTACTATAGCTATACCAGTGTGTAAATAATAATTTTGAAATTGCTCAATTTCGAAGAAACCTGCTCCCGTGGGTGGTATACGAACATTAGCATCCTGCATTAATTTTTCGGCGCGTTCGCATTGTAGTTTACGTCGACCGTCGCGCACGACACCCCATTCCTTTCGAGCTTCATCCGTATCGTTTGCCCGCAATTTGATATAAGTTTCACCTACAACTAACGAACGCGGTAGGCATAAATTATCGACATTTACAATAGACACTATTGATCTTTGTGTCACCGAATTGATCGTTAATTTTCTCGCTCTACGCGTGCCCATCCCTTCGGGTATACTTACAAATGTAATGTGTAACACAAAACTTTCGTCGATTTGGAAATTTTCATTACTTTGTGTCAGATTTGCAATCAAATCCCAAAGATCAGCGTAATGAAAATTTTCAATCGGTCGAAAAGATAATCCACCTGCGCCATTCGTAAAGTATTCGCTCCTAACGACCACACCGATCAAAAACCTTTCTTCATTCGGTATCAACGAAATAATATGCGCGTGAATGTCGCGCATTGCTGCCTCCATCCAAACAAGGGGATTATCGCAATCGGTAGGCGGGTCTTTGATACGCAGTTTAATACAGCGCCCGACCACTCTAAATCGCTGCACATGGTTTTCGGTTTCGTCTGCCACAATAAATCTTACTCCGGGCGGTATTATGTCGAGATTATTCACCTCCTCCTCCTCCTCCTCCTCCTCCTCCTCCTCCTCCTCCTCCTCCTCCTCCTCCTCCTCCTCCTCCTCCTCCTCCTCCTCCTCTGCAGCATCACCATTGGCTCTGTTCTCCTCCTCTTCGTCGCCTCCGTCGTAATCGTCGGCCATGCCATCATCGTTGTGGCCGTATCCTACTTGCAGAGGTTCTCCGCTCTCTCTTATGCATGAATTTGCGTCTACTGTAGGCGATGGTGGGAGCGATGGCCATACTGAGCTTGTAGACAACGAGTCGTCCGCTGTAATGTTTATTAAAAAACAATTAATAAAAAATAAATGTTTTTTGTTTTCACAATTATAATACCAAAAAGTTAATCTTCAGGTTTTCCGTTGAAACTATCGCGCACGCGCTCCAACAAATCTTGTAGTTCGTTCGACGTATATAATGGAGAATCTTCATGTTCGGCCTGGTCGTAAAACCATCGCAATTCTTGCGCACGCCGAACATGCAAAATTCTCCTCGCGTAAATCAATAGAAATGGTATATCGAAACCCGGAGTGGCCAATCCGTCGCCGCTATTGTTTCTTCTCCGAATAACTTTTTGGAAAAAATAAAAAGTTGTAAAAACAGCCTTTTACATGAAAAAAAATAAATATTCAAATTAAAAAAATTCTTACATTCGTTGACTCGTCGATCTAGAGGACTAGTTTCGTCGAAACTGTTCCAAACGAGACGATGGCTATCCTCGATATTATGAAAACTCCGCTCCGACGGGGGTGCTCTAGTTGAATAAAAATTATGAAGCATCCCTGCGCGAGGTTGGCCGCTGGTTCCACTAGTCGACGGCTGCGGGTCTTCGCTCATTATGGCTCTCTCCACTGCGACCCGTGGTTCCCGATAGTGGTTGAGCGCCAAATTTAATCCGCGCGTTGAAACTGTGTCATTATCTTCTTCATCCAACGAGTCTATTCTAATCATGCTTTCGCTCTCGTTGTCGGATTCTAAAATATTCGAGCGCCTATCATCTTCTTCGTTTGCTACATGGATTATTTGTTGTTGTTGTTGTTGTATCGGTTGTTGTATAGGTTGTTGTATAAGTTGTTGTTGTTGTTGTTGTTGTTGATGTTCTCCTTCTTCTTCTTCGCTACTTGAGATATCGGGTTCGCTTGGGCTCGTTACAGCCTCATTCTCGCTCTCGTACTCTAGTTGACGTGCTACGGGATTTTCACGCACGCTATAGTTCATAAAAATTGTTGACGCGTCGCTGTCATCGGCGAGAAGATTTTCTAAGGCTTGAAAATTTTAAAACATATAACAAATATTTTTTCGTCATAAAAAATGAGTATAAAATCTTTTACTTACCAATTTGTTCGCTAAACGCCGACATCATGTCATCGAGAACATTTGCATTTTCCATGCGTATTTCTCTGACAAATTCGCCCGCTATCATCAACCCCGATCGATTATTGCGAAAAAATCGTTCGTAATAAACGGCGATTCTACGAAGACCGCTATGGGCGAGTAAAAATCGCAGTTCGCGACGTAAAAGCGAATAGTGCACTGTACGCAAACGCCGTCG
Source organism: Torymus aiolomorphi (assembly GCA_036365515.1). Lineage (NCBI taxonomy): Eukaryota > Metazoa > Arthropoda > Insecta > Hymenoptera > Torymidae > Torymus > Torymus aiolomorphi. Next base: position 121,967,907 of record CM070875.1, read on the forward strand.
CCACGAATCTCTACACCTACGCCATACAGGTTGACTGTAAAAACGTAAAGTAGAAGCGATGCGGAAAATAATCTCACGCAAATCGCTATGTTCGTCAATCTGCATCTCTGGCAAAAAAGCGTTACTTCTCGCCATGATCCGCATTGGCACACTGACCTGATGCGTACGCAATGCAGGGTTTTATAATGCTTACGGATATTAGCTCTAGACAAAAAAAATATAATTCAAATGATCCACGCATCTCACCCTTCTTATCTCTCGCTTAGAGGACACAGCGTAAGAACAGAAAACCGTTACGTTTCGGCGAAATAATGAAAACATGAGAAGCACACGAGGCAGGGATTCATATCCCATACACCGACAAATTTTGATCGAAGCTCGAGATATAAATATCATTTCTTCGAATTCAATTTTATTTTGGTGATGTATACGCAGGGTCAGATTTAATAATGCTTACGGATATTAGCTCCAGACAAAATATAATCAAAATGATCCATTCACAATTGTCATCCCTCGCTCAAAGTACACAGCGTAAGAACAGGAAACCGTTATGTTTCGAAGAAATAATAAAACATGAGACGCACACGAGGCAGGGTTTTCATATTGCACAGAGCGATAAATTTTTATCAAAGGTCCAGATATACACATAAAGATATATATGTACGTAACTAATACCCTAACGTACTATCGCGAAAAAACATCCTGCGCACGTATTTAAATTATAAGACGAAAACTGATATAACGTGAGCAGATTCATTTAGGCGGTGCGCTTTTGGTGTATTCTTACACACCTTATTGATGCGGGCTTTTTATAATGGCAAAAACGATAAGGCTGTGGCCAGGCATCGCGCTGGACCCGAAATCGTGCATCTGACACCGTCTCCGCTCGCTATCGCGCTATATTTTTTACCAAAGGTTAAACAGCGGAGGGTACACTCTAATCAAGTCAGAATTCGTCAAAGAGCCACAGTCAAGATGACATGGATCAAGAAAGCATCTGCAGTGACAGACTGGATAGATAATTTAAAGAAAAAAGAACAGGAAATATATTTTTCTATCTTGAATAAAAAACGCGAAATAACATTGCTCCAAAATACAATCAAGAGCGAAGTTCTACTACTGGAAAGCATACGTAAAGAGATTGCGGACTTTTCAAGACACAGAAATCATGCTCCATCAAACTATAATCAGTTTAACATACTAGCGAAATCCTTAGTATGCGATAAAGTATTAGTTAAAAAACAGAAAAATTGTGCGTGGAGAAAGTGTGAAGGGTGTAATATGTGGCTGTGTGGTGTATGCGTTCGAAATTGGAAGCACACATGCTTCAACGCGATTCACCAGTTCCCGCAGCACCAGCAGCAGCAGCACCAGCACCAGCAGCACCAGCAGCAGCAGCAGCAGCAAGAACCCGAGGTGGACAGAAATACACAAGCAGGTGACTTTGAGTACCATGGGTTATATGCAGTAAATGACGAAGAAGAAATATGTGTTATAGATTAATACGGTATGTTGTATACTTAATGTATAAAACTGTGAAAAATAATTTTTTGTAATTTTTTTAAGTTTGTGTTTTAACGTAAAAATGAAATTAATATAATATGTAGAACTATAATGTTTTTATATAAAATAATTTTTTGTAATTTTTTAAGTCAATTTTTTAACATAAAAAACAAAAAAATGATGTAATTTTTTTTATTCTCCTATCTTTAATTGCCATTCCAGTCTTCCACTCTGCGCGCGCGCACACACACACACGCACACACACACACACGCACACACACACACGCACGCACACATATTTCATTTATCTTAATTGATGTTTTTATTGTTTATTATGTTTAGACAATAAGAATATTGATTAATTAAAATTATTAATCAGTATACTTTCTACTATGGCGTAGGCTCGTGACGTCATCGATCCTGATACGGGACAAATACACGCACGCACACATATTTCATTTATCTTAATTGATGTTTTTATTGTTTCTTATGTTTAAACAATAAGAATATTGATTAATTAAATTTATAAATCAGTATACTTTCTACTATGGCGTAGGCTCGCGACGTCATCGATCCCGATACGGAACAATCTCTTATCTATTGTTTAGCAACATTAATTTAAATATCTTAATCGATGTTTTATTAATTGTTTTGTAAAAACATTTTTATGTTTGCTCATGTAATTAAGATATCTTAATTGCTTGTTTATATAAACAATCAATAAAGACACATTAATTACTATATTGTTGAACACCAATAATAAGAGGGGCAGCATCACTGCCTCCCGAGAACACCATTCTACTATGGAGAGAGACGAAAATGTGTCACCGATTCCCGTACGGGACCTCTCTGCTTATATTTACAGCTATTATGATATCTTAATTGCTTCTTTAATGCTTGTTTATGTAAACAAACCATAACAACAGGCTATTAAGATATCTTAATTACTGTTTATGTAAACAAAGATAAGATAGCCCGGGCAGGGCACGATGACTCACCGTCTCTCCATAGTAGAATGTATACTACTTACACCCTTTTTGAAAGAGCTCGAAATATCTGCTGTTAGATCTCCCGAACGAGACCCGTGGATTTCCCTAATTGCTCTAATGCGTGAAGAGTCTTTCTTCAGATATGGTAAATACTGTGCAAAAACATTTCGAGCGTGCCAATAACTGCTAATGCGTGAAGAATCTCTCTTCAAATATGGTAAAAACTATGCAAAATCTCTTTGAGCGTGCCAGTAAAATCGCACTCGAGGCACGCGACGGCGTGCGGCTGTTCCTGCAGAGCTGTAAATGGTCTTACGCAATACAAAGAGGAGCAAGAAATCCACGCGATAGGTTCTACTACTTTGGGCGTCTCTCGGCGGGACCGCTCGAATAGTAAACTCCAGTGCGTACGAATGTTCCGGTGATTCCGGAATATTCGTACACTCTTTTTGAAAGAGCTCGAAATATCTGCTGTTAGATCTCCCGAACGAGATCCATGGGTTTTCCTAATTGCTCCAATGCGTGAAGAATCGTTCTTCAGATATGGTAAATACTGTGCAAAAGCATTTCGAGTGTGCCAATAACTGCATACTCGAGGCACGCGACCGCGTGTGGCTGTTCATGCAGAGCTGAAAATGGTCTTACGCAATACAAAAAGGAGCAAGAAATCCACGCGATAGGTTCTACTACTTTGGGCGTCTCTCGGCCGGACCTTCGACTAATAAACTCCATTGCGTACGAATGTTCCGGTGATTCCGGAACATTCGTACACCATTTTTGAAAGATCTCGAAATTTCTTCTGTTAGATCTCCCCAACGCGACTCGGTGGTTAATGGCGCTAATGAATTAAGAATCCCGCTTCCAGATATGACACAGACTTTGCAAAAGCACTTCAAGTATGCCAATAACAGCGAACTCGCGGCACACTATGGCATACGGGTGTTCACGCTGTTCCGAAACACTGTTAGGCACGAGAAAAAGCTTTAAAAAATCACGCTACAAAATTCATGCTATTTGTAGGCCGGGCTCGATTCTGACACTTGAATAGTGAACGCTCGAACATGTACGTTTTATAAATAGAAATATGTACTCTTTATGAGTTTTTTCGTAGAGTGAAATTAAATACATTTTACTGTATCAAGACTCGTATTCTAATTTTCGAAATGGCAATGAAGTCTATGCGCGCTTTCTCATAGAGGTAAACATACTTTAAATACTTGCGTTTTTCGGTGCACTGGGCTACATGATTTCGTCTTTATTTTTGTGAGACTGTGGCTTTATCACATCGATATTTATGATCTTTCTTTTTAATTAGATAGGGTCAATGCAACAATGAATGTCCAGTCACCAGTATGTGCCCACTGAGTTTAAAACCACAAAAACGATCTTTTTTCGTATTTTAAAGTGCATAAACTTTAAGATTTTCAGCAGTTGTTGTAGAATTTCATGTTCAAAATAAAATTTGATGGCTTAAATTGAAAATAAGGAGGGTGGTCACACACTGGTGTCTTTGCATATTTTATGTTTTTTAATTAATTTTACATTTATTTATACAGTTTTTCAAAAATAATTGACATTTATTAGAAAGTTTATGTATTGTGGAATAAATATTTACCGCTTATTTTTATTTAATTAATGTCTAAATATTAAAAATATCTATAATCGGAAAATCCTTAACTGGTCTTCCGTTGGTGCATTGACCCTATTTGGTTTTCCTATTTAACTTATTTTTGTCGTCGCGAAAAACTGATTTGATAAATTTTTTCTATTTAGATAGCGTATACTGCGCACGTATAAGAATTTATTTTTGAGTATCTTTCTTAATTACGCGTTTATTGAATCCCATTGGGAAGACTTTTATTTCTATTAAATCGGTGGAAACACGTTCATTATGTAAAATATTTACAATGTTCATCGATTTGCGTTTTGATTCTCCGCCCGCATCTCCCTTTGCCACCACAATATCACCATACGGTCATAGTCGTGACATCTATGAGAAGTAGCGGTAATATCAGTTGCTATGTAAATAAGTCGTATAACTAACCTCTCGTTTCGAAGCGTCAGTTAGCAAACGCCGAGAAGTGCGCTGCTATCACGTCGCTTACCATATTACCATTTCATTCATAAATTATGTTCTTTTATTCAGGGGTAAGGCTACATCTACAATATGTTACAAATACAACCACTGGTATTATCTTTTTGTTATTTTATTTGCAATAAACGTATTTGCAATTTTATTGCGAAACACATGCATTTTAAGTTATTTTTTCCGCTCTTTCAGAAAATTCGTGAATAAAAGTAAAAAAAAACTTTTTTATCGGTTAATGAATTTCTAATTTTTTAATACTAGCTTTACCGCCAAATAAGTAGCACCAATCGATAGAGAAGACAAAAATACTTCAAAAGCACCTTACCCTGAATTTATTTATTGATCAAATATTTTGCGGTAACGTTATCAATGTGATGCGTTCCATGATAGTCACCTTGTACATTGTGTGCCAAGGGTGTAAAGTGGGTCTTTTTAGACAGAGTGTGGGGTTGCAGTACGAGTCAAAGGGGAGCTAGCACGAGCCGAAGGCGAGTGCGTTTGCGAAACGAAGACGAGTATTGCAACCACACGAGGTCAAAAAATCCACTTAGCGCTTGATGCAGACCATATTTGTTGTACTGCAAGTATAGATTCTTCCATTTTTTCAAAATATCGATGATTTTCTTAGACAATCTTGAAAACTCCATTCAAAAATGACAGCGGTCGCTTTTCGATTTTTTAATGCCCGCTACTGTTAGCAGCGGACGCTTTTCGATTTTTACCGCCCGCTACTGCAAGCAACGGGCGGCTGCCGATTTTGATCGCCCGCTACGGCGAGTAGCGGGCGCTTTTGAGTTTTTACCGCCCGCTGGTCGACAAGTAGTCGCTTTCGGCTCTATTAATAGATTCAAAAAACGCGAAAATCGCGCTTGCGGTACAAAAAATAATTTATTATACTAAAATCAACATATACTTTCTAACGCGCGCGGGAGCTAGGTAATTCGGTATTCGAATTACCCGCGCCGAGAAGACGTGCTCACTGGAGGCGCGAGCGCGCGAGCATCTCGACCGGATTATAACGGTCTTGCGTCGCGTAATATGCACGTCGCGTACCTGTGAAGCTGCTACAGCTTTATACGAGTCACGGCAGCCATCTTCGTGTGTGCTACCTTGTAAGCCACATCGTACGACCGCTCTCTCCGAGTTTTTTATCGTCCGCGCCGAGGATACAGTCATATCGTGTGTGGTAAGAGTGGAGGTGCCGATTCTTGTGAGTGCGAGAAGGAGAGAGATAGAGAGAGAGAGCGAGCCCGCGCCGCGTGTGCCACAAAAGCAAGCGAGATAGCAAGCGAGGAGCCGGCAGCCTGCCCGCCTGCTGATCCGAACCAGCGAGTGAGAGAGAGAGAGAGGGCGCGCAACTACTGTGCGAGCGACAGAGAGCGAGAGAGAGAGAGTCGAGTGCACCGGCTGCTCCTTCAATACGTAAGTTTTCTACTCTCATCTCTCGCGTTTATTGTAAAGGCTTGCACGGAAATCGCCCCGTGCAAGTTTTCTGTGCCGTGTATGTGCGGGTGTGTGTCAGCACGCCGCACTTTAACAGCGCGCGCGAGAACAGCAGCTTCGCCGCGCGCCGTAAAGTTTGCGCGTCTAAACTGTACCCGTCGCGCGCGAACTAACTTATTGTTCCTAACAACACTAGCGTTGTGTTTGTAAAGATTAAGTATTTAAGACAATGTTAATTCTCGTTACTCGTCGCGTTGTTCTGTATACAACCCATCGTTCTCCCCGATACCGCCACCTCCGCAGCGAAACGACTCCACCGGTCGTTTTCATATCTGAGCATGCGCTTTACTCTTCGAGCGCGCGCTTTTCACTCAGCGATCCAATTAGTTGGAAAGCGAAGTTCGTGTGTGAACTTCGCGTTGTTTTCGGGATTTCAGGAGCAGATCCCTGGGCAAGTAATTTTAGTCTGACACCCGCGGCACCGTGTTTTAGGTATCGCTGGACTGTGGCTTTTTGGGATTTTCACCTACTAGCCATCCCGTTATAACTGGCGCCACAACGTTTTGGGGGTGAAGAAGGACCCGCGGGGCGTACGTGATTCGCGGCGAAGCTTGGCGCGAAGAAGCTCAGCAGCGTAGCTGAGCGTAAGCTGCAAAGAAAGGCTTTTCGTCCCGCAGCTCGTAGGCGCGTGTGCGTGTCACAGCCGTGCTGTTGCGAGAGTGCGGTCGAGAGGTTTGGCAAACGATAGCCAAAAACCCTCGACCTAGAGGGCCGGCGAGGAGAGATCTCGATCGCGGTAATTGTTGTTGGTTAATTCTTTCTAACAATTAAAATTTTTTTATAACAATTAAAATTTTTTTTTAACAGCAATAATTTTTTTTATCCATAATTAATTTTTCTTAATTAATTTTTTTTTCGACTCGATAATTTTTTTTCCTATTTTTTTTGCTCTCGTCTTCCGTATATGTATTATTTTCTTTTTGGACGAAAAATAAAATTTTTTTTCTCGTGCAGTTCGTGGGAAATCGAGAGAAAGTCGACAAGCACTCTCGGAGCAGAAAGTTGACTGTGCGCCCAAGTAAAGACTCGAGCACGAAAATCACCTCGACGTTTAAAATTGTTTTTTACTTTTTTAGGTGAAAATTATATTTATTTTTGTGTTTTTTTGTAATATTGTCCGTTTTGTCACATATATATATATTTTCACATATATTTATTCTAAAATTACAAGTGCGAGCAGTTGAGCGTAATTAATTACAAATAGTAATTAATTACAGAAATAGCTTTTATTTTTTTAGAGCCGCATACGGGAAACCCTCGTGCGATATCGAGGTTAAGAGCAACCGCCGTAGCTCTTAGAAAATAACCCGGGTTCGCATTGAAAAAGCTAGTTCACGGGTTGAAAAGGCAAACTCTCTCTGCCATCACTCCAGATACTACTCACGCTAGTAAAATAAGTTCGTGGGGAAGCGCACGGCCAATTGACACCATGGCTCGATCACCGCAGTTTGCGGAATCTGCGATACTCAATTGAGCGTGTACACAGCCCAAAGAGAAGATTAACGAGGCCATGCAAGCCGTTGGACTACAGCAGTCAGATCTTCAGTCAGTGAATATGTTGACAACGATCAAGTGGCTTATGGGCGATTATAGTGCCGTCAATTTCGAGCCAGAGCCGGAGTTGCCGGAGCAGCAAGCGTTTGCCAAAAGCGAGCAGTCCCAAAGGGCGTTCATCGACTTAACATTGATGAACAAGTCTGGGTCGACTATTATGGATCCCAATATCGACCTACACCTCCGGCACCCGTTCACCACGCTCCTTGATAACCCGATAGTGAAGCAGAAACTCTCGAAGTCTCGGGGGATGAACGGGCCACCACAAGCACATAATGCAGTGGTGGCGCCAGCGAAAGAGGCAAACGGCCAGGAGGGTTCCGGAACAGAGCTATTGAGCTCCAACAGCAACAGCTCCAACAGCAACAACTGCAACAGAAACAAGTGCAGCAGCAGCAAATGCAGCAATAGCAACTGGAGCAGCAACAGCAACAAAGGCTGGAGCAACAGCAACGGCGGCAACAGCAACAACAGTAGGAGCGGCAGCGACGGCAGCAGGAGCAGCAGCAGGAGCAGCAGCAGCAGTAGCAGGCGCCCCTGGATGAGCAGCGCAGGCAACGACAATACCAAGCCCAATGCTGCCGGAAACCAACAGGAAAACGGCCAAGGACGCAGGTAAACGCTGCCACATGCCCCCCCCCCCCCCCAGCTCTCATCAGAGACCGAGGGTAACTCGGTCTAATCGTCTGAAGTGGAGAGAGAAGAAGTGCCCGCGATTCAACCGAATGAAGTCCACCAAGAAACTTGGTCGCGATGGTGGCTTCAAGTAGGTGTTAGCCGGTTACAGACTACGAGCACTCTTCGATAAAGGAGCTTCCTGGACTGGGATGAATTTCATCGGCCTACAGCTCGCTACGGCCTGTGGAAAAGAGTTAATCCCAGCCAGCGGCCTAACGGCACGGGTGGCAAACATGCAGACCATAGCAGTGGCTGGCTATATGTATCTGCCCATGGCCGTGGCTGGCATGTGCAAGGACGTATGCTTCGCAATAATGCCAGATCTAGACACGGAGTGCTACTTGTGGGTAAACTTCATTAAGAATTTTAGCGCCGTCTTAGACCACACAGACAACACGCTGCATCACAGGGATGACGATGCAAATGTAAAGTGAAAAGTAGCCGCCATAACCGCAAACAACACCGTGTCCGTATCAGCTATAGGGTTGGCGGACCCAACAGAGAAACAGCGCAAAGGGGTAGAAGCATTAGTAGCTCTGCTGATCGAAAACAGCCTGGCACCGCTAGGTTGTACTTCGTGGATCGAGCATGCAATAGATGTCGGATCTACAAGACCCATTAAACACAAGTACTACCCTGTATTTCAGAAACTCAAGGAAGAGATGTACAAACAGGTGGAGCAAATGCTAGTCGCGGGAATAATAGAACCCTCGACAAGCGGCTGGTCAAGTCCAGTGGTAATGGTACGCAAGTCCAACGGGAAGTTCCGTTTCTGCGTGGACTTCAGAAAAGTGAACGCAGCGTCAAGGCCAGATGCGTACCAATTACCATACATGGAAAATATCTTGAGCAAACTGCAGAAAGCGCGATACATCTCCACGTTGGATTTAAGCAGTGCGTACACCAGATACCACTTAACCCGGAGTACAAAGAGACTACGGTCTTCACCGTGCCAGGTAAAGGGCTTTTCCAATTTACGGGAATGCCTTACGGTCTTTCGTATGCCGGAGCGTCCTTCCACAGGCTGATTGACAAAGTCATCGGCCCCGAACTGGAACCTTTTGCTTACTCGTATCTCGACGATATAATAATAGCCACAGAGACATTCGATGAGCATAAAGCGGTTCTAGAAAGAGTTCTGGACAGGATACAGGACGCGGCCCTCACAATAAATCGCGGGAAGAGCGTCTTCTGTTGTGATGAGGTCCAATTTCTCGGGATCAGAGTAAATAGAGATGGTTTTCAGTTGAGGCGCTTCTTAGGAATGGTCTCGTGGTATAGAAAGTTTTTATTGAACTTCGCCACAATTGCTGAATCACTGACCGAACTAATGAAAAAGGATCGGAAATACGAGTGGTTAACAGCACAAGAAGAGGCCGTCCAAAAGCTAAAAGTGCTAGTAGCTTCTGCACCGATCCTGCACAGACCGGTATCTAAAGCGCAGTTCATGGTGCAAACTGACGCGAGCGACGCAGGTCTGGGAACGGTGCTATACCAGATAATTGATGGCGATGAGAGCCCTAGAGTTCGCTAGTCGAACTCGGAGCACAGCCGAGAGAAATTATAGCGTGACGGAATGAGAATGCCTAGCATTTCTCTGGGCAATTAAAAAGTTCCGTCCGTATATAGAGGCTTACGACTTCAAGGTTATCACGGACCATATCAGCTTAAAGTGGCACCGTGACCTCCAAAACCCAAACGGCAGGTTAACTAGGAGGGCTTTGGAGCTGCAGAACCACAGTTTCATGGTCGAACATAGAAAGGGCTTGTTGAACAATGTCCCAGATGCCCTTTCTCGGATGTCCGAGGAAGGAGAGCAAGCGGTCGCCGCACTAGAGCTCAAACGCGATACAAACGATCAATGGTACCTCAAGATCGTGAAAGAGGTTCAACAACGGCCGTGAGACTTCCCCGCGTTCAAGCTGGCGGGAGCGAGAGTGTACAAGTACGTAACAAATAAAGTCATATACGAATCTCTCGGCGACGACGATGCATGGAAGTTAGCAGTCCCTCACGAAAAATGACGCGAAGTACTGAGAGAATACCATGACCTTCCAACTACTGGGTACTTGGGCCGCGAGGAGACTCTAGAGAGAGTAAGGCGGAAGTATTATTGGCCACACATGTCTCGAGATATGTCCAGATACGTGAACCAGTGCCAAATTTGCCAGCAGTGCAAAGTCAAACAGCGCGCTCCAGCAGGATTTGTGGGACGTTGCATTACAGAGCGTCCATGGCAAATCGTGGCCAGCGACATTATGGTACCCCTCCCTAAAACCAAGCACGGCCACGAATACATTCTCATCTTCCACGACCTGTTCGCACGCTGGATTGAAGTAATTCCGATAAAAAGGGAAGGTGGTAAATCGTTAATAAAAGGACTCGGAGTCCCGTATGTGGTTTTCTCCAATAACGGGACTGAATTTAAGAATGCACCCTTGGTGGCATTCTTAAAGGAGAGAGGGGTGCATCACACGTTTACACCTCCATACCACCCTCCGGCCAATCCTGTCGAGTGTACGAATCGAACGGTGAAGACAATGATCATGTCTTACGCAGAGGAAAATCACTGGTCATGGAATGAGAAACTGAATGAGCTGGCTTTCTCGTACAATACAGCCGAACACAGCTCTACAAAGATAAGTCCTGTCATGCTCATTTACGGCCGATAGCCTGACACGCCGAAGACACTAAGGTGGGAGGTAGACAGGCTAGCCGAAGGGCAAGGGCAGCAAGAGGCGATAGATAATTGGGTAGCACGCATGGATAAGCTACGCGAATTGCACGTTCGGGCGGCGGCCGACGCGCAAGCGGAGACCAGCCAAATACTATGACGTTCACCGTCGACCTCCAGAATTCTGTCTAGGCCATCGTGTATGGAGAGAAAATAAGGTACTATCCGCTGCAGCTGAGGGGACTTCTGCCGAATTAGCCCCGAAGTACGCGGGGCCATACACGATTGTGAATATTCTAGGCGAAAACATCTACGAAATCCTAGGTGAGGATGTTTGGATGATACGTCCAGTCCATGCGCAACAGCTCAAGCGGTACCGAGCCAGTGGGCAATGTAGTTAGCCAGCAGGATGTACAGCCTCGGGCGACGGCTAAGCGGTGCGGTCCACCTTGTAAGACCGCACTATTAGTTAGGCCAGGAAAGCGTGCAAGCGATGGCCGGCCTACGCGTGTAGCCGGTCCAACAGAGCACAAGCGAAGCCCTGGGAGGCCAAATGGCTCGAAGAAGAAACCCGCACTCGCTGATGCCGGGCCAATTAACCGCCGTCGAACCCGAGCTTCCAAAAAGCGCTAACTGTGCCGTCCAAGAATGGTTTCGTCCGTACTAACCCCCCCGTGTTCGTCCTTGTTTTCCGATCCTCATACTCACCACTTTCCGAGATCAGTTTGCCTGTTGCAGGACATGCCTGTTGCTGGCCTTACTCCAGAGGTAGCGGAGACGGCGAAGCAGGTGATCGCTGGACTAATGCAGTGTTAATCTGACCCCGCCGTCATCGACTTCCTGGAGTGGGTGATGGAGGGCGTTGATGCGGTGACACTGGCACCTCCGCCAATGGAAGAGCCCTCCATCCTCGTGATCGAGGAGATAGAGGCGCCGGAGCCAAGAAGGGGACCCTCGGAGCCGGCCGACGCAGGCGCCGGTCCGTCCCCGCTTCGACGACCTCGTCCCCAGAAGGTGCAACGGGAGGAGAGCGGGATTCGGCTTGAAGAAGAGGGACCAGCCGAGCCGACTGGTGCAGGCCGAGTCCTCAAAGAGGAGACGGTCCGAGCCCAGCATTGTGCACCGGAAGTTAACGGCGGCGCGGCTCGGACCGCTAAAGGAAAGGGAGGAGATGCTCCGACCCAGGCCCCAAAAAGAGTACCTACCGATGAAGTCGGTGCGGCCTTGGTTCCGGTGGAGCAGGCTCTTGAGAAGGCGTGGCACCTCAGGAAGTCCTCGCGCGCTGCGGAGGACGCTGTCCTAGCCACACTGGAGGTTTTTCTCCAGTGCCACAGTAAGGCCGGCGAGCGGCAGGCCGGCAAATGGATAGGAATGGCCCAAGGCTGGCGCGAAGAGCTCGCGGCCGCCGCAGAGGCCAGGGCCGCCAGGCTGCGCCGCGCCGCCTTGCGGAAGGAGGAGGAGGAGGCTCGTCTGGCTCGTGCGCAGGAGCGCATGGAAGAGGCCAGGCGAGCCAGAGAAAAGGCAGTGGGGACGGCGCGCCTGGCTAAGGAAGAGGCCCAGCGCCGTCTCCAACAAGAAGAGGAGCGCTTCCGGAGGGCGCTCGAAGAGGAGAAGGCGGCCCAGAAGGCATTAGACGCGCTGGCGCTTCTTCGGTGCTTCATTTGTAGCGAGCTTGGGGTAACAAAGTCCAAGAACTGCCCCAACCAAGCTTGTCACAAGGGGCGCCGTACTCGCCCCCGGGCCGACTGAAGACAGGCTAAGCCCCGAAGAGGTCCAATTGTTTTTTTATTTTTTTTCTTTGTTAATAAAACGAGGAAACGGAATTGGTGACTCGGATTCGTCCATATCCCTTCTCCCAAATTCCTTCCTGAACAGCTTCACCGAATTAACCTTTTTTTCAGGTACGACGACGATCATGGATGGCAGAGCTGCTCACGGTCCCCTAAGCAGCATCTGGCGGGGGGGGGGGGGGGTGTAACGCGTGCGCGAGCTAGGTAATTCGGGATTCGAATTACCCTCGCCGAGCAGGCGTGCTTACTGGGGGGCGCGAGCGTGTGAGCATCCCGACCAGATTATAACGGTCTCGCGACGCGTAATATGCCCGTCGCGTAACCGTGAAGCTGCTACAGCTTTATGCCAGTCACGGCAGCCATCTTCATTTGTGCTACCGTGTAAGCCACATCGTGCGACCGCTCTCTCCGAGTTTTTTATCGTCCGCGCCGAAGATACAGTTATATCGTGTGTGATAGGAGTGGAGGCGCCGATTCTTGTGAGTGCGAGAAAGAGAGAGCTAGAGAGAGAGCGAGTCCGAGCCGCGCGTGCCACGACAACAAGCGAGACAGCGAGCGAGGAGCCGGCAGCCTACCCGCCTGCCGATCCGAACCAGCGAGTGGGAGAGAGAGATAGATAGATAGATATCCTTTATTTACCCAGAGGCAAAATTCCAACTTTGTTATAAAAATATAAAATATACAAAATATAATAAAATATACAAACTAATATATACAAAACAAAATATACAAAATATACAATAGAAAAAAACCGCTGCTAACTGCTTTAGCAGAATTTTTTCTCAAAGAGAAATAATAAATTATATAAAATAATATTTTAAATGAATATTTTAATATAAAATTTCATTTTCTCTGCATATCTTACTTTCCATAAATACATTATTCAAAATAATTTAGAAAATTATATTTAAAATAGTTATGTAATAATAGAAAATTATTTATAATCCATAAAATTATTTAATTTTTGTAAAAATTTGCTACTTTTTCAAATCCGCATTTTTAAGTCAAAAATAAAACGTGACTAATTTTAAAACACTTTGTTGGCCTATGTTATTGTGACTAAAGAAATATGGACCCACAGGTTATAGACTCTTGATTTGTCCCCGAAATAGTGGATTCGTCCATTTTATTATGAGGACATTCCCCATACTATTGCAATGTCCCCGAAGTATGGTGAATGTATACGTTTTTGTCCCCTTAATAGGGCAAATATATATATATATATATATATATATATATTATACTGAAACAGGAAACCGGAAGTGGGAAGAAAACGATCTGATCATGAAACATGGAGAAATCTTAGAATCGGAAACCAGACATGAAAAATTTCACTATTTAATATCTCTAATACGAGAGCATATTTTTACATGAAATTTTTTGTGCAGCATAGTATAACAACATAGCATCTAGTTATATTAGTTTTAGTGAAATAAAAACGATTGAAAATTGCAGTGAATATTTCAAAAATCTCGGGCACCCATTTCAATTTATATGTAGCGCGCTCGACCCTTAGGCTTCTTCTATACTTGCCTTCGGAGCGCTCCCGCGCTCCTTGATGTCTAAGATAACTTTTTTAACAAAATATCGATATTATACAAACAGCACAAAGAATTATTGATAAAACACCTTAATCTTTTTTGTTTCTTAACCGATTTTAATTTTCAAGGTCTCGTTTTGTTCCTTAAGTAATTTCATTTGGACTTGCCCAAGGAAAAATTTAAAATTATTCAAAACTAAGAAAGTTATAGCCAATTAAAAAGAAATATTTTTTTAACCCCGTCAATGAATATATAAACAATTGGATAGAACTTTCTTGGTTTTGAATAATTTAAAACTTTTCCTTCGGCAAGTTCCCATGAAATTACTTAAGGAACAAAATGAGACCTTGAAAATTAAAATCGGTTAAGAAACAAAATAGATTAAGATCTTTTATCAATAATTGTTTGTGCTGTTTTTAAAATATCGACATTTCGTTAAAAAAACTATCTTAGTAATGTAAAATATAATTTATTTACAATACATTGACTATTTCTATCATTTTGAATAAATAAATCACATTTCAACTATGACTTTTTAATCTTAGGTACCCTCTTCATTTAGCACTGCTTTGACTACGGATTCATGAAAGAACCTTAAAGATATGAATATTTATATGAAAATAACGATGTCTACACTTTTAACTGCAAACCGACGGGCGCACCAAGTATGTATGGGAGATCGGAGGACCACCTCTACTAGAGCAGCTCTAGTCTTCTCTTGTCCTTCGAAGATTCGTAATATTATAGGAAGTTTAGAATTGAGAAAGAATAATGAAAAATAGATATATGCTGGTCTATGTAATTTTTTATATAGGCTTTGACTTTTCTTAAATATCTGAAAAAATTCTTATGAATTTTAGAAATAGAAAGAAGGCATTATAGTTATAAAATTAAAATAATGTTCGCCACACGGGCGTAAAGTGCGTAGGTTCTATAAAGTTTTGTAGGTCTATGTGAGCTATTGGGCCTCTTGGGCGTTAAGTAGTACTTCATGCCCGCTGGCTGAATAATTTTGAAGTTACAACGTGGCTGTAAAATGCAATTTTACATGCAAGATACGAAAATTTCTAGTATGTCAGTTAAGTTAACTTATGGCCGGATACATTTCTGAGAACAGTTATACAGTGGTTACGGAGAGTGGTTTGCATTTCTTGAATATCGATAATTGATTTCACAACTTTCATCTGTTTGATTTGCAGTGAACAATTTGAATGTACTTACATTTAATTTGTTTAGATGCATTGACTCAAAGAAGTAGAAGACATTTTTACTAGTATTTATTTGATTTCTTTTAAAAAATCATAAATATTATTTTATAGATTATATAGAAAAAATTTCTACACTTGCCTTATTTTATACTTTCGTAGAAAGATTTATTAACAATATTATTATTTGTACAGTCATGAAAAAATATATTACCATTTGTAGAGAGTTCGTATGGAAAATGTTCAAAATTTGTTAACAAAAGACTCTCTTCCATTTAAATTACTTTTATAGGCGGTTTCCCCATAATTTATCGAAAACTTTTCTATACAATACAGTAATACATCATTTAATTTTCACAAAAAAAATATATCATGAATAGAAATAGCTTCAATTTTGTTTCTTACGGGGGTCATAGACCTATAGGCTTTTGAAGCAAAAATCACCTGAAAAAATATAATAAAATATAATTCATTATATATACTAATAATATATTATAAGTAGGCACAATTTACGATAAAATGATCCGAGATATAATCTCTATACCGATTTTAATTGTCAGGGATATTGCATTGCCAAGATATTGCATTGTTACAGCTTTTTGAAAAAAGTATTCTATAGATTTTCATGGGACAGGTCTTAAAATACTTGAAATTTATGCAGTTACGGATCTAAAAGTTAGAAATATAAGATTTCCTAAAGCAATTATGTTTTTATGGAAAAAACTACTTTTAATTAATGAATTATATGAATTTTTATGTCTTTTTGTGATTTTTAGCATTTAAAAATTATTTGCTTTTGGAAATCTTATATTTCCAACTCTTAGATCCATAACTACATGAATTTTAAGTATTTTGAGATTCGTCCAATGTAAAATTAGTTTAAAGATTGTATCTTGGGCCATTTTATCAGAAATGGTGCATACATAATATATTATTAGTATACATAACTAATTATTTATCATTATATTTTTTTAGGTGATTTTGGCCTCAAACGCTTTTAGGTTTATGACTCCCCTAAAGGAATTACTAGCCATGAAACGTTACCGTTATTAAAAACTTCCTGAAAAAACTGTCACGGAGTTTTATTCTAATGTCATTTTCTTACCTCACTTTGCTCAATGTCTAGTTTACGGAAATATCGTTGCTCACCAATTATCCAATCTTGTACCACTCTATGGGAGGTTTCAGGGTTGATAATCCTGAAAGAAGTAATGTTTGTTCCACCATGTTTAAACTCACTCAAGTTAATTCCATGTAAGTCCTGAAATTCAATATAATTGCTGTAAAATATGTACTTTTAATGTCAGAAGCCTTATCAGACTCAATAAATAAGTCCATACTTTGTTTCTACGTATACAACTCAGACACCAATATTTCACAAGTTTTTACGTAGACTTATTCTTACGTAAGAACTTACATAAGAACTTATGTAAGAACTTAAATAACAATTAAAGTAAAAACTTACATAAGAACTTACTTAAGATCTTACGTATAAATTTTAAACATAAAAAAAGTTTGTCCATTCCCTGTTAATAAAAAATAGCTGCGAAATTAGCTGACTTTGCGATCCATATTTTGAAATAAACCAGCGAAAATATAAATTAGATAAATAAATGCGTTTATTTAATGGCAACTGGAACAATGACACTTTATCTAATAAAAAATTGTAATAAAACAATATTAATTATAACAGTTTAATAAATTGTGGCAATGACATATTTTATTAGGTAAATACATTACTGATAAATAATGTATAAAGACATAAAAACAATCATACAACATACTATAAAGGTATGCATTAACAGTACTGTATATACCATCATGGATATTTACAATTTTCTCGACGAACCCGCTGAAAATCATTACCTCGATGATCTCGAATCAACCTTGATTTGCCTCGATTCTACCTTGATTTGCCATGATTCGAGGTAAATCGATACATAATCAAGATAAGTCAAGGTAAATTCGAGGATATCGAGGTAGTTATCGACGAGCCGAGTGCGCCCACGTGTAGTCGATATTCGTAGCTTTCAGGAATAGTTGGGACCACAACGTTGCCAGCGTGGGGAGGTGACACCTT
This sequence comes from Torymus aiolomorphi, assembly GCA_036365515.1. Taxonomy (NCBI): domain Eukaryota; kingdom Metazoa; phylum Arthropoda; class Insecta; order Hymenoptera; family Torymidae; genus Torymus; species Torymus aiolomorphi. The sequence continues at coordinate 121,985,513 of CM070875.1, forward strand.
AGCCATAATACCGTCATTGAAATAACTCAACCGGAATTTCACGCCAAGTCGCATGTAACAAATAAAGTTAAAAAGCTCTCCCGAAATTTCTAAGTTGTGACTAAAAAGGAAGTACTTGCCGTGACGAATTTTTTATTTTTTGACAATGTTATCAGAGTCTTAAGTTATTGCAATCCAAGCTGTCCTTTTTAATTAATATTTAGGGTTCGAAAGAGACATGTGAATCAACGCCACTTTAATATGCTCATGTGACGTCGGTCGTCACCTAGTATGACGACATCTGTCATCAACACAGATTCTAGTCATTTTTCACAATCAGACACGCTAATGTATATCGCGTATGGTAGTATAAAATTGCGGTCGTCGTCAGCACTCCTGTGAACGCTTGCCGAAATCGATGTGTAAGCGCCCGACTTACGCGTAATACTAATTTCATCGTTTCATCTTCACCTCGGGTATCAAACCGCGCGGAAACGAGGAGACAATGTTACTCTCGACTTCCTCCGGCATGTCTCTGCATAGTCGCTCAAACCCGAACTACCGGAGCCTTGGATACCCGCTGCAGGATTCCAGCGTTACGAGAAACACTCCAAGAACCAACAGAAAGCGCTGTCCAAGTTCCTGCTTGGATCCGCTCATCACAAGACCATCCAGGATGGAACAAGGGAACGACCATCATACTAAACATACTACTTAGATTTGTAAGTTGCGCCAAAAACTTCGTTACAACATTGTATCAATAGCGCGTTAACTTCAATTGATAAATTCTGTTTACACTAAAAGCTTCGATACTGTATAGTATTAACGCGTACTCAAGGCCATGTGAAACCGTGAATTTCAATATTTTTTAAATCAACATTTAAACGTCTATTTGGAAAAAGACGAACGTCAAGCGCTCCGTACACGTAAACACTATATTCAGATTTTTTTTTTTGGGTGATTCTATCGGTATTTTCATGGGATATCCATGTTTGAAAAGTAGCTTAATTTCCTACTTACCGACAGTATGGTTTTTATTTAATTAATTAAATTCTCATCATTTCTTTTTAAAAACACGAACGTCCAGCGCTCCGTATATGTTAATACTATACTCAGATTTTTTTTTTTTTGACAATTCTATTGGTATTTTCATGAGATATCCATGTTAGAAAATTATGTCGGTATTTCACGTCACCTTAACAAGAATTATTTATATTGTATTACTCAGATTTTATTATTCTATTTTTATGCTAAAAACTTTGGTACTGCATAGTATCAATGCGTAATAATAAGAAATATTTTATATTCGGTTTCCTCTTATTCTTATACCATCCTAAAACAGAGGGAGCTCTCGAGCGAGGCTAACTCCCAGGACACACAAAACGTATTTAAAATACACCCAAGCCCGGACGTAACACTCATATAGTTTACAGTTAGGAAAAAGTTCATGATGTATTTATTTATAGTTAGAGCAATTTAAAGTTAATATATCGACGGCTGAGAGGAAGAAGAACGTATCTGAGCGCGCGGATGAAGAACGACGTATCTCGGCGCACGGATGAAGAACGACGTATCTCGGCGCGCGAATGAAGAACGACTGATCTCGGCGCTCGGTTGAAGAACGACGTATCTCGCCGCTATACTGGCCGTGCATTGGCCGTAAGAGATCATCCGCGAGCCGAGATACGTCGTTCTTCAACCGAGCGCCGAGATACGTCGTTCTTCATTTTCGCGGCGAGATATGTCGTTCTTCATCCGCGCGCCGAGATACGTCGTTCTTCACCCGAGCGCCGAGATACGTCGTTCTTCATCCACGCGTCGAGACCCGTTCTTCTTCCTCTCAGCCGTCGATATACATATGTTGAATTGAGTATTAGTTGGCGCATTTCTAAGATTATAGTAAATTCATTAGCGTAGTCATTGTATAGTTTCCTCGCTCTGAGTAGACCTTCTCTCTGTAATCGTCCGCCGCTCTGATTGGACGTAACGTTTATCCTTAGTTAATAAAGACTGTGTGTGCATAGTGTACTTAGAGACTAAATAGTGTTGGCGTTAAGTTTATTAAACCCGCTGACTCCGTATCAATCCTAAATATCATCAGCTCATTTAAAAAATATAATATGTAAGTTTTGCGTCTACTACTAACAAGGCGAGCACCAAGAATGCGGGTCCTGGATTCAGCTGAAACTGTGGGAGGCACTTCTTTATGACAAATAATGAGACACATGTCTCAGGGTTTTTGTGAATGGGCCTTTTGTTCCGAGATTCAAGCTATTTTATGTCTAAAATGAACTATTTTTGATAAAAATGGGCTATCTTTCTGTTATTATAGCTTTTTGAATATTTCGGTTTTGGAAATGGATTAAAAAGTTTATGAAAGAATGCAAAAAAAAGCTTTAATTTAAGCTGTGTTTCATTAAAAAATGTCCGTTTTTTAAGAAGTTATAGGCTATTAAAGATACAGTAAGAAAATCACTAAAAATTTCTCATTTTTTTTCTAGCATTTAAAGGGTGGTATTTTAAGCTATCTTCTAACTTTATCTTTAATAGCCTATAATTTTTTTAAAAATCTACATTTTTTATGAAACAGCTTAAATTAAAGCTTTTTTTCCCTTCTTTCATAAACTTTTTAGTCCATTTGTATGACCGAAATATTCAAAAACTATAGCTAAAGAAAGAGACCCCATTTTCGTCGAAAATTGTTCATTTTAGACATAAAATAGCTTGGGTCTCGGAAGAAAAGGCCCATTTACAAAAACCCCGAGACACGTGTCTCATTGTTTGTCATAACGAAGTACCTCCTATAGTTTTAGCCAAACCCAGGACCCGCATTCCTGGTGCTCCCCTTGTAAGTAAGTTTACTATTTCTTTGCTAGTTATAGAATATTATCTTATACTTTTCATATAAAATACTTGCAAACCATAAATCTTAAATTAAAAAAGACAGAATAAATTGCTACAAAACCGGATTTGAATATGTCAAGATCTTTGATAGTTGAACTTCTTTTATAAATGTATGTCAATTGACAATGATTATGAGTACTTTTTTTGCTGTGAAACAAATTTTATTTATTCTTTTCCACCTTTTAAAATCAATGTATCTTAGAATAATAGTTCAGAATGCAACTGATTTCATTACAAAGAAAATAGGGAGCATTGTTGAATGTAATCAAATCATGCATATGACTCGAGTGCTAGTAATACATAGCTTTACTACTGAAAATGTCACTACTTCATCTTTATTAGTAACGGTAAAAATTGATTACTAAGCTTATAATTGTAGTAAATCAAATATAATCACAATTTTTTTATTGTCTTTAGATATTTTTTTCTTATTTACTTATACTTCAATAATATGCTAAGTGAAGTTGAATTAATCTTAATTAAGTTTATACCAAGCCAAGAAAACAAATTCTGATATTACTAGTTTACACGCTGTATGTCTAAAATAAGTAGAATTAATGAAGTGGCAGTAGCGACAGATTTAGATTGGCATATTTAACTATTGCCAATTCACACATTTTTATAAAATAACATCAAGTATACATTCTCGTATAGAACACTTGCAAACCATAAGTCTTAAATTAAAAATGACAGAACGGACTGTTACAATACCAGACTCAAACATGGCAATGCTCTTTTGTACTTGCAGATACTCTATAAAAATGTGTGAATTGTCATAAATTATGAGTACTTCTTATTTTCTTGGAACGGAAAACTTATATTTATCTTTTTCCTGCTACAATTAATGCATCTTAAAAAACCGCTGCCAATTCATTGGCACGTAGCTTCCTCAAACTAATTTATCAATTCCTTTTTTTATACTTTTATGAAATAATTTTTCTCAAAAACAAATGAAGAAAATGTATTGAAATTTTAACCAAATATAGTTTTTAATATGTGTAATAAGTGGTTAAAATTTTGAGTCGATTTATGAAATATTCTCTGAAAAACAAGTATTCGAAAATATTTCAAAATAATTAGTTCTTTAAGAAATGACAAATATCTGTATTATTTTAATAAATTGTTTATTTTCATAATCTTATCTGCTTTCATAATGATTGAAAACTCGCTGTAGGGGTATATTTTTAATTTTATTTAAATAATACCGTCTTTAGTTATTCATAAAAAAAGACATGTTTTTTGAGTGATCGACAATTTCATTAACCTACCTTCATTTTTCATTTTTCTATGTTTAAGTTTTTATTAATAACAAAAGAACCGTGATAGCTAGAAAAATAATTTTTTTAGAAAATATAGGTATTTAAATTCGCTTTAGAATGCCACCCATCCGATTCAGATACATAGAGCCATTTTCGAGAAATTTCGATTTGAAAAAAAGGTTAAAAAAATTTGAAACTCAAATATCTCAGAAATTTATGGACCGATCGTGTAGCCCAAAGAACTTAGCCGAGATCTAGCCAAAATCTACCTCTATAAGAAATTACAAAGCGATTAATCCAGGTTTACTCCATAAAAAGTGCGACATAGAGAACACATTTTTTCCATTTTTTAATTTTTGTCTCAAAAACTAACCAACAGAATGGATTAAAATTTTCACAGATTATAGCAATTTATATTCTGCATTATCGTGAATTGCCTCCAAAAAATTGACCGTTTAGTTTAGGAGTTATTTGCTTTAAAAAAAAAACACGTTTTTGTTAATAACAAGAGAACCGTGATAGCTAGATAATTTCTTTTTTAAATTATAGGTTTTTTTATGCTCTTTCGAATGCTCTTGCGATTCAAAAATTTAAATCCGATCATTAAAAAAAAATCAAAAATAAATTTTTCGAAAATCCAAAATTTGAAATAAAACAAAAACGAATCAGTAAATCATCAAAAATTATTCTCTTCCCGAATTCGGAATAAAAAAACAAAAAAAAAATGAGAACCTGATGGTTAAAATCGACCGCGTAGATCCGGAGATAAAGCGGTACACATACATACACACACACACACACATCCATACAGACATTTTCTAAAATCATGTGAAACAAACTTCTAACACCTCTAATGATGTTTATAGAGAGTTTTAACGGAGTTGAAAATTTTACTATTACAAAGCTTCCTCTAGGAGGAAGCAAAATAAACCTCAATGCAACTGATTTTATCACAAGAAAATAAGGAGTATCTTTGACTGTAGTCAAATCACATATGCATATGATTATGGTGATAGTACGAAAGAGCATTGCCAAATTCTATAGCTTTTCTACTAAAACTATCACTACTAAATCTTTATAAGTACTAGTATCAATAAAAATTAATTCATAAGTTTATTCCCATCTCTACTATAATGGCCATTTTATAGCCTGAAATGCGGGGCAAAAGTAGCGTCTGATTCGCTCTTTTACTTTATTCCTGCATAATTCGGGGATAAAGTAAATTAGCGGAAATAAAGTAAATCAGCGGGAATAAAGTGACATAGTCTATTTTTTAACGTTTATGGTGAATTGGGTTAAAATTAACAAAATTATAACACATAAATGGCCGAATCCATCTCAAATCAGGTGGTCCGCGTATGCCTATGTCACCGATAATTTGGAATGAAACTATTCATGTTTTACTCCAAAAATTATTTGACACGTATTTTTTTATTTTTTTGTTTTATCAAAATTTCATGCGTTCAGCGATACCGAAAAATTCCGAGAAAATTCTTACTTAGAAAAAAAATTTTTCAATGTAATTTTCAAACGGCTACTGTTTCACCAGTTTTTTATGCTTTTAAGCGTATAACAGATAATTTTACTCAGTTTTGACACTCTTTCACGTTCTCTATGTTATTTTCGAAAAAAATAAAAAATGTACGAGTTATGCACTTTTTACTGAAAAATGCACTTTTTAGAAAAATGCATTTTTCTCAAAAACCCCAATTTTTTTTTGCACAATTTTCTTATGTCGTGATATAGGACCTAAATACCTATCTAGATGCATTTGTGAGATTCAGAATATTGCGCTGAGATAGCGATCACTAATGAGATAACACAGAAACAAATTTTTCACGCTTAACGCTTATATATAGCCAATGATATTACAGTCAATATAGAAATGTTTATCTTTGTGAGTACATACACATGTACGTGCGCCTACTTGTATGAGTTTATGTACTAGTACATTTGTCAGCAAGATGGATATGGTTTGACTTAACATTTACAGAGATAAGTTCGGTTTCTGCTATATATCATACATCTCGTCTTATTTAAAACCATCATCTTTTAGAAAATTATTACATATTTACACCTTATCAACCCAACTACGATGTCTCAATATTACTCAACGGAGAGAATCAAATGTACAGACTTTTTACAAAAGCACAAAAAAATTTGTTACAAATCTAGTTCCGTACGTTTCAAACAACTTGAGGATCTTGCTCATCCATTGAAGCACCTCTATCCTAATTTACCTTTGACACCATCTACATATCTGTGTCAACATTGTTACAATCGTGCTTTAAAATTGGTGAGTAGCACTGACAATGAATTTATAACGAATAATGAAGTTACCGACAACGTAGTTGATAGAGATGAAGATTTTTTACCAAGTACTCCAGAACGCATCGAAGAATTTAATAATGAAACAAGTACATCTTTCTTAGGTTCTGTATCGCCTCTTAAGAGAAAAAATCTTATACGTGAAAAATCACTTGTAGACGAACGCATCCGCGTAGAAGAATTTGCGGCACCAATTATTTAAATAAACAATTAAGCAGCTTACTTGCATATAAAGCATATATTCGTGGTTTTTCGAGTTTTGGTAGCTGAACTCCATTTGAAATTATGACAGGATAACCAAACAGCGGGAAAATATTCTTCTGATGTAGACAAATGCCTCCGCGTAGAAAAATTAGCGGTACCAATTATTTAAATAAACAATTAAGCATCTTACTTGCATAAAAAGCAAGGATATCCACGGTTTTTCGAGTTTTGGAGCTGTAACCCCGTTTCAAATTATGACCGGCTAATGAAACTGCGGAGAATGTTCTTCTGATGTAGACGAACGCATCCGCGTAGAAGAATTTGCGGCCCCAATTATTTAAATAAACAATTAAGCAGCTTACTTGCATAAAAAGCAAGGATATTCGTGGTTTCTCGAGTTTTGGTGGCTGAACTCCATTTGAAATTATGACAGGATACAAAACTGCGGGAAAATGTTCTTCTGATGTAGACGATCACATCCGCGTAGGAGAATTAGCCGCACCAATTATTTAAATAAACAATTAAGCTTCTTACTTGCATTAAAAGCTAGGATATCCACGGTTTTTCGAGTTTTGGAGCTGTAACTCCGTTTCAAATTATGACCGGCTAACGAAACTATGGGAGAATGTTCTTCTGATGTAGATGAACGCATCCGCGTAGAAGAATTTGTGGCACCAGTTATTCAAATAAACAATTAAGAGGCTTACATAAAAAGGATATTCGTGGTTTTTCGAGTTTTGGTGGCTGAACTCCGTTTGAAATTATGACCGGCTAACCAAAATGCGGCAGAATGTTCTTCTGATGTAGACGAACACATTCGCGTAGGAGAATTAGCGGCACCAATTATTTAAATAAACAATTAAGCAGCTTACTTGCATATAAAGCATATATTCGTGGTTTTTCGAGTTTTGGTAGCTGAACTCCATTTGAAATTATGACAGGATAACCAAACAGGGGGAAAATATTCTTCTGATGTAGACAAACGCCTCCGCGTAGAAAAATTAGCGGCACCAATTATTTAAATAAACAATTAAGCATCTTACTTGCATAAAAAGCAAGGATATCCACTGTTTTTCGAGTTTTGGAGCAGCAACCCCGTTTCAAATTATGACCGGCTAATGAAACTGCGGAGAATGTTCTTCTGATGTAGACGAACGCATCCGCGTAGAAGAATTTGCGGCACCAATTATTTAAATAAACAATTAAGCAGCTTACTTGCATAAAAAGCAAGGATATTCGTGGTTTTTCGAGTTTTGGTGGCTGAACTCCATTTGAAATTATGACAGGATACAAAACTGCGGGAAAATGTTCTTCTGATGTAGACGATCACATCCGCGTAGGAGAATTAGCCGCACCAATTATTTAAATAAACAATGAAGTAGCTTACTTGCATAAAAGGCAGGGATATCCGCGGCTTTTTGAATTTTTGGAGCTGTAACTCCGTTTCAAATTATGACCAGCTAATAAAACTGCAGAAGATTGTTCTTCTAATGTAGACGAACACATTCGCGAAGCAAAATTTGAGGCACCAAGTATATAAATAAACAATTATTAAGCATCGTACTTACATAAAAAGCAAGGTTATCCGTGGCAGTGTGAATTTTGGAGCTGTATCTCCGTTTCAAATTATGACAGGATAACGAAACTGTGGAAAAACGTTCTTCTGATCTAGACGAACACCCCATGTTGAAGAATTTGCTGCACCAATTTTTTAAATAAACAATTAAGCAGCTTACTTGCATAAAAAGCAAGGATATTCGCAGTTTTTCGAATTTTGGTGGCTGTACCTTCGTTTAAAATTATAACAGGATAACAAAACTGCCGGAAAATGTTCTTCTGATGTAGACGAACACATCCACGTAGGAGAATTTTCGGCACCAATTATTTAAATAAACAATTAATCAGCTTGCACAAAAGCAAAGATATTTGCAGTTTTTCGAAATTTTATGCAAGTAAGCTGCTTAATTATTTATTTAAATAATTGATGCCGCTCATTCTCCTACGCTGATGTGTTCATATACATTAGAAGAACATTCTTCCGCAGTTTTGTTAGCCGGTCATAATTTGAAACGGAGTTACAGCTCCAAAATTCGAAATCCGCGGTTATCCCTGCTTTTTATGCAAGTAAGATGGTTAATTGTTTATTTAAATAATTGGTGCCGCTTATTCTCCTCGCGGAGGTGTTCGTCTACATCAGAAGTACATTCTCCCGCAGTTTCGTCAGCTGGTCATAATTTGAAACGAGATTACAGCTCCGAAATTCGAAAACCCGCGGATATCCCTGCTTTTTATGTTAGTAAGCTGCTTAATTGTTTATTTAAATGATTGGTGCTGCTAAGTCTCCTACGGGGAGGTATTCGTCTACATCAGAAAAACATTTTCCCGCAGTTTCGTTATCCTGTAATAATTTGAAAGGGAGTTACGGCTGCAAAATTCGAAAAACCGCGGATATCCTTGCTTTTTATGCAAGTAAGATGCTTAGTTGTTTATTTAAATAATTGGTGGCGATAATTTTGCTACGCGGATGTGTTCTTCTACATCAGAAAAACATTCTCCAGCAGTTTCGTTAGTCGGTCATAAATTGAAACGGAGTTACAGCTCCAAAATTCGAAAAGCTGCGGATATGCCTGCTTTTTATGCAAGTAGGCTGCTTAATTTTTTATTTAAACAATTCCTATAGAATTTATAATCATAGAGTTATAAATTCTATAGATTTCAGACAACAACTTTTTATCTGACGGCATACCGCATACGGCATGCAATGTGGATTCACTCTAACAGAGCTGATTTTAACCTATGTAAAAGTCCGCAAGCAATGTAAACATGCTCAGCTCTCATTTCATATAAACACTGTGATTTCAGCATCAGCACCTTTTCTATACAAAGTGTTGTTCTTAATTTTCATTGTTTCCAACGAATTTTGGAGTAAACATTTAGTGTATTATAATACGTAAATGTATTTTAAATCAGTTTTTAAAAGTGTTTGAGTAATACGTGTGACAGTTGAATTAATGTTTTAGAAATAGCTTTTAGTACTTGAACTTTTATTGGAAACTTTATACTTAAAATAACAGGGATTGATACTAAAGAAAAATTAAGTTTATATTGACTATTACAAAAAACATTTAGTGTACAGATTTAAATCAACTTTTAAAGGAAGGAAAGATATGCTATTGTGCAGAAAAATTTTATGGAACCTTCGCTTCTGCCAGAAAGCTACCATTATCAGCCATTACCTGAATCTCACTATGATATAATTGACATTCTATTTTCTGAAGTGAAAACAGTTATGCACTGCAATAAATATGTATCAGTCGTATTCTCTTTATTAAGTAATAATATTATATGTGAAAAAGAAAAATGAAGGACAAGTAAAGAAGTTCACCTTATCAGACATTAAAAAAAGGTCAATATAGGAATGTTGCTGCTTTAAACATTTTTTTCAAGCATTTGGCTCTGGCGATACTGGCTTCATAACATGCATGAAGGATTTTGGATTTCACAATACACTCTTTATTTACCTCAGTATATGTATAAGAATCTAATATATGTGATAAAGATTATTAAAAACATATGGATTTAAAAGCACCAAAGGATCTACATATTAAACCACTTAACAAACTTGACTGACTGATGTGGATATGACTATTACGCGTGCTCATAGCTTACAAGTCTGATAGATCGTATACTGAGGTACCAGAATATTTGGTCTAAATGTAAAATATTTTGAGGGAAAAATAATATTTTTTGTATTTCAGGGCAGAGATGGAGTTAAGAAATAAAGAAGAAGAAATAAAGAAGTATTGTAGTAATTTTATCTTTAAAGCTGTTTTCTACATAACGTAAAATTTTGACCTCTGCCGTCGACTCCAGATTCAGGAACTGCATATATTTTAATGGGAGTGGTCCTAAAATTTTGGTATTTTATATGTCTATTGACTGAGGAGTTGTATGTATCCAATCTATTTGATTAAATATGTTTTTACGGTCAAAGATTGCTAAAAAATCTGAATTTCACTTAAATTTAAGATTTTTTAGCAATTTTTGACCGTAAAAAATTATTTAATCAAATAAATTGGATACATACAACTCTTCAGTCAATAGTCATATAAAATACCAACATTTTAGGACCTCTCCCATTAAAATATATGCAGTTCCTGAATCTGGAGTCGACGGCAGAGCAAAAATTTTGAAATGACCACATTTTTGGTTAAAATCGATCAGAATATTTTTTTTGGGTCTCATTTTATCATAAATTGAATATACAGGGTGTGTCAAAAGTTCCGGGACGGCCAGTTATCTCAGCGGGAATGCATTTTCGGAAAAAATGTTTCATACAAAAGATGTAGGATTTTTCCCTGGCTATCTGATGGTGACCTTGAATTTGACCTTGGGCTTGACCATCAAGGTCATTTGAAGGTCAAGTCGAATTTTTTAAATGGGAACCCTCCTTTTTTATTGCGCAAACCGAAAGAGGGAAAAATTCTCTTTCCAACGATATAAGACACATACGCGGTCCAATGTGATCTAGAGGTCGTTTCAAGGTCAAGTCGGTAAAATGAGGTCAAATTGATCTTGGGCAGTCCAAAGCATGGAAACTAAGGGCGTTGGGAAAAAACTTTCCATACGAAAGTTTCCGCAAATCGAATGGAGCATCTGATGGTGACCATGAATTTGACCTTGGGCTTGACTTTCAAGGTCATTTAAAGGTCAAGTCGAATTTTTTGAATGGGAACCCTCTTTTTGTTGCAGAAATGCGGGAAAACTTACCTTTCCAGGGGTGTAAGATACATACGGGGTTAAAAGTGAGCCGAAGGTCATTTGAAGGTCAACGTTCTTATACTCCGATCATCTGGACACCCCATCGAATTTCGTGTATCAGGGCGTTAAAAAAAATTTTTTGTGCAAACGTTTCTGGATCAAAACCCAGACCTGGGACCTGGCTAATGACCGCTAACCTTGGAACGACCTTGGGTCGACCCAACGGGGCAAACCGACCCCAGATACGGGTTCAGCGACCCCGAAAACCCATGGGTCCGTGGTTTCAAGCACCTTCTGCAATTCCTTCTGGTTTGACCTTGGAACGACCTTGGGTCGACCCAACGGGGCAAACCGACCCCAGATACGGGTTCAGCGACCCCGAAAACCCATGGGTCCGTGGTTTTAAGCACCTTCTGCAGTTCCTTCTAGTTTGACCTTGGAACGACCTTGGGTCGATCCAGCGGGGCAAACCGACCCCAGATACGGGTTCAGCGACCCCGAAAACCCATGGGTCCGTGGCCCGCATTTCTGCAACAAAAAGAGGGTTCCCATTCAAAAAATTCGACTTGACATTCAAATGACCTTGAAAGTCAAGCCCAAGGTCAAATTCATGGTCACCATCAGATAGCCAGGGAAAAATCCTACATCTTTTGTATGAAACATTTTTTCCGAAAATGCATTCCCGCTGAGGTAACTGGCCGTCCCGGAACTTTTGACACACCCTGTATTTTTAGGATATTACTTCTAAATATTTCTAATTACGAAAATTAATTTTTTTCAGGTCATTTTATGAAGAAAATTGTAAAGGTGTCTGATCCCCTTTATTGTTTATTTAAATATTTGGTGCCGCAAATTCTCCTACAAGGAGGTGTTTGCCTAGATCAGAAGATCGTTTTCCCGCAGTTTCATTGTCCTGTCATAATTTGAACCGGAGTTACAGCTCCAAAATTCGTAAAGCTGCGGATATCCTTGCTTTTTATGCAAGTAAGCTGCTTAAGGGGGCTAGACACCTTTTTTCTCTGAAATAAGAAGTCACATTTTAATACATAAATGTAAACTAATTATTTCATACTTTTTACATATAAAAGTGGGTATATTTACCTTACCTTAAAACTTTCTCCGATGGGCCTTTTATATGGTCCAGAACCATAGTCATCGATGAAACAAGTTTTTTCACTAACCGTAAGCTTTGAAATTTTCCTGTGGATGGGTTGACTCCAGATTTGAACTAAATTACTCCTGAATAGTATAATTCTCGTATGAGTGTAGGGATTTAGGATTAAATGTCGGAAAAAATTTTTACATCAGAAAAATTATGAAAAAATATAAAAAATTTTAAAAAATTAAAACAAAAACTCTTGAAAAACAGAACAATTTTTTTTTCTCATTAGATCAAAAATCCCTACACTCATATGAGAATTATACTATTCAGGAGTAATTTAATTCAAATCTGGAGTCAATCCATCCACAGAAAAATTTCAAAGCTTACGGTTAGTGAAAAAACTTGTTTCATCGATGACTATGGTTCTGGACCATATAAAAGGCCCATCGGAGAAAGTTTTAAGGTAAAGTAAATATACCCACTTTTATATGTAAAAAGTATGATATAATTAGTTTACATTTATGTATTAAAATGTGACTTCTTATTTCAGAGAAAAAAGGTGTCTAGCCCCCTTAATTGTTTATTTAAATAATTAGCACCAAAAATTTTTTGACGCTGACTTATATATTTTATCATTGCTACTATGGGTTGTCATCACTTATATGTGACTTGCGTGCTTGTAAACAATATTTAATGCGAAATTTTTACATGACTCATTTTGCCCCACTATTTCTGTGTGGGTCTTGGGACGTATAGAATGTGTAGCGGGTAACTTCAGCTTCATGCCTATGTCCAAATCTGGGCCGCCGAAGGATTTTGGGATTTCTGACACCGACTATAATACAGCAGAAAATTATCACCAAGATATGCCGCCGCTCCGAATTCGCTATTGCAAACACTCGCCAAGATAACCGAAACTGGCCTGCTAGCTTAGTATTAATCTGGGCCTACGTACAGTTCTGGGATCTACGAAGGATTTTCGGATTTTTGGCTCGGACCATCTTACAGCAGAAAATTAGCACCAAAATATGCCGCCTCTCCGAATTCGCTAAGGCAAATACTCGCAAACATACCCGAAAATGGTCTGCTAGCTTAATATTAATCTGGGCCTATGTACAGTTCTGGGGCATACGAAGAATTTTGGGACTTTTGGCAAGGAGCATCTTGCAGTAGAAAATTAGCACCAAAATATGCTCCCTCTCCGAATTGGCTAAGGCAAAAACTCGTCAAGATACCCGACAATGGTCTGCTAGCTTAATATTAAGCTAGCCGATCGCATGTTTCTCGAAAACGGCTGGAGCAGAAAAATCCGGATGGGCGTAAAAAATTAGCAGAAAATTAGCACTCAAATACTGGTTAGTTTTTTTTCGCTAGAAACCGATTATGCAGAAAATGGTTCTCTCAGCCATGGGCCTATGTCCAATTCTGGGCCCCCGAAGGATTTTGGGATATTTGGCTCCGACCATCTTACAGCAGAAAATTAGCATCAAATTATGCCGCCTCTCCGAATTCGCTATTGCAAGGTAACCGAAAATGGTCTGCTAGCTTAATATCAATCTGGGTCTATGTCCAGTTCTGGGACCTACGAAGGATTTTGGGACTTTTGGCTCCGAGCATCTTGCAGCGGAAATTAGCACCAAAATATGCCCCCTCTCCAAATTGGGTACGGCAAAAACGCGCCAAGATACCCGAAAATGGTCTGCTAGCTTAATATTAAGCTAGCAGATCGCATCTTTCTCGGAAACGGCTGCAGCAGAAAAATCCGGGTGGGCGTAGAAAATTAGCAGAAAATTAGTAGAAAATTATGGCATTGTTTATAAGCCCGGATCATAAAAGTGATCTGCTAGCTTAATAGACGTTTTCCCACATCCTACTTGGGTTTAAAAACTATTTAAATAAACGTTTTGCTTATTTCTTTCATGTCTACATGACTTCCTTATATGGGTCAATCTCATATCCCCCGCCTACTTGGGTATAAAAATGGTTTAAATAATTCTCTTGCTTATTGTTGCATATCTACGTAATTCCTTAATACACGTGGGCCACATATCCCCACCCTACATTGGTTTAAATATTGTTTAAATAATTGTCTTGCTTATTGTTGCAGGGCTACGTAGTTCCCTAATATGCATGGGCCCCACATCCTCCGCCTACTTGCCTCCCCCCCCGCCACCAGTTATCAGTTGGCCAGTAACTTCAAATGTAAAAGGTGGCAACCCTACCTACAGGAGACGACCAAGTCTTTTCAAATTGTAGTCTGCGCGTCTTTTTCATTGCAATTCATTGGTAAATTGGAGAGATCGCTGATTATAGAGCAAATAGAGGAGTAACTTGGAAAAAGTGTAAAATCGAGGATTGAAAAAAAGAGGAAATAGAGGAGACAGTTGCATCCCTGTAATAAACGCAAGCCTCCAACAGTTATAACAACAGTTATACTATATAGAGTATCATACTCTCAAATCAGCGTACTCGCTCCAAGTTCCGATTCACCTGAATTTGTCATCTGTAACCCTAAGCCGCTACTAGTCATTTAAATATTTGTGAGGGTAAAAATTTCCATTTTCTATCATCGATCAGCCGCGATACTTCCTCACACATACATTTTTTCCGAGTAACAATAGTCATACAGAATCACAACCGCACCTAGCCTGACGGGCAGTATTATTTGGTAAACGAAAGCCCAACAATGGATAATAAAATTATGATTTAAAAATATATTAAACAATATAGACTATTTACGTTTTGAGAAATAGATTTTGGCGTATGAGGTGGCTAGCGAAATTATTGCTCGAAATTGTTATAAATAATCGACTTGTACCATTTTTCATGGTTGTAAATAATTGTAAATAAATCGTAGGTGACGTTAGCGCTTTGAAAAATTGATTTTGGCATATGGGGGGCTGGCGAAATTATTGCTCAAAATTGTTGTAAATAATCGACTTTTACCAGTTTTTGTGGTTGTAAATAATTGTAAATAAATCGTAGATTACGTTAGCACTTTGAAAATTTGATTTTGGCGTATGGGGGGCTGGCGAAATTATTGCTCAAAATTGTTATAAATAATCGACTTGTATATCGACCATTTTTCATGGTTGTAAATAATTGTAAATAAATCGTAGGTTACGTTAGCGCTTTGAAAAACTGATTTTGGCATATGGGGGGCTGGCGAAATTATTGCTCAAAATTGTTATAAATAATCGACTTTTACTAGTTTTTGTGATTGTAAATAATTGTAGATAAATCGTAGATTACGTTAGCACTTCGAAAATTTGATTTTGGCGTATGGGGGGCTGGCGAAATTATTGCTCAAAATTGTTATAAATAATCGACTTTTACCAGTTTTTGTGGTTGTAAATAATTGTAAATAAATCGTAGATTACGTTAGCACTTTGAAAATTTGATTTTGGCGTATGGGGGGCTGGCGAAATTATTGCTCAAATTTGTTATAAATAATCGACTTTTACCAGTTTTTGTGGTTGTAAATAATTGTACATAAATCGTAGATTACGTTAGCACTTTGAAAATTTGATTTTGGCGTATGGGGGGCTGGCGAAATTATTGCTCAAAATTGTTATAAATAATCGACTTTTACCAGTTTTTGTGGTTGTAAATAATTGTAAATAAATCGTAGATTACGTTAGCACTTTGAAAAATTGATTTTGGCGTATTGGGGGGCTGGCGAAATTATTGCTCAAAATTGTTATAAATAATCGACTTTTACCAGTTTTTGTGGTTGTAAATAATTGTAAATAAATCGTAGATTACGTTACCGTTCTGGAAATTGTGGTTTTTTATGTGGGGGCTGGCGAAATATTTCTCCCACCCCCCCCTTTTTTTGTTTATAACTTTGTTTATACACTTGTAAAAAATCGATTGTGGTTGTAATTAATTGTAAAAAAGTGTACAAAATTATCCAATTGCTTATTTTAGGATTAGTGATTTGGGGGGCGGGGCAAATGGACGTCCTTGAAGAAGCTGTTCAAAACGCAATTGATTTTGCAATACATGTTCAAAAATATACTGATGCTATTAAAATAATACATTTACGAGATATTGAAATAGAACAATTCAGAAAAGAAATAAATATTGATTGTCTTACAACTCCAAAGTATCATGGAATTAAAAAAACTCATATATGGGTTAACAAAAGATGTGATGATAAAGTACATTGTTTGACAGCAAAGACCGTTGATCGTCCGCTTACTGAATTAAGAACAATGAAGCAGAAAAATAAAGGTAGTAAAATATGTATAAAAATAAAAAAAGGTATAAAAATAAAAAATCTAAAAGACGGAAATAAAAAATAAATACATACTTATGTGTACCTGTATATTACATACACACAAAGATAAATACCTTTATATTGACTCTAATATCATTGACTATATATAAGAGTTAAGCGTGAAAAATGTGTTTCTGTGTTATGTCATTAGTGATCGCTATTATTGCAAATGTTCTGAATCTCACAAATACATCTAGATAGGTATTTAGGTCTTCTATCGCGATATACGAAAATTGTGCAAAAAAAAATTGTAGTTTTCGAGAAAAATGCATTTTCTAAAAAGTGCATTTTTCAGTAAAAAGTGAGTAACTCGTGCATTTTTTATTTCTTTTTAAATAACATAGAGAACGTGAAAGAGGGCCAAAACTGAGTAAAATTATCTGTTACACCCTTAAAAGCATAAAAAACTGGTGAAACAGTAGCCATTTGAAAATTACATTTTTTCTAAATAAGAATTTTCTCGGAATTTTTCGGTATCGCTGAACGCATGAAATTTTGATAAAACAAAAAAAATAAAAAAATACGTGTCAAATAATTTTTGGAGAAGAACATGAATAGTTTCATTCCAAAATGATCGGTGACATAGGCATACGCGGACCACTTGGTTTGAGATGGATTCGGCCAAATACAAAATAACTTTCCAAATCTATGAAGTGGCCACAGTGGCGATAGGAATAAAGTACTATATGTAACACGGGACTAAAGTCGATCATTCTCTTGGGTGATCACTGCCCGAGCGAGCGTAGCGACCTCGGGCAGTGAACTCACCCGCGGGAATAATCTTCGACTTTAGTCCCTTGTTACATAATGTAGTATTGCAATTGTGGTGAATTTAAGGTTACATTAGCCGTAAGGTCCCATTCAAAAGTTAGTTTTTCACGTTAAAACTGCGATTAATAATTATGTAAAGAAATTGATCAATTTTTCGTTCTCACGATCACTGTACTAATGTACAAATGGACGAATTTTTAGTCCATTTAGATAGAAGAAAGAAGAGTAACGGTGAAATATCAAGAAGTGGAGAGAGACAGCAGTAGAGAGAAAGGGGAAGGGAGGAAAACTGAAAGTGGGCAGGAAGAAAGGCGGAGAAAAAATAAAGAAACAAGCGGTTTGGGAGAAAATTTTAGAGATATAGGGGGGCAAACAAATCCGACACGTGGCCAGCTAAAACAGGAAAAGCAGATCAAGAAGGCGATAAGGACCGGACGAAGCATGGGAACATTATCACGCCTGCGCCCCGCTTTCCAAATTTACGGGATGGCGAGCCGCAATAAAAAAAGAAGAACGGAAGTAATTTGGCCGTACAGGCAGACGTTTTCTTCTTTTACACGGGAAAGGCTGACTTAGAGAAAGATGTCAAGGCCATAGCATACCTGTACGGTGTAGCCGAATACACGAGAACGGGGAAGCTCGCTGGCTTAAGATAGCGGATCAACAACTAGGCACGCCTTTTCTTTTTTATCCCATAACACGCAAGGAGGCTAAGGGAATATCGCATGGTATTAGGACGGAAAATGGATTAGGCAGACGTCTCTCTGACATCTAAATTCAGGAGATAAGTGGTGGCAGCGAATACGGATATACTGTGCATGCAGCCACGCGGAATTTTCTCTGGAGGGAGCGTTCTCAAGAAGAGGACTTTTTTGTCATCTTTATGTCTTCCTCCATTTAAGCGAGTAGGAGAAAACGCATGGCAACGGGAGGTGGGAGTCAAACCCTTGCGCACTTTTCTACAAGGAGGGAAAACAAGTCTTCCCCTATAACAAAGTCAGTTTTGCACTATAAAAAGGGCTAGCAAGTGGGCCTCAGCGCACAGTAATTTCCAGGACTTCTGCGAGGGCGAAGCGCTGTCCGACAATTTACCAACAACAAGACTCTGCCCGGCGGCGAAACGCTGCCCGTGCCACGCTCGGTTTGAACGCCACCAGCGATTTCGCTACGACGAAGCTACCCAAGAGGGACGGTTACTTCCTGGAGTGGATTCCTGCGGAACCCTCCCGACGACAAGCGCGAAGCCAACCCTTCTACGCAATGACCCCCTGCTGAACCACTGACATTCGAGACGGTGACCTTCCAATAGCACGCAGATTGTTCTTGTTAGAGAGGCATTAATTTTGTAATTTCGGGGAAATAAATTTTATCTTTTTCTCTGCTACGAAAAAGGCGAAACGCTCAGTGTGTCAGCCTGTAGCAAAGGGAGATAAAGTCCTCTGATTAGCTCCCTCGATCTCCGTAACGTGGTTAGGCATAGCGCTTTAGGGCGTTGGTCAAAGGACAGGGAGATCCAGCACGCCCCATAGGAGGCCTGCTAGACATGATAGCTTTTTTTTTAGTGAGATAGTCGTTCATAGTATTAATGTGGAATATTAAATATGCGGACGCTGACGAACAAGATTTGTTAATATTGGCGTTTATTAACTTGCCGACGTTTCGGGAGTTTCGGGTTACTCCTCTCTTCAAGGCATTTTTAATAAATTACGTCACTTGACGAACTTTAATGTGACGTAATTTATTAAAAATGCCCTGAAGAGGGAAGTAACCCGAAACTCCCGAAACGTCGGCAAGTTAATAAACGCCAATGTTAACAAATCTTGTTCGTCAGCGTCCGCTTATTTAATATTCCACATGATAGCTTTTTATTTAGATTCCGACGGAACAGGTATCTAAATATATAAGTTATTAACTGGTGCATTAGCCGCCGGGAAGCCATAAAAGAGAAGCAATCGGAGTATGTGAAATTAAAATTAAAATATAAAATGAAAAATTATGTCTGATAATGAAATTTCAAAAGCAAAAGGAAGTGTGGGGGATTTAGAGGTAAATTTTTCTAATTCTCTTCTAACTAAATTGAGAGAAAGAGAGAGGGATTTAGAACAGTATTTAGAGAGTAACGATCCCAGAACTCGTGAATTGGAAAAAGAAATTAGAGACTTGAGGAAAGTATTGAATAAAAATTTCGCGGTGTTAAATATTGATTATCAGGGAAATTACCGAAAAATTGAAAATAAAACTGATTTCTCAACTCTCGAAGTGATTGATGTTACTCCGCATGATAGTAGCCTTACAGAACTCGAAGCTAGTATTAAAAAAGGGGACCAACAGGAAAAATTTATATTAAAATCACCTAAATTATAACTTAATAAATTCCATTGGGCGATAATCAAAAAGAAGCTGGTGAGCTTGATTTTAGTACGTCACCTACCGCACATAGGAAAACTAACCGCGTGACGTTTGGAGGAAGCGAGAAAACAGCGTCTGCCTTTTTACCAGAAGAAAGCGTTATCGAATTAATAAAATCACAATTGTGTTTAGAGACAAGAAACGAATTTTTAGATTTATATTTCAAACGGGAGGATACTATAAAAGAATTGAACGAAAGTGTGAAGCAAGGATCCGATCTTTTTGAAATCATTAAAGCATTAAGGAGAAAATTAAATATTTTTGCTACAAAACAGGAAGATGGAACAAATTAAAGAAAACACAAGTGAAACGTTGACTGAAGATGATAAATCAGCAACTTCTTCTCTTATTACAGAAAACGACAAAGAAATTTCGAAAAACGAATTAAAATTTAAAAACAAGCTTTTTTCAAATATATAAACCGATATAAAAACCGAACCTTTTTCTTACTTTCATAAAACTTGTAAACCAGAAAATAAAACAATGAATACTACAATGGTACAAATAAGAGGGCTATCTCTTAAAGAAGCTCTCGATTTAATTCCGCGGTTTAACGGACAAAATATTTCTTTTACGTAATGTTTGGTTTAACGGGCAAAATATTCCTCTTACGAAATTTTTGGTTCAATGAACAAAACATTTCTCTTACGCAATTTTTAGACGGTTGCTCAGATGCGCTAAGTATACTGCCCGGGGAACACGAAAAAGAATTAGCCAAGCTGATTTGTATGCGATTATACAGCGACGCGTTACATAGTGTGCGAGGGCAAGAGTTTACGAATGTTGCGAAAATTTCAGAGTTTTTAGTAAAAGTTTACGGGTCCTCAAAAACCTTCCACGACTGGAAAGGGGAGTTAGCAAAGATTAAGCAGAAAAACCACGAAACTGTAATAGTCTATTTAAACCGGTTACGCGAAATTGCAAAAGAATTACATAAAGCGGCGAAACGAGAAGAGCGCGTAACAAATGGCGAAGAATATAAAAATAATTTAGAAAAAGATTGCATCAAAATTTTCTTGAAGGGACTTCGTTGGGAAATTCGTATATGTATGGGTAAACCGTTAACAGTTAAAGAAACACGCGAATCGACATTAGAGACCGAACGAGAATACGCGTGTAGTGTTCTAGACGATGAGGACGAAAAAGTAGAAGCGAAAGAAAGAATAAAGAAAGTTAATATAGTAAATCAGAATGTCGAACAGTTAACGTGTGCGTATTGCAAACGAGAAGGACATGGATCGGTAAATTGCTTAACATTAGCAAAATATTTATATTAACATTAGCAAGAATAATTTTAATCGAGAAAGTGGTCCGTCGGGTAGTTACTCGGGAAATAGAAATAATTTTAGAGGAAATTTTTCCGATTGGAACTCTGAAAGTCGAGAAAAAATGAACTTTTCACCGAATGAATATAATCGAAACAATGGTAGTGATTTTAATAGTTTTGATTTTTAATCGGACTTCAACGAGCAAACCTCTTATGCGTTAGTCGAATGTCTATTCTCAAATCGAGAAAGGTAGCTTTTGTTTAAGCTTCCTCCTCTCTCGATAAGAATTTTTTGACAAACGGCGACACACATAAGAGAAAATTTTTTTTTTTTTTATTTTTTAAAATGAATAACTATTAATTTCAGAATAAAATATAATATCGGGGAGTTTCGTCCTTGTCATACTTGGTGGACTCGTCAGGAAGACCCAAGTAGACATATGTTCGACTCCAAACTAATGAAATTACTGTGAATTCTTATAGTGTGTAAGTTATAATTTTATATGTGGATTTGAAAAATTGGTTGCCATCTAGTGTTAAAAGGTTGGAACTAAGATTATACAAGAAAAGGCATTTTAGTGTCCGAATGCCATTTGATTCTAAATATGTTGTAAGCGCTCGTGGTGCTATCTAAAAGTTTTGAATTTTTAATCGGACTTCAACGAGCAAATCTCTTATGCGTTAGTCGAATGTCTATTCTCAAATCGAGAAAGCTAGCTTTTGTTTAAGCTTCCTCCTCTCTCGATAAGAATTTTTTGACAAACGGCGACACACATAAGAGAAATTTTTTTTTTTTATTTTTTAAAATGAATAACTATTAATTTCAGAATAAAATATAATATCGGGGAGTTTCGTCCTTGTCATACTTGGTGGACTCGTCAGGAAGACCCAAGTAGACATATGTTCGACTCCAAACTAATGAAATTACTGTGAATTCTTATAGTGTGTAAGTTATAATTTTATATGTGGATTTGAAAAATTGGTTGCCATCTGGTGTTAAAAGGTTGGAACTAAGATTATACAAGAAAAGGCATTTTAGTGTCCGAATGCCATTTGATTCTAAATATGTTGTAAGCGCTCGTGGTGCTATCTAAAAGTTTTGAATTTTTAATCGGACTTCAACGAGCAAATCTCTTATGCGTTAGTCGAATGTCTATTCTCAAATCGATAAATGTAGCTTTTGTTTAAGTTTCCTCCTCTCTCGATAAGAATTTTTTGACAAACGGCGACACACATAAGAGAAATTTTTTTTTTTTATTTTTTAAAATGAATAACTATTAATTTCAGAATAAAATATAATATCGGGGAGTTTCGTCCTTGTCATACTTGGTGGACTCGTCAGGAAGACCCAAGTAGACATATGTTCGACTCCAAACTAATGAAATTACTGTGAATTCTTATAGTGTGTAAGTTATAATTTTATATGTGGATTTGAAAAATTGGTTGCCATCTAGTGTTAAAAGGTTGGAACTAAGATTATACAAGAAAAGGCATTTTAGTGTCCGAATGCCATTTGATTCTAAATATGTTGTAAGCGCTCGTGGTGCTATCTAAAAGTTTTGAATTTTTAATCGGACTTCAACGAGCAAATCTCTTATGCGTTAGTCGAATGTCTATTCTCAAATCGATAAATGTAGCTTTTGTTTAAGTTTCCTCCTCTCTCGATAAGAATTTTTTGACAAACGGCGACACACATAAGAGAAAATTTTTTTTAATTTTTTTATTTTTTAAAATGAATTCATTTTAAAAAATTAAAAAAAAAATTTTTATCGAGAAAGGTAGATTTTGTTTAAGCTTCCTCCTCTCTCGATAAGAATTTTTTGACAAACGGCGACACACATAAGAGAAATTTTTTTTTTTTATTTTTTTTATTTTTTAAAATGAATTCATTTTAAAAAATAAAAAAAAAAAAATTTCTCTTATGTGTGTCGCCGTTTGTCAAAAAATTCTTATCGAGAGAGGAGGAACTTAAACAAAAGCTGCCTTTCTCGATTTGAGAATAGACATTCGACTAACGCATAAGAGATTTGCTCGTTGAAGTCCGATTAAAAATTCAAAACTATTAATATAGCACCACGAGCGCTTACAACATATTTAGGGTAGTGATTTCAATAATTATAATGCAAATCTAAATAATTATAATGGCAATAATAATGGTAATAATAACTTTGCTCGAAATAAACAAGACGTTCTGAATCCTATAAATCAGCGAATTCCCACTTGTTTTTATTGCGGGAAAAATGGTCACTTTAAACATGACTGTTTCAAAGAACCCCACACAAACCTTATGGTAATTGGCCCTCTGTCTAATCGGCTTTGAAACTTTGGGAAAATGAAGTTCTCGGCATTCTGAACAAAAGTCTCCACGGGCACAAAAAGATCCTATGTGTAGTTTCGGAGTTATGGGACTTCAATGATTTTGCGCCCGTGGGTAGATTAAGGCGGTCTTACACCTAAAAATTTTGATAAAATCAACTTTTTTTTATTGAATTTTTTAATTATATATGTTATTCTGAACCTAACAAAACCAGTTTGGATAAAAAATTAAAATAATTAAAAATGATATGGTTAAAAGAGCTTTCTATCTTCAAAATGACAAAAAAAATGGATTTTTTTTTATCTTGCCTTTTTTAATGCTTTTACGCTTCTGATAGGAAAACGTTTACTTAAATGTGTTTTAAAATATCAAAACACATTATTTAAGCCATGCTAGTATAAGGATAACAAACTAATTAAATTTACATACGGGATTTATTCTAAAAATAAAATAAACCATACTTCACATATACAAAATTCGACAGCAATTTACTATATATGAATATTCCCTTTTGTACCTATATATAACTTGTCTGCTAATACCAGTGTAAATACAGTTGCACAGCCGACAGCTCATATAAGCAAAGATACATAACAATGTGATTTCAACAGTTTGTTTTGCAGAGTTTTTGCTTTCTGATAGAGAAAGATTTTTTTCTTAGTGCTTGATTATTTGTATTCACAAGCGAATTTAGGACCAAAAATTTAATGTATTGTGTATGCGAAGATATATGTCTGAAAAGTGTAAGTGTAATTACAAGCGTGCAGTGACAGTTTTGTTTAAATTTGGAAAGTAGTTTCAGTTCAAGATGGGAATGCTGTATGAAAATTAAGAGTGAAAAACATGTGCATTGGCAAGATTGAATTAAGTATTTGAAACATGAGACAGTAAAAATTTTTATTGCATAAAAATAAATACATCTTTTTTCTAAGAAAGATGAAAGTGACATATTGAGTCTAACTCACTATAGGATATATAATTCAATTCAGAAGATTTGTGAATTGCAATAAGGTCAAGATGTATCTATACACATAAAAGTGACAAGCCTGCTCACAAGAATACAGGCTTAAATGTGTGTGTGTGTGTGTGTGTGTGTGCGTGTGTGTGTGTGCGTGTGTGTGTGTGCGTGTGTGTGTGTGCGTGTGCGCGTGTGCGTGTGCGCGCGCGCGCGTGTGTGTGTGTGTGTGTGTGTGTGTGTGTGTGTGTGTGTGTGTGTGTGTGTGTGTGTGTATGTGTGTAATCATATGAACATCGACTTATACTGACAGCGATTTATAAGACCACGTGACCCGTCTGCATAAGAGGCGTTTCACGTCAGCTCTCCAGGCGCGGCGTGCGAGCGCGAAATCATGCTGTTATCAGCTTGTGTTTGAAGGGCTAAGATGTATCTAAAAAAAATTATCCCCAAGTGATTTCGATGTATTTTTTCCTCAGCTTTCCGATGGTGCTATTAGTTTCTCAAAATTTTTCAATTCTAAGTATTTCTTGAATAATATCTCGAAAAAGTATAAAACCCCTATGTAGAAAAAGGCTACATCCATGTAAAATTTCCTCCTCTTTCGATCTAGCAGGTTAAAAAAAATATTAAAAATATAGTTTTTGAGATATAACACGTTTCATGTTTTTTTGAGGTTAGAATTGAAAAATTTTGAGAAACTAATAGCACCATCGGAAAGCTGAGGAAAAAATACATCGAAATCACTTGGGGATTATTTTTTTTAGATACATCTTAGGCCTTCAAACACAAGCTGAAAACAGCATGATTTCTCTCGCGCGCGATTTCTTTCGCTCGCGCGCCGCGCCTGGAGAGCTGACGTGAAACGCCTCATAAGTGTAATACCGTTTATACAAGTGTCTGCACAAGTCTTGCGTGACTAAAGAAATAATCTCTCTATTTATGCTGACGTCTGCATAAGTCAGTCTCTGTCTGCATAAGTCTATTTCAATTCCGGAAAGTGTCTGTATTACTAGCGTTTCATATATTTATGTATGTATGTATATATATATATATATATATATATATATATATATATATATATATATATATATATATATATAAATATATAAAACGCTAGATATGTAGACACTTTCCGAAATTTAAATAGACTTATGCAGACAGAGACCGACTTATGCAGACGTCAGCATAAGTAGAGAGATTATTTCTTTAGTCACGCTAGACTTGTGCAGACACTTGTATAAACGGTACTACACTTATGCAGACAGGTCACGTGGTCTTATACATTGGTGTCAGCATAAGTCCATGTTTATATGTATATATATATATATATATATATATATATATATATATATATATATATATATATATATATATATATATATATATATATATAAACTTGTATAACGTTAGTTCCCAGGACCCCATGTGTTTTGTGTTGAATGTGATTGGATCGTGGATTGCAGAGGTTCAGAAAGAGTAGGCGTTTCGTGTGGAGACAAGAGACTTTATTAATGCGTGTCCGTTGTGCCTCGTAGCGTACATTGATGTTGCTGCTCCCTCTCTCTCGGCCGTCGCGCGTGATACTGTCTGAATGAGCCGGCCTGCGCGGCGAGGCACCGTCGGCAGGCGTCTTGGTAGATGGAGGGGCGGTAGAGAGAGACACGAGGAGAGCGCCGAGTGGCGCGACTCTCTCGCGTGTGTGTCTGTGGCCGGAATAGGGGGGCGCTCTCGCTGAGTCGTGAACATTCCGCCCACCTTCGCCAGATTGGCGAACGGTCCCTAATCCGAAGGTTGGAGACGTATGACTTTGGCGATGGGGCGTCGTAGCGTTGTGGTGGCCGTGCGGAGATAAACCACACGGACGTGGCCATCGCTCCC
Organism: Torymus aiolomorphi; assembly: GCA_036365515.1. Lineage (NCBI taxonomy): Eukaryota > Metazoa > Arthropoda > Insecta > Hymenoptera > Torymidae > Torymus > Torymus aiolomorphi. The sequence goes on from CM070875.1 coordinate 122,011,932, forward strand.
TGGGTGGATGGCTGTGATTTGTGCGATGGGCCACTTTGCTGGTGGCGTGAGCTCATTGCGAATGAGCACTAAATCCCCAATTGCGACGGAGGACTGAGGATGTTTCCACTTCTGACGGGATTGCAGGGACGTCAGGTAGTCCGTTGACCATCTCTTCCAGAAGTGCTGGGTCAGCTGACTGATCAAGAGCCAGCGCTTTCCTGCTGGAACGTTGTCGTTGGTGACATCTCCTTCAGGAACTATAAATGAAGATCTTTGTATGAGAAAGTGTGACGGTGATAGGAAGTCAAGGTCAGAAGGATCGTCAGTGAGAGCGGTTAAAGATCTGGAGTTAAGGCATGCTTCAATGCGACACATAAGAGTAGCAAGTTCAGAGAACGTGAGAACTTGATCCCCAATGACTCGGCGCATGTGATGTTTAGCCGATTTAACGGCTGCTTCCCAAATGCCTCCAAAATGGGGAGCACTGGGAGGATTGAAAATCCAGGAGGTTCCTTCTTTTGTAAGAGACCGAACAACTCGAGAAGAGAATTCTGACGAAGCATCTACCATCTGTCTTAGTTGAACAACTGCCCCGACGAAGTTAGTACCTTGGTCAGAGTAGAACTCCTTGCAATGACCTCGACGACCCGTGAAACGATGAAAAGCGGCGATGAACGCCTCACTTGAATAATCCTCAACTACCTCAATATGAACGGCTCTGGTGGCCATACAAATGAAGATGGCAATATAACCTTTCATCGTGCCTTTACCTCTAGATTTAGTGAGACGCAGATGAATAGGCCCGGCGTAATCGACGCCAGAGCGTTCGAAAGGTGACGACTGACAAACACGAGATTTGGGTAGTTCGCCCATTAATTGGGAGGGCACTCGCGCAGCATAGCGAGAGCAAGTAGTACATGCTCTGATGACTCTTTTAACTTCAGCTCGTCCCTTAACAATCCAGTATCGCCGTCTGAGTGTAGCAAGGGTTAACTGAACACCACCATGAAGCGTACGTTGGTGAGCGTCCCTGATTAATAAAGTAGTGAAGTGACACTTAGCAGGTAAAATAAGAGGATGCTTAGCATCTTCTTCGAGAAGAGAGTGAGAGAGTCGACCGCCCACCCTGAGCAAATGATTTTTTATCATGGGGTTTAGCGGTGACAGAGGGCTTTTAGCCGAAAGTTTACCTGTCCTTGCTAACTGATAAATATCAAACTTAAAATAGGCTTTCTGAATTAGGTAGATCAAACAAAGTTTGCTGTTCTCAATCTCACTAGCGCTGACCTCTTTTGAACTCGAAGAGTCTTGGCATAGTAGGGATTGAAGAACAGAGATAAAGCTAACACCTAAATTTGAAGATGTCGCACGCTCCATTTTCGAGCAGACTCGATTAATGAAACGAAAGCAATACGAAGCCATCCGTAACAATTTATCTAACGAAGAGTAATTATTAATAAGGCTCCAAATTTCTAGAGTGGTCTCAACAGAATTTGGAGTGCTCTTACTTGTGACTAGAGTGTAATTAGGTTGAAAATTCAAACTATTTACGGTAAAGTTGAGCTCGTCATGAGAGCTCGACCAAGGTTCATGATTATCAGAGAGCCAGGAGGGGCCTTGCCACCATAAGCGATGTGAAGCTAGTTTTGAAGGCTCAATACCTCGTGATATAACGTCAGCGGGGTTATCGGCTGATCGCACATGGTGCCAATAGGCTTCAGGTAATAGAGTGTGAATTTCCGAACACCTGTTAGCTACAAAAACACCCCATCTAGATGGATGATCCTTTAACCAAAAGAGGACATCTGCCAAGTCTGACCATAGATGAATACTTGCGATCTTAATAGGGAATGATTCGATGAAAGTTTGCACCAAACGAGCAAGTAGCAACGCAGCGCACTAACTAACTAAGCGAGGTATGCTTAGAGTTTTAAGCGGGGCTACTCGCGTTTTAGCCACTTGAAGGGTGACAAGTACCTTTTGGTCTTGAATTAAGCGCAGGTAGACTACTGCACCATACGCAAATTTGGATGCGTCTGCGAATCCGTGTATTTCGAGAAGTTCACACTGAAGTGTGTATCCACTCCAGCGAGGGATTTTGATCTCTGAGACCGAAGGAAGATCTTGTAACCAGTTTTGCCAACGATTAGAAGTTTCCGAAGGAAGATCCTCATCCCAACTAACCTTTAGAATCCATAGCGATTGCATAATAATTTTTGCAGTGATCACTACAGGCGCTAACCATCCCAAAGGATCAAAGATCCGAGCAATTCTCGAAAGAACTGAACGTTTAGTAAATGGTAGTTCCAAGGGGGAATTCTCGATGTGAAAACTAAAATAGTCTGTGTTAGGTTGCCAATCTATACCTAGAATAGGTACAGATGTTTCTGAAGCAAATAAAGAGATCGTATCTGCAGCTAACATATTCGAGGGTAGGAGGGAAAGCACTTCAGAGTTATTCGAAGTCCACTTTCGTAGATTAAGATGACCCTGCTTAAAGAGTTGAACCAGCTCATCTTGTTTCTGAAGTGCTTCTTCAAGAGAGTGTGCTCCAGACAACACATTATCAGAATACATTTCTGAACGAACAGCTTCAGCTGCGATCGGGTGATTTTTGCCATAATCTTCGGCTAATTTCAGTAGCGTGCGTATGGCTAGAAAAGGCGAACATGCCAAGCCATACGTCACTGTTGTCAATCGATAAGTTTGAATGGGTTCACTCTTGTCAAAACGCCATAAAATCGACTGAAAGGGTTGATCACATTGCTCGACACCAATCTGCCTGAACATTTTCTCCACGTCAGCTGATAGAGCGATCTTATACCTACGCCAGGCACAGATCAAAGCGGCGGGATTTTGAAGTAGATTTGGTCCAACGTGTAGAAGATCGTTGACCGAGACACCTGACTTGGTTTTACTCGAGCCATTAAACACAGTACGTAATTTGGTAGTCGTACTAGTTTCCTTCCAAACACCATGATGTGGTAAGAAGGCTTGAGAGTTGTTCGAAAATGAATCAGAATTTGAAGAGAGAGACATGTGACCTAAGTCAATGTATTCCTTCATAAATTCTGTATAAGCTATTTTGAGTTTCTCGTCTTTAGCGAAGTTTGATTCTAGACGAGTGAGTGCGCGTAATGCGGCTGAATGAGATTTCTCGAGATGAGCAGAGCTCAACTGGTCACGATTTTTCCAGGGTAGGCTTACAATATATTGCCCTATTTCATCTTGACGAGTTGATTTTTGATAAAATTCCTCGCAGATTTGTTCGTCTGGCGAGTAAGATTTTTTATCATTGACTATCACCTCCGCCCTCCAAAAATCTTGTACGAGCTCCAATAGTTTGGCTTCTTGCTCGCAGGTATTTGAGCAATGAAGGGATATTGAATCTAGTCCTATTTCTGGAGTTGTGGATGCGAGATTACCTGTCAAGAGCCATCCAAGTTTGGAACTAAGTGCTATCGGCTGAAGACTTTGGCCCTTAACAATTTGATTTTCAATGATTTGCGCATAAGCGCTAGCAACGAGTAGAATATCGATACGTGAAGGTTCGAGATACTTGGGGTCTGCTAGTTGCAGCCCTCTTAAGTATTCGAAATTTGTATTACCCCTTACGACGGGAGGCTTATACGACGAGAGTTTTGGCAAAACAATGCCATCAACTTTCAAGGAAAAAGTTGAATCGAAATGCGGTTGTATAGTAAGACGAGCAACTTTAGAAGAAACAGCAGCTGTCTTTTCACCTATACCTTGAATGTGCGTGTGACTGGTTCTACAATTTAGAGATAGCAAGTTACACATAGCTTGTGTAACAAGTGAGATTTGAGATCCAGGGTCAATCAGCGCACGAAGTTGAATTTTGGTTCCGTTAGGACCAAGGGCGTTAACCCTAGCGGTAGCTAAAAGTACTCCTGTACAATTAGTACTGTCTCCACTATTGAGGGAGACTGCTTGAGAAGCAGGTTTATCATCAACTTTTGTGATTAATGCTTGAGAAGCAGGTTTATCATCAACTTTTGTGATGACGAAATTGCCACAGTTTGGGCTAGGGGTGCTGGTCGCTGAGTCAATCTGATCAGTCTGCAACGAACTGATTGCTTGATTGTTGTCAGAGTGCACCAGAGTGTGATGCTTAGCTTTACAAAGAAAGCATCGGTAGTTGGAAGTACAATTTTTAACGTTGTGCGTCCCTAGACAATTGTAACAAAGGTTTGAAGATTTAATTAATCCCTTTCATTCAGGAACCGTTTTATTGAGAAACCGTTCACATCGATTTGTAAAATGAGATTGATTACAAAATGAACATTTCTTTTTTGAGGGATTCGTCGGAGAAGTCTGATGAGAATAAACCGACTGAGCATTGTCATGCTCTGATTTGCGAGGTTTTGAATTAGAGGTTTGAGCTTTGGGGTTAGTATTAGAAGACGATCTAGTACCTGCTTCGATGGCCTCTAAGTTGAGGGTTTGACTTCGAAGAAAGGCTTGAAGTTGTTCTATTGTGGGTGGATCGACGCTATCCCCTAAGTGTCTTTCCCATTCCTTTCTTGTATTTAAATCAAGCCGATTCAACGTAAAATGAACAATTAAATCATTACCTAACGAAGCCGCTCTGTTTAGCGAGGTCAGACTAGCGATGGGATTGAAAATTTCCCTATACACGCGTTTAACTTCTGATGAAGTATCTGACTTCATAGATTTGACTGCGAAGATTTCCGAGATATGAGAACTAACAATACGACGTTGATTTTCGTAATACTCGGTTAGAGTTGTCCATGAGCGTTCATAATTGTCACCAGAAATGGGGAGAGATTTGATTTTTTCCAGTGCCTCACCCGTAAGGTGAGTGCGAAGATAATGCAATTTTAAAACAGGCGTTAAGTCTTCGCGACGATGTATGACTGAACGAAAGACGTCTCTGAAATTTTCCCAATCCGAGAATTTCCCCGAAAACTTAGGTAAATCTACCTTCGGTAAAGATTGAAACGAAACGTTAGTTACATGAGCAGGACTAGTAGCAACTGGGGCATCATTAGAATTGGAGGAGCCTTGATTGGTATCTCTAGTTCTAATAGCCTTTAAGTAATCAAGAAATTCTCCTCGACGGACATAAAAACTATCCTCAACCAAATCACAGAGCTTAGTTGAGAAATAGGCATGATTTATATCAAGAGCCTCGAGTTTCAGAATTGACTCGTGATGTAACTGAAAAGTCGCATAATTCGCTTCAAGGCCGGCGAGACATGATTCCGCGTAACCTTCCGTCATGTTATCTTTACCCTTAGATTTGAAATTTTTAAAGGAGTTTGTAATTTTAGCTTGGAGTAACAACTGTCTAGTATGTAGTCCCTCCATTTTGAGATCAAGTTAATTAGACTAGTAACGAATTTGACTATTTGAGCTTAGGTTTAAGTAAACTACTCTTACCCACTCGAGAGTAAAGTAAGAAGTAGTGAGAGTAATTACATCTAAGTCTTAACCTAGGTTATAATACTTATGCTACAGTGAAAGTTGAGATGCGCTTGACGACGCGACGTTGACTGCGTCTGCTTTCGTTCCCACGATGAATCAGCTGATGATCCGTAACGTTGATGTGAAGAACTTGAAGTGAAGTTACTGCAGTCGTTGTGATCGCAGCTAGCTCCGCAACGTAGTCAGCTGTTGAAGATGCGTCCAGGTGCGGGTCAACAGTCGAAGTTGCAGTCCAAATTTGAATCAACAGGCAGCAGTATAACTGCAAGGTGCAAGTAAAATAAGTATTTGCTAGGTCGAAATTGCATTCAATTTCTCAAGACTAGTTAGATATTACAATAAATTTTATAATAAACTCAAACTCAATCAAATTGTATTAATCTCAATTAAATTTAAATTTTCATTAAATGAAAAAAAGCACTAATTTGACTAGACTAATAGTTGAAAAGTATTTTTAACTAAACAAATTGGAACGATACGTGTGTCCAAGTATTAGGACGAAGTATCCAAGCGCAATCGGATCGACGATAGATGCGAAGAAGATGGACTCGTCCGAGAACAGCTCTGATCCGTTGATGTGCGCGACCCCTGTGGCGAAGTTGGACTCGTCCTCCTCCTAATCCTCTTGGTGAAGACGTATTCGATGTCCTGGACGTAGCGCATCCTGTTCTTAGTCTTCTTGTATACGTCTCTCCTTCCCTCGTGGAAAGCTCGCTATATGCACGGCAAGCACCGCGCAGCTTGATGGAGAGGCAGTGAGCAGGCTCCACGTGGGTAGACCCTGACTTGATGTGTGTAAACCCCGTAGCGTGTACACTGCACGCGGGTACTACGTGACTTGGCTTATGTGAGCCCCGTAGCGTGTACGCTGCACGCGGGTACTACGTGACTTGGCTTATGTGAGCCCCGTAGCGTGTACGCTGCACGCGGGTACTCCGTAGAGAAATGCTGTGGACCCCGAGCGTGTACAATGCACGCTGGTTGTCCGAGTCTTGTGGTCTGCCGGTCACCGTACGAGCGCGGTGACTCGAGAGCTGGCTTTACAGCGCACGCTCTTGGCTACAAGACAAGATGGCTGCCGGTCACCGTACGAACGCGGTGACTCGAGAGCTGGCTTTACAGCGCACGCTCTTGGCAATGTCTTGGAGTCGTTAGCGACGCACTCCAAGGCGTTTTTAGAGATGGGGAGAATAGCAATTGAGAATGCTATTTCCCCAAGTAAGCCTTAGTAATAGGCTTACTCGCGCGCGACGGCGTGATAACGAGAGAGAGAGAGACAGCAACATACGCGCGAAGTCGGCATGCGGGCACATGCGACTTATTCGGCACTCACGACCACGAACACTTTTGATGCGTACCTGTATGGGAGAAAGGTAGCTTTCCCTATGCCACTCGAGAGTAGACATAGAAGAAAGACTTTTCCTCCTTGATGTGGCCATTGCTGCAGATTTCCTCCCACGATCCGGCTCGAAGGACCAAATGTTTTGTGTTGAATGTGATTGGATCGTGGATTGTAGAGGTTCAGAAAGAGTAGGCGTTTCGTGTGGAGACAAGAGACTTTATTAATGCGTGTCCGTTGTGCCTCGTAGCGTACATTGATGTTGCTGCTCTCTCTCTCTCGGCCGTCGTGCGTGATACTGTCTGAATGAGCCGGCCGGCGCGGCGAGGCACCGTCGGCAGGCGTCTTGGTAGATGGAGGGGCAGTAGAGAGAGACACGTGGAGAGCGCCGAGTGGCGCGACTCTCTCGCGTGTGTGTCTGTGGCCGGAATAGGGGGGCGCTCTCGCTGAGTCGTGAACACCATGTAACTGTATACCTATACGTGACTAAAGAAATAATGTCTCTTATGGGGGCCGATGTCCTCAAAACTGACGTTAAACATATGTAGATTCAGGGAATGTTCCCAAAACTAACAAATGTCCCCGAAACCAACGTTAAACATCTGGAATGTCCTGGAAACTAACATAAAACATATATATATATTCACATCTGGGACGCATTTTGAGGATTATATAGGTCATATATACCGAATTTTGAGGATTTTGTAGGCATTTTGAGGAGTCTCCTCAAAAGTCCAAAGCACTCAAGAGGCATTTTGAGGATTTTTCAGCGGTTTCCACAATAGTGTGTTAATACATCGATTTCGGAAATTCCGTGATATTTTTCCGTAAAAGCGGGCGCCGCAGGCGTCGTGGTGTTAGTCAATAACCTTAGGGTCATTATTTCTTTAGTCACGCGCTTGTTTATTGGTTGTTTATAACAATGTTTATATTTGTGTCACCACTATTGTACAAATTCTTTATGAAATCCTCAAAATACCGTCCAATGATATTTATATATATATATACACGGTGACCCATTTTAATCGCTACACCCGGATTTTTCGGATCCTAAGACAGATAGGAAAAAATGATTCAGACAAAAGTTGTAGGGGACGAAGGGGGCCAAACGATGGTCCTAACAGCTTTGACCTTGAACTTGACCTTCAAGGTTATTTCAAGGTCAAGTGGTTTTTTTTAATAGGAACACCTATTTTTGACCCCGGATTCGGAAAGAGCGGGAAATTTTACGTTCAAAATCATATTGAGACATTTTTTTCAAGGTCATTTCAAGGTCATTTCAAGGCCAAATGAAGGTCGAACTCCGAAAAATCCATTTTAAGTCGTTTTTTCCATGAGTCACAGGCTTAAGTGGTTCAAACTGATCGTAGGTTTAATAGGGAAACCCACACACCCAAAACTTTCACATCCTAGTAAACAAATATCAAACTTGCACATCCGAACCCCATGCTCTTCATAGCCTCACATGCTAAACTGTTACACCAGACATCCCCACACATCTCTACCCCATGTCTGATGTTTGTTTAACGGAAACTTCTAGATCATTAAAGCTTCTGTTGTAAATGTGTCAACCTTACGTTTAGCGCTACCCAGAAACAACGACGTGGACGTAGTAAGGATTGTTTCCTTTGGGGTGCTTGATTAAAGTGAGTCCCCTTGCCTCTCACTGTTCAGGGTGCTTGATTTAAGTGAGTCCCTTCGCCTCTCACTGATCGGGGTGCTTGATTAAAGTGAGTCCCCTTGCCTCTCACTGTTCAGGGTGCTTGATTTAAGTGAGTCCCTTCGCCTCTCACTGATCTGGGTGCTTGATTAAAGTGAGTCCCCTTTCCTCTCACTGTTCAGGGTGCTTGATTTAAGTGAGTCCCTTCGCCTCTCACTTATGTGTTTATCTAACCTCGAAGAAAATGTTCGAAATTACGACCATTTGCTTCCAGGCACATAGTCAAACGCCTTTGGAAGTGGCGAACGGTGTTTAGCAAAGTTTGCCTTGGAATGGCAGCGCATGCTCGACGAATTCTGTCCATCATGTCTACTCTTGTGGTGGGCCTTTCTCCAAAAACGGCATTTTTTAAATACCCCCATAAGTAAAAATCTGGTGATGTAAGATCTGGTGAGCAAGCAGGCCATTCAACCGGACCACCTCGACCAATCCATCTGTTACCATACTGCTCATTCAAAAAAGTCCTGACAATTCGAGCGAAATGTGGTGTTGCGCCGTCGTGCTGGAGCCACATTCTTCGTCGCGTTTCTAAGTCAACATCTTCCATCAATACAGGTAGTTCATCTCTTATTAGCGTTAAGTACGTGTGTTGATTAACATTTTCTTCGAAAAAATAAGGGCCAATCACACATCCATTAATAATCCCACACCATACCATAATACTCTATCGTCTTTGATGGTTTACAGTTCTGCCCCAATGAGGATTAACATCAGACCAGTAATGACAATTATGTCTATTCAATTCCCCATCACTTTGAAATTTGGCTCATCAGAAAAAAGAACAAAATTAAAAAAGTCTGGATCATTTTCTATCATTTGTAAAGCCCATTGGGAAAACACAATACGCTGTTGAAAATGAGCAAACTGTAGCTCTTGGACCAGAGTAATATGATACGCATGATATCTAAGCACCTTCATAATTCTTAAAAATGTACTTTTTGGAAGACCGATTTCCCTTTCGATTCGACGAGCGCTTATCTGTGGGTCAAGATGAATTATTGCCAGAATAGTCACAACCCGATTATCATTTTCATCATATTGATGGCGCCTACGTTGACGAACCATGTGTCCACCACGAGCTCTTTGAGTTAAACGTCTGATAGCCATAGCGTCAGGGTGTCGTCTGTCTGGATAGCGTTCAGCATAAATTCTTGCCGCAGCACGATAATTACTTCGGCTTTCTCCTAAAGCCAACATCATGTCAACGATCTCGTTGGGCGGATAGTCAGCCATTTCAGAGCCAGCTATTAATTACTATTAAATTTGAATAGTGAAATGTTATAAAAAATATTAATAATTATAATATTTGCCCGTATACGGTCGCGACCAAAAAAGAAAAATGTTCCTAAATTATGGTAACTTTATCTGACTAAGTGTATTTGCCAAAAGTACTCCGATTGTCACACTTTTGTAATTGTAAGTTTTATAATAAAGTAATAATCATTAAATTATTTCTAATTTGAACTGCACATAATACTAAAACTTGCTTTTATTTTAAATATTGTGAATTATTGCCGTTCAAACTTGAGAAATACTAATATTGATAATGTAATCATTAAAGGCACATTTACAAATAATGTCTGTTCCGTCAAGATTTTTGTACAAAAAAGAAATGTTGTATCTTTATTCTTTTGAAAGTTATGACTTTTCTTTTTAAACAATGACATTTTTTTACAGCTCATATCTTTAATTTACTCATAGCTGACTTTTCTTTTTAAACAATGACATTTTTTTACAGCTCATATCTTTAATTTACTCATAGCTTTCAAAAGAATAAAGATACAACATTTCTTTTTTGTACAAAAATCTTGACGGAACAGAAATTATTTGTAAATGTGCCTTTAATGATTACATTATCAATATTAGTATTTCTCAAGTTTGAACGGCAATAATTCACAATATTTAAAATAAAAGCAAGTTTTAGTATTATGTACAGTTCAAATTAGAAATAATTTAATGATTATTACTTTATTATAAAACTTACAATTACAAAAGTGTGACAATCGGAGTACTTTTGGCAAATACACTTAGTCAGATAAAGTTACCATAATTTAGGAACATTTTTCTTTCTTGGTCGCGACCGTATACGGGCAAATATTATAATTATTAATATTTTTTATACCATTTCACTATTCAAATTTAATAGTAATTAATAGCTGGCTCTGAAATGGCTGACTATCCGCCCAACGAGATCGTTGACATGATGTTGGCTTTAGGAGAAAGCCGAAGTAATTATCGTGCTGCGGCAAGAATTTATGCTGAACGCTATCCAGACAGACGACACCCTGACGCTATGGCTATCAGACGTTTAACTCAAAGAGCTCGTGGTGGACACATGGTTCGTCAACGTAGGCGCCATCAATATGATGAAAATGATAATCGGGTTGTGACTATTCTGGCAATAATTCATCTTGACCCACAGATAAGCGCTCGTCGAATCGAAAGGGAAATCGGTCTTCCAAAAAGTACATTTTTAAGAATTATGAAGGTGCTTAGATATCATGCGTATCATATTACTCTGGTCCAAGAGCTACAGTTTGCTCATTTTCAACAGCGTATTGTGTTTTGCCAATGGGCTTTACAAATGATAGAAAATGATCCAGACTTTTTTAATTTTGTTCTTTTTTCTGATGAGGCAAAATTTCAAAGTGATGGGGAATTGAATAGACATAATTGTCATTACTGGTCTGATGTTAATCCTCATTGGGTCAGAACTGTAAACCATCAAAGACGATAGAGTATTATGGTATGGTGTGGGATTATTAATGGATGTGTGATTGGCCCTTATTTTTTCGAAGAAAATGTTAATCAACACACGTACTTAACGCTGATAAGAGATGAACTACCTGTATTGATGGAAGATGTTGACTTAGAAACGCGACGAAGAATGTGGCTCCAGCACGACGGCGCAACACCACATTTCGCTCGAATTGTCAGGACTTTTTTGAATGAGCAGTATGGTAACAGATGGATTGGTCGAGGTGGTCCGGTTGAATGGCCTGCTTGCTCACCAGATCTTACATCACCAGATTTTTACTTATGGGGGTATTTAAAAAATGTCGTTTTTGAGGAAAGGCCCACCACAAGAGTAGACATGATGGACAGAATTCGTCGAGCATGCGCTGCCATTCCAAGGCAAACTTTGCTAAACACCGTTCGCCACTTCCAAAGGCGTTTGACTATGTGCCTGGAAGCAAATGGTCGTAATTTCGAACATTTTCTTCGAGGTTAGATAAACACATAAGTGAGAGGCGAAGGGACTCACTTAAATCAAGCACCCTGAACAGTGAGAGGCAAGGGGACTCACTTTAATCAAGCACCCCGATCAGTGAGAGGCGAAGGGACTCACTTAAATCAAGCACCCTGAACAGTGAGAGGCAAGGGGACTCACTTTAATCAAGCACTCCGGTCAGTGAGAGGCGAAGGGACTCACTTAAATCAAGCACCCTGAACAGTGAGAGGCAAGAGGACTCACTTTAATCAAGCACCCCAAAGGAAACAATCCTTACTACGTCCACGTCGTTGTTTCTGGGTAGCGCTAAACGTAAGGTTGACACATTTACAACAGAAGCTTTAATGATCTAGAAGTTTCCGTTAAACAAACATCAGACATGGGGTAGAGATGTGTGGGGATGTCTGGTGTAACAGTTTAGCATGTGAGGCTATGAAGAGCATGGGGTTCGGATGTGCAAGTTTGATATTTGTTTACTAGGATGTGAAAGTTTTGGGTGTGTGGGTTTCCCTATTAAACCTACGATCAGTTTGAACCACTTAAGCCTGTGACTCATGGAAAAAACGACTTAAAATGGATTTTTCGGAGTTCGACCTTCATTTGGCCTTGAAATGACCTTGAAATGACCTTGAAAAAAAATGTCTCAATATGATTTTGAACGTAAAATTTCCCGCTCTTTCCGAATCCGGGGTCAAAAATAGGTATTCCTATTAAAAAAACCACTTGACCTTGAAATAACCTTGAAGGCCAAGTTCAAGGTCAAAGCTGTTAGGACCATCGTTTGGCCCCCTTCGTCCCCTACAACTTTTGTCTGAATCATTTTTTCCTATCTGTCTTAGGATCCGAAAAATCCGCGTGTAGCGATTAAAATGGGTCACCGTATATGTATATATATATATATATATACTTATATACTGTTTAACGTTTTATACCTACTTCTGTTGCAGAAAACCTGTAGGTGTCCTGGAAGGTAGCGGTGTACTAAGTTATATATATATATATATATAACTTACTAAGTTATATATATATATTTATGTTTTATGTTAGTTTCCAGGACATTCCAGATGTTTAACGTTGGTTTCGGTGACATTTGTTAGTTGTGGGGACAGTCCCTGATTCTTCATATGTTTAACGTGTTTGAGGACATCGGCCCCCATAAGAGACATTATTTCTTTAGACACGTATAGGTATACAGTAACATGGGGTCCTGGGAACTAACGTTATACAAGTTTATATATATATATATATATATATATATATATATGTCGACAGCTCGGATAGGGAGGGGAGAAATAACCACTACACTTCTGAAAGGAAACGATTTATTGGGGTAGAAAATAACGTGAGTGAACAAAGGAAAATGTATGTGTGAGAAAATGTAAATATAAACTTAAGGCGCAACTATAATAGGTAATTCACATTAATACAATGCCCTGAATTGGAGAATCATCTCCGTAATGCAGTGGAGACCGAGACGCACTCGTTGAGACGCTTCCGAGGTATCCTTCAGTAAAGTGCGCTGGCTGATGCTTGAGTCCGCTCCAGGCCACGCGGTGATTCCTACACTGAAGTGACGCACGGACGGTGAGAGTAGGAGAGTCCGTCCCCGACGAACGCTGGCACTTGACTGCCTGGCCAAGCGCTGAATTCAAGCGCGCTTTTTCTTTTCCCGCCTTCCGTTCTCGCGCTCACCGCATGCGCGCGCCACCGCGTCGCTCCCCTTCCCGCGTACGGGCGGGCACCTCCAGCGCGTCTGCATGCGGAACTAGGAACGGCGTCGGAAGACGAAACGTAGGACGGCGCGGCATGTATAGCCGTGCGCGCGCCGATAAGGCGGGCCTTTCAAATCGCATGCCGCCGAGAGCGCGATTCACAGGGGAAGCACGATTGAAACACGACCGCCCGCCTCGTTCTCGGAATGAAAGAAAAAGAAATGTTAGGAGCTCCCTGATGGACCGCCCGCCGTGGGCGAGGATGGTGCCGAGACCGGAAGACGAGCCAACTTGGTCACCGGTCTTACGTAAGTACCGATGGATGTTTGAATCGTCGCGGCGCGAACCAGTGCATCTCTGCCCGGATGCACACTGAGGATTTTTCCCAATGGCGAGCGACCCTTCTTAAGCAGCGCGGAGTCGAGAACCAATACCAAGTCGACTTCCTTGAGGTTTTCTCTTGATCGCTGCCATTTCGTCCGCTGTTGGAGAGTGTGTAGGTAGTCCCTCGACCATCTCATCCAAAAATGTTGGAAGATCTGCTGGACGAGACGCCAGTGCCTAAGGGGCTGAGGAGAGTCATCATCTCCCCCTGGGGTGGGTACAGCCAACAATGAAGAGCCTATCAGGAAGTGCCCTGGGGTGAGTGCATCGAGATCCTCCAAGCAGCCTGACAGGGGTGTGATGGGCCTGGAGTTCAGGGCCTGCTCGACCTGGATGATGAGAGTCGCGAATTCCTCGTAGGTTAAGGGGTGATGACCGATAACTCGTTTCAGCCGTGACTTGGCTGACTTCACCGCCGCCTCCCACAAACCCCCGAAGTGAGGTGCTGCGGGAGGGATGAACCTCCATTGGATTCCTTGAGCAGCCAAAGCCTCAGTGACTTGGCCCCATGAGATTTGAGCTTCTTGGAACATGGAGCGCAAGGCAGCATCGGCACCGTGAAATGTCGTAGCATTATCACTCCAGATCTCAGCTGGGAGTCCGCGCCGACCGGAAAAGCGCCTGAGCGTAGCGATGAACGATTCGGTTGTTAGATCGCCGACCAACTCTAAGTGGACCGCTTTGGTCGCTAGACAGATGAAGAGGGCAAGGTACCCCTTCGTGGTGCGTACTCCTCGCCCCTTTGAAGACTTGACCTGGAATGGGCCGGCGTAATCCAACCCGCACCGGGCGAAGGGTCGGCTGGGGGTTACGCGAGGTTCTGGCAGAGTGCCCATCAGTTGTGTTCTGGGCTGGGCTGTGGCGCGGACGCACGTCACACAGCGGCGCACGCGTGCTCGCACTTGGCTCCGCCCGCCGATGATCCATGCCTTCCGCAACGCGCAGGTATAAGTGAGTGTCGGTCCTCCGTGGAGACTCACTTGGTGCGCCCAATCGACGACCAGATTAGACAGCCAACTATCCTTCGGCAAGATGACTGGGTGCTGTTCGTTGTAGGGGAGATGGGAGGCTTGAAGACGCCCTCCCACCTGAATGATTCCATCGACATCCAGGAACGGGCCCAAAGTCCTTAACGGGCTCCGCTTCGGCACCGGTTTGCGTTTTCTGAGCATTACAACTTCCTCGGCGAATGCAGTCTCCTGAGACAAGCGCACGCCGCGCAGAAAAGCTTCAGCCAGCTCTTGGCGCGTCAGCGGTTCGGCCCTCTTGGAATTTCGGTGCCTCCAACACCGAACGATTCTCAGGCATTGAGCGATGATCCTCTCCAATTGGCTGAGGGACGAGAATCGCTATAAAAACTCGTCAGAGGTGGGCGCGGTCGTCAGTGCATGGCATCTAAGTCGTGTTTCTAGCTAGGTCACCAGCACATCTGTGGAGCTTGTGGGCCAGGTGTGTTCAGCTCGTGTCAGCCAGCCGGGGCAGTTCCACCATAGGGTAGAGTCTCTCAACCCTATGCAAGTCATTCCTCTGGTGGCCAGGTCAGCAGGGTTGTCGCCGGAAGGAACGTGATGCCACACGGCGGTTGGTAGTTCTTGCTGTATCTCGCTGACTCGATTCGCCACAAACACCGACCATCGAGCGGGCTCTGAGTTGAGCCATGCAAGGACAATTTGCGAGTCCGACCAGGCGTGGACGGTCCGGCTCACTGCGGGAAACTCGGCAGCAATCCGCTTGAGAAGTCTGGCCAACAGCAGGGCCGCGCAGAGTTCCAACCTTGGAATAGAAAGGGTCTTCACTGGAGCGACCTTGGCCCTTGCAATGAGGAGGTGGCTCATGCCTTGGTGAGGAAGGACGATGTAGACGGCGGCCGCGTACGCCTGCTGACTCGCGTCTGCAAATCCATGGAGGGTGACGGCGTTAGTCTTCGTGACACCGAGCCAGCGGGGGATCCGAATATCGGAGACCCGACGAAGTTGGTCACGGAAGGAAATCCACTTGTCCAGCAGAGGCGGCGTGAGGGGGTCATCCCATGCCATGCGCTGCTTCCAAAGTTCTTGCATCAGTATTTTCGCCCTGATGGATATCGGGCAGAGCCAGCCGACCGTGTCAAAGAATCGAGCAATTGCTCCTAACACTTGACGCTTGGTGATGTGTTCCGTGTCATGGCCTTCGGGAGCTTGGAAGCGAAAGTGATCGGCTATCGGGTCCCACGAGATGCCCAGCATTTGGATTGGACCCTCGGCTTGAAAATCTCTCCACGCCGGACGGAGACGCTCCGAGGGATCGAGATCATTGAGTAGACCTGGATGGTTGGAGGCCCACTTCCTGAGCGGAAACCCTCCTGTCTTCAGGAGCGCACGCAGTTCGTTTCATAAGTGCAGAGCACTGGGCAAGTCAGGTGCCCTCGTGAGCACGTCATCGACGTAGATTGAATGAGTGAGCGCGTCAGCTGCGGCAGGAAATCGAGCGCCTTCATCTGCGACGAGCTGCTTCACTGGCTTGTAGTGCGCGGATGCGCCCTCCAATGAATTCCGAGACGGCATCGAAGGTGGGGAGACCCTGTTGCTCTCCGGCGTGCTTTTCCCAATCTCTTCGCGTAGTCGGATCCATCCCACGGAGGGTGAAGAAAGCTAACCAGTCCGCCCACTGATCGACCTCACTTCCAAGGGCTCTGAGCGACTGACGAGCCTTAATGACCCTATCGAGTAAGGACCGTAACCCAGCCGCACTCTCCTGGGCCAAGAGTGGCGCATAGGCTAAGATCTCCATATGGAAATGAGTGAGTCGGCTAGTGTGCTCATACCGCTTTAGGAGTAGGTCCCATGCTGTTACGTATTTCGCTCCGATGAGCGGCAGACCGTCAAGCGCTTCTTTGGCCTCACCCTCAATGGACGACTTGAGGTAGTGCAGCTTCTGGACTGGTGACAATGCAGGGTGGAGATGGATCATCGAACGATAGAGGTCCCGGAAACTTTCCCAATCCTCAAGGCGCCCAGAGAAGGTGGGCAGATGAATCTTCGGCAGATGGATGTTGGCTGCAGCTATCGCCGGGGCTAAGGCCTCAACTCGCGCTCGAGGTGCTAGGTCAGCCTCACAATCGAGCAAGAAGCCTAATGCTTGGGTATATTGCAGCTCGGCACTCGAATACTTATCCTCAGTGAAGTAGGCGTCCTCACTCTGTGTCCCATCTTCGCGAAGCGCGTTATGGTTCTCACAGAACTCGGTCCAGTACTGCCCTAGCAGCGCCCCTCCTTGTTGGGTAGGACTGAAAGCAAACGGTCACGCTTGACATTCATTCCATCGTCGCGACCTCGTCAGAGGGAGAGAACTAACCTTGGTTTGTTTGTGCGAACGGCGTGCCGGACGTCGATCCGCGAATCTGCGCTCGGTCACGGGCGCGCGCGTCGGTCACCTCG